>LTAT01000001.1:10882606-10944550 GCA_003286495.1 Chlorodrepanis virens
ATAGCTATAAAAATGATAATAAAATAATAAAAATCTAAATTATTTTCCAATTATCAAAATCATTTATTGCTAAGGATATGTATTTTGAAAAGGTTGAGTGCAGGTCATTTTGGTATATTCTGCCTGAGGGTCTGCAAATGTTCTTGGGACATTATAGCTGCCTCACAAGACTGCAACAGAGATAGTAAATTATTTTCCTAATTTTATCACAGAGGAAACACTTAAAAAAAGATATAATCTATTAAATGACAGAACTATAGCATTACTTTTTGATGAAAGATTTCTTCATCATAATTTTTTAATATTTTTTGTTTTCCCTTCACCTGGGAGAGTGTAATTTTGGCCGCTCCTGGTACTCTTGGTTTGCAAGAGGAAATAGCATAAATAGAGCTTCATGGCTCTGTTTGATTCAATCTCCTTACTCATGTCTCTTTTAAAGAAATTTTACTGTCTTTAAATAAAATAGACATATTGTTGGATTTTTTTAAAAGCAGCAATAGGACCCCCCTGTCACATAAGATTTTTCAGAATGAAAAGATTGTGAGTTGACATAAGCTTTCCTTGTTGCTGTCTTTGCAGCAATGTTATAAACAGCTTTCCTCTTTAATTTATAAAAAATATTTTATGAAAAAGAATTATAATTTTATATTTTCTAGCTTTCAGCTGTAAGTACAGGGGAAAGAAATCATAACCTCTGGGCTCTGAAAAATTATGATAATTGACATTATTATAATGCCTAAGAATTTCAGGCATGTAACAGACCATTATCCTTGCAAACCACAGCACTCACAGTTGACCTTTATCTTGATGTTCCTAAATCTATAATGTGCACTTAAGATGAAAGGCAACAGATTGTTATAGGCAGATGCAAAAATGCAAGGGAAAATGAGATGATGGCATTAAAAACAGAAGTATTCTCATAGCAGTTATCTATTTTTCAAATTTTATCACATTATTACAGCAAAGGATTTTGGATTTTGAAGGAGAATGTTAGCATAGCTTTGTAGAAGTTCTCTAGCAGCAAGTACACCACAAAAGAAAGCTGAAAATTCCTTCTTGATAACTTGCACCTTGTAAGTGAAGCATTCATCTGCCAGAAGAAGAAAAGGTCTGAAATGGCCAAATGTGGATTAGCCTATGAGTTTGGATGGGGCCAGCTGTCCATAGATGAGCATGAGATACAAGATTTTCAAAAGAAATCAAAGGAGACAAGTAATAATATGGATTTAAAGGGCAGCACAAAAGGATCAGATCCCAAATGAGAAAACAGAGAATCCACTGGGCAGTGGATCCCATCCTACTCAAGAGTCTAAAAATGATGATTCCATCTCAGATCAGTCTCACCATTTCCCAGATTTTAAATGTCCTAAATTTCCAAGCAGATGGAGACTTGTTTTGCTCTTAGCCTTCACCAGCCAGATGAAATCTGCTCTGGATTGAAAGGCAAGAAGGTGTTTGAGCTTCTCACTTACACTGTCACGTGTGGCTGCATTTCTGGCTGACATGAGCTGATATCCAAGTAACCAATGCTGGAATCATTTAGAGAGGGGAGGAAGTGCTATTCTGCTTCTTCTGAAAAGACTTTCAAGACATGCCATAAAAGTCTTGACTATCTAATGTCCAGCTTATATTGTGCCTGGTATTTGACTTTGCTTGCAAAATAGCTGGCTAGTACTATCAGCACTCCATCAAAAGCATGTATATTATTTCCCCCCATCCAATGGCAGGTAACAAAAAATGCTATTCTCACCACTTGTCAGAGGGGAAGAGTTTGACTTGACTTAGAGATAGAAAGATGGATCACTGCAGTTGAATCATTTCTACTTAGCGGGTAGCAAGGAGCTTCCTTGAGTCCCTATAGACTTAATAATTTGGTATAAATACAGGAGGAACTATCTGCCAAAAGGTAATTAGGGGTTTCTATAGGGGTATGACCTACTTAATAGCTGAGAAAGAATTTAGCTTTTCTTTTCGCAACACTAATAAATACACTTTGCAATTGTTTCTGTCACTCATTGTTTTTCACTGATTTCCTCAAGCTACTTTGTTTGACAAACTAGAAAATGTCATTTGGTGTTTTCTGAGGTCCCTCTAAGGGGAATGGAAGAACATTTGGGCAACCTGAGAATATTACCAAGAAAAAGACCATCCTTGCATTGGAAGCAGAGCAGAAGTTGCCTTGGGTCCTAAGCATTGTGCTGCAAGAGCAGGTGCTGCCATGAAGCCACCCACAAGGGAACACCAGGCTAGATGAAGATGCAGAGGCTTATGGAGAGAGGATGAGGAGAATAAGTGCAGAGCTGTAAAGGAAGCAACCACATTAACTTGTAAAGATGACCCACAAGTAATTAGACTGCTTAGAATGTTTACTCAATTCTGCTCTTAAAAATAACCAAAAACCAAGCAAACTCTATGATATGAAGCAACACAAATTTCAGATTTAGATATATATGCACACAGAAACACAGAGACAGCAAGTGAGGGTGCAGAGTTCATAAAGGTACAGAGTTTTTACAATATTTGTTGGCTGACTACTTGATGTATCCCTGTGTGTGGGAATAAAGACACTGGTCAGCAGCACAAAGTTTATGTGTGTAGCTTTTCAAATATTGATAATATAATTTAATTTAATTACCAAGTACATATTTGGTAGAAATATCAATAGAGTTGACTTACAACAGAAAACATGAAGCAAAGTTTAAAGAAATGTATAATTTATGATCATCACTGCCACTAAAATCCTTATTTACATTGGCATTTATCATTTTACTTGAATGATTTCTAATATAAAGCAAAGAATATATATATGTAATACTAAGCATTCATAGTACTGCTAATATTTAAAAGGGCTCACCAACCAAAATGTTTAACTAACTTCCAATTTTGATTCCTTTAATGGAAACTCTATTAGATGTTATTGAATACAAAAGCATAATCCGTTAACTCACACTATAGTACTCTGAATAATTCAGAGAACATTAATAAATGTCCATGATTTTTGCATCTAATTCTACTTGTATCTTAAAACTGTGGAATTGTTATTGTACTCCAGAGGGTCATGGATGCTAAAAATGCTTTCTTGTTTTTTTTTTCTTTATTGAAACTTTTAATCAGAAAGCTTTTACAGAATTGATGATTTTACAGATTTAGCTGTGAAAATTTCACTTCTGAAAGGAAAAGCTCATGCTTTGTTACTTACTTGTTCTTTGGATGCTATACCAGGGATCCCTGAATTTTTCTTTAAAGTGGCAAATTTGAATATTTAAGAGCCTGAGGGAGTTTATTACTACCTTGCTCTGCAAATGAAGGTTCTGTAAACATGAGCTTGGGTTGTGCATGTTTCATGGTAGGAACAGATTCTTCTTATGTTTGGAGTGGTTAGGCAAATTGAATATACCATCATGCATCAATAGTAATAGGAAAAATGTACAAAAGGGATAAATTGAGGTTGAACACAAAGCTGCATAAATCAAATGAGTTCAAAGGTGCAATTTATGTGAACATCTTGGTTTTGATAATAAAATGAGAGATTTTCCATCACTCCAATAAACTGCTTCTAAGAAAGGTGGATCCATTTAAGCTTTAGTCTCTATTCCTACACACTGCAATTCTTTTATCTCCTTTTCTAGCATTTTATAGCTGACATTGGCAAAAGAAGCTTTGCTGGATTCTTACACATGCCTCATTTTCCACCCTTTCCACCCTGTACTACTTATCTTCTTTCACAGTATGAGGCTGGTGTGAGCCCTTTTAAGAGAAGTGAATTTACCTTGAGTTAGTCCCTTTTGCTATAAAGGGATGGTAAGCCTTGCTCTAAGGCTTCCTTTTGGGCAGCTACAGTCCACTGTACAGGGCCAAATTTCAATCCTAGGTTTCCTTTTCCATTGGCACCTTGCTTAACTGTTCCTTCAGGAGGCCTGCTGAAGGAGGAGGCATCTCTGTGAGTTCTGTGCAGGAGTGATAAACTCAAAATCTACTTCATTCTGCATCACCAAGAGGCTTTTCCTGGAAAGGAGCAGTTCTTCAGATTATTAACATAAGATAGATAAATAGATCTGCAATTTAAGGCCAAATTACCTAAATAAGGAGTGAAGAGAAACAGGTATTTTCAGAGACAGATGGAGAGAAAGAAATTATTCAAAATGCTTTGTTCTGCCTCTGGGAAGATTTTGACTCACAAAGGAGAGGAGGCACCTTAATAGCACAAGGAGGAATGAAGAGATATCCAAAATCCTTTTGAGCTTTGAAGAAACAGCCCACAGCACATCCGTTGGTAAGAGGGATGGATGAAAAGGTCATATGAAAAGTACTGGGTGAAAGAGCTTTGAGTTTTTCTTACAATAATGCAATGAGTTACTGACCAAGAGTAAACAGTGCTTTGTCACCTTCCCTGAGGGCCACACACTAATCTGGAACATTAGTCTGTACATCATGAGAAGAAGGCAGATAGACAGCCAGGGCTCCTTGGCTGTGCTAATGTTTCCAGATTTCTTTCTGAACTATGAAAAAAGAGACAATCCTCCTTGCAGTGACAGCATGTCCCACAGAACTCATTACAAAAAGCTTATGTGCTTGAGCATTAAGCATGAAAAATCTTTTAAATGTTAAACAAAAATGGAGTTTGACCTCAAGTTTGGAAAAAAAAAGATTTAAAATGCATTATTTATGAGATGTCAAGAAACTGAACATTGTCAGTGGTAAAACTATGTTATTATCTAGTCAATGTAAGTGAAGAATAAATACTTCCATTGATTACTGAAATTTATAAACCAAAATCCCGTGAAAAGGAAATTTCAGATACTAATTGACATAATGAAATATGAAAGCTAAACTGTATTATCAGAGTAACAAGCAGAAATTTTTCTTTTCTCATCCTGTGTTTTTTTGTAGGGCAGCACCACTTAGACATACATCAGTGCCAGGAAGATCATGGAGCAGCTCATCTTGAGTGCCATCACGTGGTACATGCAGGACCAGGTGATGTGTGGATGTGGCACTTGGGGATGTGTTTCAGTGGTGGATTTGGCAGTGCTGGGGTACTGGTTGGACTCAATGATCTTGAAGGGGTTTTTTCCATCCTAAATGAGTCCATGATTCTAAGGATTCTGGCCTAGAGTTGAGAAAACAACAACAAAATGAGGAACTGTGTTTTGTTTCAAACTTGTTCTCTTTATGTCTCTTCAAGCTTCATGATTTGTTTCTAGAGTACAAGCCATGCTTATTCTTCCTCTTTGAAAGTTAACATCTATTTTCTTGATAGTATAATAAATATACTCTCATAAAATCTATTTCAGTTTTGCTGACCTTCTTGCCAGACTTTAATACTACAGTTTATCAATTCTTTCCAATCCCCTTGCATGAAACAGAGAAAGGATGATCCAAATCCTTTTTGTTCTGTTAAGAGAAAAAAAGTCTGAAGCATTCCCAGGTGTTCAGGCAGACCTATTAATTGATCAGATATTTTATGAAATGCAGAGGCAGCACAGTACTAAGATCTTGTTTCATTGCTCCTCTGCTCCAATAACCCTGGAACAGAATAAACAAAGGGATGATTTTAACAGGCACTTCCATTTATATCTTCCACCTCTCAAATTCAGCAGTAGGGCATTCATATGATGCCAGAATCTGTACATTGAAATCCACAGCACTGTGTGAAGAACAGTGGATTTGTGCCTATAAATTGTTTTAAGCTTTGCTACTTAAAGAGATTGTCATCTGCTGAGTGATTCCTCTGGTCTGCAGCTGTACTGCTGGGGGAGAGCACATCAGTTGTCCTGGGATATTTTTTTGGGGGTACATGGTAAAAGGTTTGCTTTTATCAGTGAAGATAAAGTCACAAATACTAGGAAGGGTATTGCATGTAAAACTACAATGTGAACACATGTATATATGTGTTTCAAAGATTACTCTGTCTATTACTGATTGTGCTGAAGGACTTAAATGGAATTAATAGATCACATAATCTGCTCAGGTTTTCACATCTGCCTGCACTTGAACTACATTTGTAATTAGCACATTTTCTGCTAGTTTCATTTGTAAAATTAATATATTAATACTGAAATAACAGTATAACCTTTCACTCAACAAGAGAACATCTGAACATTGAAAATCCTGCTCCTATTAGCCAAGAGACAGTACTTTCAGTCTCAAAAACAGGGGAAAATAAGGCTGTGTATGGATGCAATTGGCCAAAAAATGTGGTCACAAAAAAGTGTTTTGCCTAGGTCTATACCTTGGAAAAACTGAAACTTATCCTTTCTATTAATGCTATTCAGGTAACATAACTGTACCTATCTCATGGTTGCATGTTTAAGTAAATAATAATAAATTAAAGAAATATGATCTTTCAAAAATTGTAAAGGAACCACTTTCAATTATTCTGCAAAACAGACTTAGGTATTGTTATTTTAGCTTTCAAATCTACTGACTCAAGCAGGGAAAGATTCATTAATAATGCATTTTAACTTCATAGATTTTATACTAATTTTTCAGTCATCTCCATACATCAAGAGCATGGAATGAGCTTACAAGAAAAGAAGACCCCTCAGGAAAATAAACCTTACAAACTTAGCAAATGTATCTGAGAGCTACGCTTTGAATTCATGCTTGTGATATGTGTTATTACATCTGCTTAGGCAGCAGTTAAAGTCTAATTAATTTAAATAAAAAACTAATTCAATTGCAATTATACAAAGTAGAAAATTTAACCTGTTTGGCCAATAGTGGGTTTCTGTCACCATTAGGTAGATTCTGTTTTAATGGGTGTTTTTATTTTTTTATTTAATTTTTTCTAGTATTTCTGTTGAAAAATTAACTCGCTGACCCATTAATAACTTTGACATATTCTTTTCTTCCCTTTGACTTTTAGTTGCACTGGTATTGCTAGCACATATGTAAGGATTGTGTACCCATAGGAGCCTTCTCTGCTGTTGTAAAGGATTATTCAACACACAGAAATAGGAAACAAGTGGTTATCCAGAAGAAACTTTATTTTCTTGTTATTAACTTAAACAACGTATTTCATGACATCTTATATTTGAAGTAAAACTTGTTATAAAAGTATCCATTTTTTTCTTTTTTTAACCAGGTTTAAAATCAAATGGATTTTGAGAAGTACAAAGTACTTGATATTTGTTAAATGATGGGAGTTTTGTTGTTGTTTACATTTAAAAATTCATATTTTAGAGAATGTAATGAAACATGAAATCACTCTCATATAAAGTAATGGTGTGTGGTCACAATACATTTGATATCTATTTCATTGATCTTCAAACCTTGGTCTGGGTCTATAGTGAATTTCCAAAAAAATGTAACTACAATGGGAAAATGTAGAGCATAGCTGTCCATAATTTAAAGTCAATAATTGAATAACTCCTTTAGAAGGTCTATGGGATTTTCTTCTGGCCACCTTTTTGTTTCTTACTTATACGTACAATAATTGTATCTCTGTGAATGTTCACAAGAACAACTTGGTAGCACCTGTAAAATATCAGCCAGTACTGCAAGTGTAAGTGAATTTTCAGTGAATTGTGAGTGAACTGTAAGCTAACACATACACACAGGAACTGTGCTTGTACTGCTGTTCAAAGACAAACTATTACAGCATAGGAAAGAGACACACAAGAGAGTTATGCAAATGGGAACACAGAGAACCTGTTTTGAAATAGGTTTTTTTTTTCAACTGTTCTGAATAAAAACTGCAAAAACATACTTTCTAAACCTAATCCATGTCAGTAAGCAGCAATACAAAGATGTAATTTAAATATTTACCTCTTTTAAATAAATTTATTAGGTAAAATTAAAAAAACTCAGGTGTCTCGTAGCCTAAAAATTTCGGAAAATTAATTGCCTTGGTGTATCTCAGTACACAAATAAACAAACAAAAATAAAAAGGTAAATAACAAGAGGACAGGCAACTACACTCACAAATGGGACTCTTTTCATAATACAGCTCAGTACTGGTTTCAAGGACTTGACAGAACTTCTGAAAAGAATCCCATCTGAGTTTATTATAAAGCCACTGGAAGTTAGTCTTGAAAAAAGAAATTAACAATTACAATTATCTTCTTTTTTTATTCGAGGGTAGTGATGCTGGGGGGTGCATTTTACCTTTTCATAACAGAACACATAGGAAAAACAGCCCAAATATTCAGTGAGAAACCTGAAACCTTACTGTTCCCTTACAGAAACAAATTTTCAAGTGTGTACTTATATATTTTTTTTTAAATTCAGGAATTAACATGTTCAAAACTACACATCACTTTGTTTTGTCAACCTGCCAATACTTATGATTTAGCTTTTGATTTTCTTTGAGTTATCCCAAACAGGGAAAGTTCATAACAGTCACTGTCAACAGGTGGATGAAGGTGTTCCTACTATGCTCAGTGCTGGCTCTCTTCTCACCCCATTTGACATTTAACAACACCACAGTACTACACTTGGCACTCCTGTTCCCTGCTCAGCCCAGGAATACACAGGCCAGTAATTGCAATGGCTTTTCAGTGGCCAATACTATGGATTACTGAGGATACAGTCCCTGGAAGCACCTTTGTGAATCTTTCACAGGATAAGGCTGAGCACCCTGCCTCTGGATTGGGTGAGCTGAGGAGATTTGATTTTGCTTTCTGGCCCTGAAAAATGTAAGGCTTTTAGGCAGGTTTCACAAGAGAGATACCTTCAAACACCTTTTCTTGAGATGGAATTCAGGACCCTGGGGGAATATAAAAATAGCCAAAGTATAACCTGGAAATGTGAGACCTGCTTTTTGGAATTTTGGTGAGCTGGTTGCAAATCATAAAGTTCTAGCTGTCTGACAGAGCTGTCCAGTGCCAAGTGCAAGAGCCTCCAAACCTGGGCTTTAGGGCAGACTGGACAGCACAGGATAGAGGCCGGCCTGTGCAAAAAGCCCAAAAGCCTCAGCAGCCACTAGATCATTTTCAAGTCCCTTTTAAGTTTTTATGGGCAGTCTGAGGTGCACACACACACTCACTAAGGCACAAGCACATGTCTGTATTTTAGGTAGTGGTAGAATGCTACCAATGAGATGCTTCATGACTTGAGTGTCCACCCAAACACCCACCCACCAACACCAATGCTTCAGCATTATTTATTATCACCTTCCTGCACAAAGGACTAAGGTAGGTCAGAAAATGATTGTGTGACCAAGGGCATGGCTCTCTCATCCTTAATGTCCTTAAGAGCAGAAGATTCTCCAGTGGTAAAATTCTTTCATAATCTATGACAGCACTGGGATTCCCTCCTTCCCTTCTCTCTGTTCAGGTTATTGCACTCCAGCCAAACCATCTAAGGACCCAGAATCTCACCCTTTGTATTACTAATGAGCAACTTTATTGCAGCAGTAGGGAAAGAACAAACCTAACTTTTGTGATCCCAGCTCCTGGAAGGGTGGGAAGGACAGGATGGTTACTCTAGATATAGGGGAAGTGAAGAGGCACAGGAAAAGGCCAGCCTGCAGGTAGAGTAGGATATGGAAGATGGCTGGGTCACAAAATTGCTTCAGCAATGAGCAAATCTGGTATCTTTCAGCTAATGCAAATTTAAAATTGCTGTGCTTTCACCCTATTGATAGATTGCTTGTCACTAGTTTTACAGCTTTCTGAGACAAACAATAAAACAAATAATAAAAGAATGGCTTCAGAAGCATATAGGCAGAGGAAGCAATAGGAGTGGAAACAGGGTAAGAAAAGAAATCTCTTCAGGATGATGGAAAAAACACACTGTGAACAATATCATGAAAGCATCCACCCCTCACTGCTAGTGAGCAGCTCATACAGCAAACTTCATGGAAGGAAACAGCAACCCATCTGACACAAATATTAAGAGATGAAAAGGAGGTGGGGCAAAAAATTTAAATACTTTTGAAGGAAAAATGAACCATAGTGCAATTGTTGATTCTGATAATATACAATATGAAACTGTTGAATACTTTGAAGGCATAGCTCCTCTATAAAAACTGAAATACAGTATTACAGTGTTAACTACTGAGTTATGATTTGTTGACCCTTTTTAGAGTGACAGGCAGTTCCTGTAGCTTTCATTCATGAATGGCCATGTTTTACCTTTCACCCCCAGGACACTCTAAGAGATAACACTACAGACAGATTGTCTGGCCTTTACAAAGCAGGTGGATGTATTTGCTATTAAAAGAGAAACTTGGGCATGAGGTTCTGTGAGAGTACCAGCAGGTAGACTCTCCCAGGTGGAGTTGGAATGTTTTAACAAATGCCTCCATTACCCCCACGGGCCCAGGTGGAGGTGTTACCATCCTGTGTGTGGTGACTGAGGTGAGGGGGCACTAAAGAGGGTCATCCCTGTTTAGAGATCAAAAAAAGGACACTAAAGAGGTCAGCCATGGGGATGGCAACCTGAGATATGCAAGAGAACAAGCAGATTAAGGTAAGCTTACAAGGAATGCCTTTCCCTGTGTATTCCACCTAGTTTCTTTTACTCTTTCATCACAAATCAGATATGGCTCTCATGAAAATATTTCCATTACACAGCCTGATAGTATTTATGGGTTTAAAGAAAATCCTTGTGTACATATCACATGGAACTGGTGCTTCAAATCAAACTCTTTTGAGTTAGGAAGAGAAATTTTTTCAAACACATGGAAGACCTTGAGGTCTTAACATTAAAACCTAGAGTCTCATATAAAAGAGTTACCTTTGCTGCTCAAATAGGTGCAAAGAAATAATTTATATCCCCATGATTCAGGACATAGGAACTAGAAGATCCCTAAGTTTTCTTATATAAGGGAAGGAATTTTGTCAATGCATCTGGAGAAGCCCTATTTCAGATGCTGGGGACAAAAGTGAATGGTAAATTATTTTTCCATGGGGAGGCAGGATGCCCACAGCATCTCTATTGTCTTTCCTTGCTGCATGACCAACAGAACCTCATGTCCCAAGTTTTCCCAGCACCAGCACGGTAAGTGACCTTTCTGTCTTCCTTTGACTCAGATTTTTATTCTGCCTAAAGAAGAACACATCTTTCACATATTGTGAATCAATAGAAAGTTGCTGTCCTCCCTTAGATAATTTTTTAAGTATCCATTGCTCATGCTAAGAAAATAATGAAATATCATGGAAAATATAGATTATGGACAAACTATATGATAGCTGTTCTACCTATAGACCTGCACAAGAAACCATAAAAGGTAAGTGTTAAAAATTAAAATAATTTATGAATATTTAATTAAAGCTTATTTTCTAACTGCATTTTTAAAATAACTTTGTACTGTGGGAGAACATTCCACAATAAGTAGCTACACTGAAATAACCAAGGATTCCCACTGTGCTTTTGTACTACACTGCTCTGATGTTAGCCCTTTATCCCTGTAAAGGTGCTTTCTTGACAACTCAGTGATTAATGGAAAAGAGGTGAGTTGTTAAATATTCAGCTTTCATGTCTTGCATTCTCTTGACAGAGATCTGTAAGAGTCACATATGTAAAAATCCTTTGAAATGTTGCACTAGTTAAAAGATTTTCTAACCTTTTCAGAAATTAAAAATGGAAAAAAAAACCACTCCAGTGGTTTTCTATACTGTGAAAATGTCAGGAAATCTAAGAACCCATTATTATGTACTCCATTATGTCTGAAGCAGGAAGAGTGTTACCAGTAAATATAATATTCTCAACACTAACTCCCACAGCTTTTAATGGAAAAACATTTCCCACTTTTCAAATCTTGCAGGCATAAGAGGAAATGACTACTTAACCAGGATTATCTTGTTTCCTCCCCTTTAAAGATATGTATTTTGATTTTAAAAATATGACTTTATCACGGTTGTCCTATTCTATTTAGACACTTAGACATAAGCAGCATTCGTGTTTCTCATTCTGACATGTCTTTGACATTGTGCCTCTGCTGCAGCCAAACCTCAAGCTGTGGGGCAATTTTTCATCAGCATTTTTCAAAACAAGTTGTTACAGGGACACTGAAGAAACTCCTCCTGACTAATGACATCACTAACCTGAAAGAGACAGCTCTATGCAAAGAACTGATTAGTTTTTGGTAACTCTGCAATGGCTCTTTCTGCTCTTTTCTGACAAGGGATAGGCCTGAGTGAGTACAGTGAAAGTGGAAGCGTGGCAGGGAAGGGAAAGTCACTTGACTACATCAGGATCACTGAGGAAGTGCCCATAGCTCCTTGCCCATCTTGGGAGGTGACAGTAATTCCTTTTCTCCAACTAACCCAAGCCTTTCCCTCTCTGTGAAGGCTACAAAATGAATATTGGTGGCCTACACTTAGCCCCCATGTAAAAGCCTTGCCTGTTCAGTTTATGAGTTGGATTCACACAAATTACTTCTGGGGAAAAAATTTACACATTTCTCAGCTGTTCTGATCAACTGAACCAGAACTTTAATGAGGAATTAGCTCATGGAAATTCCAGGACTCAGGTTATCAAAGCTTTGTCAACATGACAAATAGCCTGACAAAATCTCTCTTTATCTAAGAACTGTTTGTGCATATCAGTGGGTGAATGAATAAATGTAAAGGGGTGGGGATGGAACTGAAATGTCAGGAACAGACTCTCTACCTGATGATAATTTCTAAACTACTTCTGGCCTCTAAAGGCATTCCTGTTCTAGTTGGATTTGATGATTGCACAGATTTTACTAGCAAGCACAGAAAAAAAATGTGAGAAACAGAGAGAATTTGGCACAGACTATCACAGACCAATTCAGAAACAAATACAATGGTCCGTGAGAGGTACAGAGAAACAAGAAGGCAAGCCCATCCTCATCACAGCTAGTGCAGAGATCTCCCAGGCAAGATCTTCATCATCCTCCATAGCTGATTTTAGTCATGAGCAGTCATTCTTACAAATCTTATGTGACAGTAATAAGCTTAAAACTGGAAAACAATAGTTAAGATAAATGGATATAGAAAAGCTAAAGCTTCTAAGGCCAAATGAAGAGTTCCTTATCAATGATTCTAAAAAGGCAGAGCACTTGCTGACCACCTTTTTTCATCTTATCTATTTTTTCTTTGTTTTTCTCCTATTTTCTTATATGTGCATCCTATTTCTGATACTTACTAATTGAAATCTGTTTTTATGTATAAGTATTCAACAGAAACACAACTAGATAACTATATACCCATTGTGGTCTAATATATTTCACACATTAATATATTTCCTGCAACAGAATTTATCCGTATTTCTTTCAGTTTTTATCTAAGAAACAGAAGAAATCAGTATTAGTTTTGCAGGCTGACATTAACCTAATGTTATTAAGGAATCTCTCACTAAATATCTGTTCTGATCCTGGCTTCATGAACAAGACAGATTCTTTCTGCCCTTTCATTAGAGTCATAACCCAACCACAGGAGTATATCCTCCTTCTCTTCTACATTTAGCTGCTGCTTGTAGCAAGTTCCAGTACTCCAAAGAGAGAGTCTGTGGATTTCCCTTTCCTCTGCCACAACATGGGCACCATTTGTTGTCCTAATGATATTCTCTGTAAAGGACTGAAGTGGTTATGTTTCACCCTAAGATTCTCTCCTCCTTTTCTGCTGTTTGCCAGTGTTTACTTGTTTTCACTCCACCCCTGTAAGATTCTGTGGACTTCCTGCATTCCAACTGCCTGAACTTCTGGTTTTGAACAGGCTGGATTTTCCATTTTGCTGTAGTCTCTCATTTTATGCCTGTTACACCTACACCTAATCTACTTCTTATTTATTGCACTAATTGCCTCATGTTTTTTCAGCTTTCTGAGAACCAGTTGTCTGACTAAAGGTCTTTCAAGGACACTTCAAATTCCTCTGAAGTTATTTCTACAGTTTAGGTTGTTCACTGAAACTTGACCAGAACACCAGACCTGACGTATTGGAAAATTTCTAAATATCACAATTATCATTAAAAATCAGGGGGGCTAAACTTCATAATATAAATTTTAGTGTCAGTCATATCAGACTGATTAGTTATCATCTAATTCCTTCCAGAAGCAAGGAAGATGATTCTGTGTGTTGCTAAAACATAAGGAGGTTTTGGCCTGCAAATAATGGGATCGTTTGGGATCAGTGTAGAGCAGAGTACTAATAAATATTGTTTTGAAATCTGTAATCCCTGCACAGAGCTTACAGAGCCTACTGCACATTTCATGTGGAAGATTTTCTCTGTTTTGTTTCCCATTAAAAGTGGCAGTGTGGCAGATAGTGGATGAACCCAAACACAAGGTCTGATTCTTTGAAAAGATGCTGAAATATCAAATGAAAGCTATGCTAAGCAGTATGTATTTGGATCTTAGTGCAAGGACTCATTCTGAGATAACCTGAGAGAGTTTTCAGTATCCAGAGATGCCAATCAAATGAAAACTACAAAGGCTCACTGGTAGCTTCCATCTTTGTAGAGTCCTGTGGGATACCTGGCAGTTGTAAAGTGTCCTCTAATAAGAAAGGCATTGAATAGATTTTATAGAACTTTTTATTTATCCCGTTTAATTTTTAGTGACACTTTTACTGTATGGAATAAGTTTGCTCTTTGCAGAGTCTGCATATAGTGGAATAGAAGTATTTCCTCAAGAAATTTGCAGTCTTTGTGGTGAGCAAACATATAGAAATTCCTGTGGAGACTGTGAATCAAGCAATTTTCCACATTTTCAGTTACATTTCATCCTGTCTGGCCATCATCAATAAATGTATTTAATTAATAAGTGGTATGAAAGAGGATGATACTTGTCTTGGCCATATCTGCCATGTATGAAATGCACAAGAGAGTGTTAGAGGATTCTTGATATTCAGAGGTACATTCTTGAAGTTCAGAGTTCTTGAATATCTGATGAGTTAAGGTAAAGATGTGGGAGAATGAAGATGTTTCTGAGATAATGACTTTCTTTTGTTCAATGCCTGTCACTTTTGTGGAAGATACTGGGGAAGGAGAAACCCTGAGAGTAGAAGAGACTATTTGGGTGAAACTTCAGCAGGAGAGAAGTCCCTTTCATTACAATAACTACTACTTGTGAAGACTCTGTTGCTCCAGAATATGCCCTTTCACAGAAGTCTTTCTTGCTTTACTGTTACAAGAGTGTCTGTCCCACCTCTGCTAGCAGTGTAACTAGAGACTAATTGGAACTGAATTCTTTAAAATGCCTCTCAGATGGAAAAGTGGAGAACAGTCCATTGCTGGCAGGTATTACAGCTCTGCAAAAGGCACAGTGTTTGAATTCCAGGTAATCCTTTCCATTAGTTACATTAGAATAACTCTCAAGAATAGTAACAGTAAAAGAAGGCAGAACCCAGACTAGAAAGTCATAATTGTTCAGGACAAGAGACAAATATTTATCATAAGGGTGTTAGAGGCTGTCTAAATAGAGAAATAGAGAAATGTTTGAAAAGTAAGAAGCAGAACTGGAAACCACAAAACCACAAAAAAGGGCTATGCCCTTTATGGGAAGGAAATAGGTAGTAGCAGTATTGTGTGTAAGTCTCTATCTCCAGCAGGCAAGGAAGATCACTAAAGGGAAGAGTGTACAGCCCTCTAGACAGTGAAGCCTGGGAAGGAGAGAAGGTACATTTTACATGCAGATAGAATAAAATATTGAGAGTGCTTTTTAAGTCTTTAAAGAATGTTGTTTTTCTAATACCGAATTGTTTCAATTGTACTCAGGCTTCTGAAACATTTATCTCCATACAGAGATACAGTCTTGAATCTCAACTTATGTACTGGAAAGGGTTTGGATTGCAAAGACAACTGAAGAAAATTGACTTTAAAGAATCAGAAGTGTGAGACAGGAGAAACTCTAATAATGCTTTTCAATACCATGCTTCTGAAATAAGTTTATCATTCCTTACATATGCCAGACTTCTACCTCATGATATTTTTACTTAAGATTCCAAGCAGTTTGTTTTTAAAAGTGACATTTTAAGAAAAGTTATGTATAATTTAAACGTTTTTAATAACATTTTCTACTTAAATCAGAATTAATGTATAGATTCTGACAGTCACTTTTTCTTAGGATTAGTCATTAGAGGGAAAAAATCCTAACATTAATGCCACACAAGTTATTTCCTTTAGCTACACATTAGAGATGCTCTCTCAAGCCACCTATTTCTCTTATCATCTTATGTTTTTAAGGAGGCAGCACAGATCTTTACAAGTCTTGACCTTTATCAATCATTGACTGATTCTTTTTAGTTTTTCCTTCTCCAATCTTAGAGCAAAATAAATATTCTTTAGATCAATGTTTTAAGTAGACAGAACTGAGTAGCACAGATGCATGAGGAAGGATGAAACCTGTCTTTTTATTGTCTTTCCCCCTGTTTAAGTTTAAACACAAAATTTAACAATTGTTTAAAAATATTTTTTCTTATCTATTAGAAAACACTCAACTGGTAAAACCCAACTTCTCTTTCTCTTTTAAAACACATTTATGGCTTACTACCATAAGGAAAATGATGCAGAACATGGGTTTTCATCTCTGCATGAGAAAATGTTTGGATTTTTAATTTATTGTTATTCCATACAGCCTGCAAAATCTACAGCTACAGTAATCTGGTCCCATTTATGCCTATAATATACATAGGCTACTTGTAGATGTCAATCAAGCATTTTCCCTTTAAAAAAGCTACTTTTAAAGGTAGACTGCTGGCTTTAAAATAATTTATCCTTCTATATACTTCATAAAAAATATTTATGTATAGAATTTATTAGGGAATAAAACTTATAATACATATAATTGGCTTTTCATTCTATAGACTCTCTAGTCTCATTTTTTTCTAATTGAGACTGTAAAAAATTATAAAAAATAGCTTTTCTTTTGCTCAAATTTTAATAGTTTTGTCTTTTGACCTATTTGCATGTATTTCTGTGCTGCAAAAGATGAACTCCAGGACCAATTTTTAGATTATTGTCTGTGTTGGGTTTCCTAATTAATTTTCAAATAACCCCAGAGTTTTAATTCAAATATAATATCATTTTGTATTTTCGTAAGGAAGGCAAATTTATCCACAACGTTTGCCTATATGACAGATAATGTATTTGGGGGTAGGTAAATTACTGATCATAAATAAATAAAACTAATCATTACTAACTGTGAAGAAACTGTTACATATTGAATAGACTAGCATGATATTAGATGATTTAGTAAGGATTCTATATTGCTCTTTAAATCATAAATGTGGTACCATGGTTCAAAGAATTGCAAAACATTTGTGCCACAGCAAGTGATAACACACACTGTGAGCCTTTTGCAAAGCAAAGAAAACCCCACAGCCTTAAACATCAGCAATGGTTTACCTTCCACAGCTCAGGAAGTGCTGCTGGGGTCAAGTATGGAGACTCAGCTCATCTACAAGTCAGTTCCACTTGAGACCCAAATTAAGTGGCCCAAATTAAGTAACCAGCAATACCTGCACCAGCTTCCCTCTTTAGACATCTCAAACTACTGAAGCCCTTATTTTTTCATCCGTGGGCTGCTTGTAAATTGCTACCGGCAGTTCAACACTTTGTATCTCCTCATCCATTAGGTTAATTCGAATGAATCATACTGAATTTGGGACACAGATCCTCATGAATTGCATTTCATGCCTTGGGATATTATGACAGCTCAGAGGAGTTGGTCCACACCCACACTTCTTAACAGATTGCCACAAAGCAAACCCAGAGATAGGGCCAGGGGTACTGCAGAGGGGTGGGCGATGGATCAGGCAGTGACACCATCTTGCAATAATAAAGATAACACTTCTAAATGACAAGCAAAGTTCAGCAGAGGGGATCTTCAAACTGAGAGAGATACTGACTTGGTACAGTCTTCTCCTTTGGTTTGCTTCAGGCTGGAGCTCTATTTTCTAATTACAGGAATATGGAGTTGGGAAAAAGGAAGTGTGCAAAGATTCACTGAACACAGTGAGAGTGGGGCTTTGGTAGTTTGGCATGAGCAGTGAGGACACAGCAGCTCAATTTTCCTGAAGAAAAATATATCTTCGACTGAAAAGGAAAGAACTTCAAAACATTACTAATTAAAAATTACTAATTTGAAACCATTTTCACTGATAATTGCCTGCAACATAAAGTCAGACAAAAGTAAAAATAAGATATCACTCAATCCTTACATTAACCATACAATGTATATATTGTAACTTTTCAATTATACTTTTTCAATGTATTGTATACTTTTTATTATACTTTTTCAATGTATTGTACAAATAAGGTTGAGTCAACAACATTACCGTTGTAGGATGTATTAAAATCAGTGCATTTTTCATAACAAAGCGATGTTTCAAATGCAGAAACTATTTTTTTTCATGCCTCTTAGAGGAACAACTAAAAAATACCTGAAAGTCTTCTGACATGACAGCATTAAGAGACTGAAAAAGTACCAAATAAAATATCATCTTCCTAAATTAAAATTATCTTTCAATTTTGCTGAGCTGTGGAAGTATGACCGTCAAAAATTATTTGCTATATTGTTCTCAGTATCATTAATCTATCATGTGCACTTCTGCATAAAAACAAGAACCGTCATCCAATATGCTTGTTACTCATATTGATGAGTAAAAAGGAGATAAAGCAAGAACAATGGATAAACAAAGTTAACTTAACAGCTAATTAAAAAGTTGGTATGAGTAATACCCTTTTTCCTTTTATCACAGTTAAATGTCTGCTTTGCTCTCAAGCTTCTTTAACTGGATACCAGATAGTCAATTAAGTAACAGTGTGATTCAATACAGCTTTAAATAATATCAAAATAATGATGTCCTTGTCATGGTCATGGCAAATCATTAACACATCTTAATAAATAGAGCTACATTTCAACAAATTTAGCAGTCAAAAATGTAAACACCTTAGAAGACCTGGGCTATAAATTTTTGTGATATACCACACCTTTTCCATTTCCTCTTATAAAACTCTTCTTGTAAAATAGCTCAATGAAAAATGTTTCTGAAAGCCATATTTGAATATATTTTTTGAATTGGACATTCATTCACCTGTAAATTAGAGGTATCATGAAAGAAGACATCCACACACTCCAAGTTCAGGTATGTCATCCCAGATGTCTGAAAAAAATACTCTAAAACTCTATACAGGGAATGGAACAAGCTGTCAGTTTGCCAAAGTCCAGGCAAAGCCACCTCGATGGGAAGATGCAGGTAGCTGCCAAGAAGTTCCACTCTGGTGTGATATGATTTATGTCACGCAAGTGCCTCTTGATCTAAACTGACATTTTTTGGGAAGTTACTGTGACCAAGTGTAGACTTAGAGTGATGTTTCATAATCAGTTTGAGCCAAAACACCTTCTTCCACCTTTTCTCCCTGGCTGCAATTCCCACTCTCACCATGTATTGGCATGAGGGTTTGCTGCACTCATGTCACCATCAGTATAGAGAGTTATCCAGCTTAAATTGATTTCCTTCCCTTTAAATTGCTTTTCAGCCCTGTAAGGAAGAGTGCTGAAGCTGGATGAAATAAGAGGAGCGTGGGGAGAGGCAGGTGTCAGAGCAGCACAGATTTACACTTCTTTAAAGCAATCATGAAACTTCACACCATTAATGGCTGGCACAGCTGCCAGGTGAAACTCTGTGTCCTCTCAAGAGGCCCTACTGACTAATTCAGGAGCCTATTTGAGCCAGAGGTCTCAACTGAAAAAAGTGAACACTCTTCATGGTTTATAAATAGCAGGATCACAAATGTAGCAGCAGAAGTTAGGCATCTTAATGGGTTTTGTGCATCTTACTAAAAGGGGATTTTTGTAGGGGGTTTTTGGGTATTTTTTTCTTTCAAGGTAACTGTGTCAGAATAATTTTAAATAGAAAACAACAAGACCAATGGGTTTGCATGTCCAGAAATTGCAGGAAAGAGTAGCAAAACTTTCCTCCTCCCCAGGCCTCTTTCTGCTGTAAAAGTAGGAGCCTGAACAGTCACTTTCCTCTTGAACTGCTGGCTCAGTCTGCCCTGAAAACCACACTCCATTTTCTACCTCCATTTTCCTCCTTTCCTCAAGGACACACTGATATAAGGAGCTCTCCAAATAAAACAGCTCTGAGAAAAGATGTGAGTTTTTATAAATGTGAATATTTATAAAACTAAAATTCAGGCTGTGAATTGTAATGGGTACCAACTCTCAGAAAAGCCTTTCAAAGACACTGAGTTATGCCTTGTATGTGTCCCTCCAGTAACTACTACAATAACATTTTAGTCCTCATTTTAGTTTTTGATTTAGGTTGAACTATTATTACTGGTAACACATTTGTATGTGTGTCCACTATAGTAAGTAAATTAGTCTGAACATTCTAAAAAGACCCTAAAGATAATTTATTCCCTAACAGCAGTTCCAAAATATTTTGTCTTGGATTTTCCCTTTCTAAATGTAACTGCTGTTTGTTTGTTTTTACTAAGAAGAATAATCTTACTGATTTGAGTATCACATAATGGAAAATATTTGCATTTATAAAGTGCCTGACCTTTCCAAAGCATTGGGAGACTGTAAATGGCACTTTGGATAATGTTGCTATGATATCAGCTGTGTTAACTGCCACTTGACAAAGGTTAAAAAAACCGAAATATTGGTTGCTGTATTTTTAAGTTGTCTTCCTTTATATGAGTATTGAAAATTTTATTAAGAGTTCAAAAGGTCTTCCAAACAGAAATCCTCTAATTTTGACTAAAGTGGGATGAATTCTCTGTTTAATATAAATTTATGGGAGAATAAAACCACACACATTAAAACCACACACAAGAAACCCACAAAAATTCTCTACTATAAAACTATAGGTATCTTTGGATCAAGCTCTAAACATAAAAAATCAGCAGCAAGAAGCTAGTCCTCCTTTGATTTTTAATGAGGAGAAATGTACCATGCATGCTCTTAGATATCTCGTGAAAATCTGACCGTGAATGAATGATTAAAAATTACAAGCATTTATTACTTCAAATTAATTGCTTTGAGAGCTGTGAAAGAAACTAAACTTACAACCCCACAGCCTCCCATCTCCAATCTATTCATTACATAAGTGTACAGAGAAGTAATTTTGCAATGGTTGTTATAAATTTTTCTAAATAAGCCTAATGTGGTTAACTGAAGTATCTGCTTCATTAATTTCTGTAGTGAACATGAATAATTACTTGATACGTTTTATTTCATGGTTAGTATAAAATTCAACTAATATTTTTTTTCCAATATCTTCAGTTGTTGTAAACTAGCTGTTGGAATGACACCAGCATACTGGTAATATAACACATAACTAGGTGAAGGACACTCTAAGCAGCTGAAATTACTGATTCATTGGAAGGTGACATTTGCTGCAGAGCTCCAGGTAAATGCTCAGGCCTCACAAACACAAAAAAAATCCTGTAAATTTAAATTTGGGGTTTACTGAACTCAATGCTTTATCTCTCCTTTAACTTCCTAGCTCCATGGTTCTCAAGAGTTACCTCTGAGCAGTGAAACAAGTGTTTAACACCTGGGGTGTTTTGTATTTGGTCTTTCATTTGTGTACACTTTCAGATTGGCATGAAAACGAAGTTCTCAATAAACCTCTTGTTTCAGGTGATATTTGACTTTCTTGTGTGGAAAAGAACAAAAGTTCCTAAGTAGTCCATTGTCAGAATTTTACCTCAGGCAAAAGAATAAAAAATTAAAAGAGGACAGATTGTGGAAAATACTGCTGTGTTACCTTTTGTTATAACTCTTTAAAGCATTCTCAGACAGATACAGGACACCAGTCATGGATGGCATGTGAATGCTGAACACACTGCTAGTCTTATTTGACAATATGAAATTTAGACTAATAACCATGTTTATCCTAATATTCTCAAGCTTATCCCAAAACAAAGGACTGCATTGACCTATAGTTCTTCATGCATTCATTACTAAAAAAATGCTATATAAAGCTTTATAATACATACCACATGTAAACTGTTGGAATTATTTTCATTTTTTAATACAAATTATGCTGTGTGGCATCAAGTTGAATTTCTGTGAGTACGTTATTTTTGTATTTTCAAGTTCCTCAGATATTAAATATGTAAAATTACATAGGCAATAAATTGGATATTTATTAAAAATATGTGTTGATTATATCTTGAGATTATATAGCCTGTGTATTCATCCATAATATCTTATGAAAACAGACAAGAATAGCACTTCAGAATGCACAATCTGGAGTCTCAGTGTTACTCATATGTTAACAAATTTAAAAAAAGATCCTGTTCAGCTGATTGCTTCAAAATATTCTCACTACTATGTTCTAAACTGTAAGAGTTTATCAAATGCATTTAAGCCCTTCAGACCCTCAGTGTTCCTTCAAACAACCTCCCATTTTTTAGTGACCTGACAAGCTCCCAAATCCCTGATAATTTTTGCTATTAAGAATGCTTGCAGAGTTAGATGGATTTTTCAGAATGAAACCTGTGTGCAGCACTAAATCTAAATACAAATCCACAGTAGGTCTAAGACAAAAACAGTGTTCAATGCAGCTTCATGTAAAACTACTCCTTCTTTGAACTGCATGAGCACATGCTGACTTTACCAGTAAGGCTGGAAAGCATTTATTCTAGAGCTGGAAAACAGACTAATTCTTGTAAAAACTGTAAATTCCTGAGTAAAAACTGTACTAATATTTGTCATTTCACCAATACATTATTCTTGAGATGAGCTTTATGTATGATTAACTTTGCTGCTCACAAGAGAACTGTATCCCTGTGGCAAGACATTCTGGAGGAATTAGTTAATTTAAATACAGTTATAAATGATGGTACACAATATTAAACTTTTGAGTTTGACATTTGCTGTTTAATATTTTAATGCTTGTGCATAGCATCATCATTGCATGATGATTTGGGGTTTTTTTTAACACAAATAAACGCTCTTTTGTTTTTTGTCATAATATATGATGAAGTCCCTACATATAATTCAGAAACACAAAGTACAGCTTGGAACAAAAAATCTGGCAAAAAATTATCACAGAAAAATATGATTCCTTATTTTTTAAATGTATAAAATAAAGTCTTGCTAGGACTAGAATTTCACATGAAATAATGTACTATATGTGCCTAAATTTCATTTATTGCTGTGTGTACTTAATATAATCTTGGTTACAATAATTTATATCCTGCTGTCTGCCACAGAGTATTCCTACAAAGGTTTTGCTGTATCTGAGAATATTTCACTCCAAGAGTAAGGAACATATAATTTTTGATTATTTAAGTCGTAAATTATTCAGGATTATCCAACTGATATGCAAAGTCTTCTCTCATATTATCAAAATAAACTGGGTTGTATTGCACCAGCAATATGAAATAGAAAATTCTCATATATCTAGTCAGTACGCAAAGAATCAAATTGACATAGTTGCAGAGATACTGAAAAGACACTTTTGATTTCATTAAATTCTTTTTAGATGTTTAACACAGAAAAGTATGCTATAGAGCACTCTAGAGCAGACATTTCTCAATGGATTATAACCTAGCACAAATAAAAAAGTTTTATCTTCCACATTATATCAGATAAATGTGTCCCAGATAAAGCATTGATAAAGTGGGATAAAATTTGAACAAAGTCATTGTCAAATTTTGTCCATATGTAAATAAATAAATATAGATAGGGAGAGATTGGGTATACTTGCATATATATTTATTCTCAGACACACAAAAATCCATGAAGAGAGTAAAAGAAAGCTTTAAAATATATATGCTATTTTTAATATCTTAACCATGACCTTTTAGGATTTGATTAAATTAGGGAAAAGAGTAGAAGGAAAATCAGTTGACATGTTGTCACTGAGCTGTAACCACAACTTTTCCTTAGTGCAGTTGAATGTTTCTGACTCGTTGTCCTTTCAGTAAACTCTATTAGGCCCTTCATGGACAGCCTCAGCTACAGAACAGTTGGATTAATGCAATCTGAAGGTTAAGAGTTTTAAGAAGGGAGTGTAGGGTACCTTGCAAACACTTTTTTTTTTGCGGGGGGGGGATAGTCAGATCTTAGAGATTAAAACTTCCCTTATCATTCTCCTACCTAGATTTTTTTTTTATTTTTCCTAAGTGAAGACCCTTGTTGGGAGCCCACTTTAATATTATGCTTCTGCCTTTGGCATTTGAAAGCTGAGCTAAAAATGCCAAGAATAAAATGAAAAGTTATTTTCCCTGTTTAAAGTAGAACATGCAAAAGAGTCTGTATGCAGTTTTGGTCAGGGTGCATCTGCTTTGACTGAAAAGAAACCATACATACGTGCCCAAGTAGGTATTTTGATGTTCTGAACTTCCAAATAACACTGCTTCAGAGAAATAGAGAGAACTTTCTAAAAATAATTTCTTCCCTTCCAACCAAATGATCCTGTTTGAGCACATTTACAGGAAAGCAGACAATAAGACATTTACTAAATTTGCTTAAACTGACTAAAACCCCCTCACTGCTGTTATTGCTGCTTCTGACATTTCACAGGCTCTCCATTTCTCAATGTGTCTCTCCCATAATGGTCCTCAGAGCCTACAACAACAGGGCTTGAGCTGCTTGGCATATGTAACTATTATCATGGACTAAAAGACACCAAAATTAACAGCAAAATACAAACTTCTGTCCCAATCAGATAATATTTCCCTGTGTGAGATTTTCCTGCATGGTTGGTTTATATTTTCATTGATATATTGGTAGGAAAAATTGTCAAAAACTCTTTTAGTTTTGTTTCTTTGTTTGTTTTTGTTTGTTTGCTTGAGGTTTTGTCGTGGTTTTACTTGTTTCTTTCCATATGCTGATAGCATATATGTTCTTTATCCATTTACACTAGATTGCAAATATTTCACTTTTTATGAACTAGTCTGCAATTAAGTCATTAACTATGTGAGTTTTTCAGCAAAGATTTTTCCTTATGTTTTACTAGGTAAGTATAGCCCAGGAATTGATATAATATTAAACCAAAATGTTTCAGAACAGTGAGGTTTTAAAATTCTCAATGAAACAAAAACTCTTAAAACATTTGTTTGTTTAAATCTAACTTTTTGCAATAAATAGTTCAAATAGAAAAAAGTATTTTTAATTTTTCTTTTTTTTTTTCAAAACAGTCCAAGTTGTTTTTAAAAGGATAATTTAAGCTCTTAGACAGATATTTAAAAAAATTAAATAGCCCTGGGGAAGTAAATTTTGAGTTTTCAGTTTTAATTATTCCCATGTGAAACTGTTGCCCATATTATGTTAATCTGATCATAGAATATATCAAAGAGCATGTGTCCAATTGATACACATGATCAAAAAAGTTTGATTTTGTTCAAAAACAGTTGATGTCTGTCTATTGTAATCATATAAATGTGAAATCCTTCATATAATGAAAAAAATATGTTTGTGTTGCAGAGTGAAGAGAGCATTTACATGTGACCTGAAGAAATTAAAATTCTCAATATTATTTCAATTCAATTTCTGTCCTGAAAGGAGACACTGATTGCTAGTTATTGCATATCACTTTATTTAATTTATTTATACATCTACTGATCTAGTTAAGGATGGCTTTGTCACTAACAAGGTCAATTTCTGTGGAAGATTTTTATTACAATACAATTCTGTAAATGAACCAGCTTTTTTCTGTCCCTGATGAGGGAGCTGTTTTCTATTACTACCTTAAAAATAATATACTAAAAGTAATTCAATGAAATATTTTCTTGAATCTGTGCAGGGAAGGGTGAGAAAGAAGAAATCCCCAATTCACCACATGATACTTAATTTAATTTTATCAAAACAATGTCCTAGATAAAAAAAAAAAAATTACTTGGTCACAAGTAATATTTTGGGTTGAATAGAATTTAGGAAAATTCACTTTATCCAGATGACAGGGAAAGTCTCTTGGCTCCTGTACAAACTTTCCTTTTAGGTCCATTCTTATTGTGCTGGAAAAATTTTATTCCTTTTTTGTTTGATTGTTTATGGGGTTTTTGGTTGGTTGGTTGGTTGGTTTGTTTCTCTTTTCTAACATCATGCCTACTTAGCCAAAAATAATTCAATAATACCTTTATTTTTCTGGGTGAATTTTGGCATGTGAAATTGCAGCCCTGTGCAGAACCAGGAGACACACTGAAAAGGTGGGGAGGACAGAGGCTAACTAGCTTGTGAGATGTTTAAAATAATTATTTCATGTTTTGTAATTTTTTAATCCAGATGCATTATTGTCTGTTGTGGAATCACATTTGTCTTCATTAGTAATATGACAGGAACCAACTGATTACTAAAGTCAGATTTTTTTGTATCAGGCTAATAGTATTCTTTGTTTTCTTGAGGGGGACAGATGTTGGACAGTGTTGGTGTGAAAAACACTGAAAGGTGAAACTGAAAAGCCTCAGAACTTACCAATAAAAAAAACCCCCAGAATATAATTTTAAAAATGAATTTTATATAATGGATATTATATATTTATATTATAAATACATAACATCTGCATGACTCTATAATTAAAAATATAGTTAGCCAAAATTTTAGGATTTCTGATTTATAGGGAACAATGTTAATTAATTCCTTCCTGGACAGGTCTGCATTAGTGTTTTCAGGTTTGTATTTTCATTATCATTATGTTATCAGGGATTTGTACATTTGGTTTGGTTAGCACATTGAAGGTAAGAAGAAGAATATTGTGGAACTCAGTTCCTTGGTCAATATGTTCCTCATTCCCATGCTTTGCCTCCCCTGGCCTCCTGCTCATTGCCAGCTTTTGTCTCCCTGGCCCATGGTGCTGCCAGACCACAGGATGGCTCAGAGCTGAAAACACTCTTCATCTTCTTACAGCCCCAAGCTTTGCAGGACAAAATGTTTTGAAGACTTTTAACTTTGAAGTATTTCACATAATATTTTACCTGGAGCTGTTGTTTCCAGAGAAGTAGATTGTAATGGGGTCACATATCTACCTAAAAGCCTTTTTAACAGGAGAAAAGCTTAAATGTAATTAGTGTTTTTTATCCTTGCAACAGGATTAAGTAATTGATTGCAAAATTGGAAGTAAAGTAACAAACAGAAAACATAAAGTCCAGAAACTAATCTTTCTTTCCTCATCTAGGTTTTTGTACTTAATTCCTTAGCTCTCCCATGCTATTTTATATAAAAAAACCTTTGAGAAATTAAATTCTCCTTAAATTTTTATCCTGCCCTTCTATCTCATGCATTTCTGGTTACTATTCAGTGAAATAAACAGATATTTCTGATGATATATCAAGATACCTGTGACTCTCTAAAGTTGCTAGTTGCAGTACAGCCATGCTTAACACACTCCCAAATACCAGCTGAAGAGCCTGACACCTTTTCATCAAACAACTCAGGATGACTTGGGCACCATGGGAGCCTGTGGGTTCCTAGGACTGAGGTGTGCAGATTCTCCAGCTCTGGTTTCTCACCTTTTGCCTTAGCAAGCCTGACTTAAGCCATATCAGTCACCCTTTAGAGAAACTCCTCCCTGCAGTCACATCCTGGTCTGATGTTTTATGGAAGCCAAGCAAGATAATGACACAACAGGTCTGTGGTCCCATGACATTTGTTTTAACTGCTGTGTATAGAAGAGCCCACTATGCCTCACGTGTCTGTCACCCAGCAGCGCTGAAGCCAAATGAAAAAGATGTGTCCTAGATGTGTCTTGGGAGTTGGATAAACCTCTAGTTAGATCCTGCATGGAGGTGTTCTGTTTAGGAACTGAATTCCAGTAGCTCTTTCAATGGAAATACACTGGTATTACTGAGATCTTCCCCAGAAGTGTGCCCAGCACTGCTCCACAGGGGAAGATTTGGATGTGAACCATCACCACTGACTTTTCAGTACATCATGTGCACCTGGAGCTACACACATCCCTGTAAGGTAGGTATGACTTCCCAGAACATTCCCTCACACACACATAACCTCTTTCATTTCCAGCTCCAGCTAGAGGACTGTGGGGTGAGAAGGACAGAAATGTGGCAGGAGAGCAGGAATTGCCCCAGCTCCCCAGCAGCTGGTGACCTGCTAAAGAAATCCTGGTCTGCCCCAGGCCCCTAGTTCCTGGCTCTTCACCTTGGGAATGGGAATACCACCCATTCTATTTCTCTAGCATCCACCAACACTTTTATTTTCCAAGTAAGGGACAAACACACCATCCCAAATACATTCTGGAGGACTAACATTTCCTGGCAGTGTCTAGACTGGTCATAAAATGTGGCCTCCCCAAGTCTCAGCTGAGTAGGATTCTCCTAGCTTTGACAGCTAAGTGAACCTTGGCATTATTCCAACATTAAAATAGTCTGCATTTCTGCAAGGTATGAACTGACCCCCAGAAATGAGCACTGGCTTTCCTCAGGGAAACACAGACCTTTCAAAGGTTATCCAGCAGGAATAAGGCATTAAATCTGAGAGCAGAATACCACAGTTTTTATGTTAGGGAAGTATCAATTTTTTCCACTTGTTCCAGTTCTCACAGGTGTTTTACAGGCTCTTAACAAATTAATATGTTCTTGTAGCTTCTTGATATAAGGATAAGTACTGCAACATCACATTAATTTATGGTCAGACTTTCCCATCTGTGTCTGAAAGTGATGTTTTGAAGTTAACTCTATATTCACCACCAGCTCTTTAGTTTTCTCAAAGGTGTCTTTTTCAAATCCAGTTATTTTCAAATTATTTGTTTTTTGGTTTTTTTTAGAACTATGAGAAATCAAAACTGAGATCAATTCTAAAACTCATAGACAAAAAGCCTCTAGCTAGCCATTAATAATTACCCTCTTCTTGAAATAGTCTCACCATACAGTATATTTAGCAGGACAACATCAAAACCCAGAAAGGTTCTGCCTCTTGGTTTTGTTTTTTCTTTTTTTTCATCAAAAATATCTCAGTAAGCAACATCAGTTAAAAACAAATGTGCAGTCACTTTGTTCTCTGTTCCCTAGTCTTGTGTTCAAACAACCTAAAATCATTTAGGACTGGCATACAGGAAAGATTTTCTGATTGAGTGCATCAGAAACAATACCTTCAGAACAATAGAAAGTAGCTCTAGAAGGAAACATGCTACTCATCTCCTTTTCTATATAATAATTTCTAAAAAAACCTGTATATCAGCATATCAGAAATTTACCTGGATAGCCTGAATCATTCAAAATAATAGTTTACTATTATCAAAGAAAATATGACTTATTCTCTGGCCACTATTAGCCATAAGCTGCTAATCACCATAAAATGCTCTGCCAATGACTGTCAGAATTAATTTGCAAGCCTTCTGCTTTTTCTGATGTTGTGTTGCAGAATGTACTGAGCTTTACTCACAGTATTTTTTCTATGAGATTTATATATAATTTTTCCTACGAGATTTGTTTCTACCAGATTGGTTTCCATTTTCTCCTGTAGCCAACATGCTAGAAAATCTATCAATAGTTTACTGTTCTGACACCAAAGCATAATTCCAGTGTAACCTAATGTTTTTCTTACAAGTTGCCCTCATTGCCAATCCACAAAAGAGATAGATTGCTATATCCTGCAAAATCTAGTAACACATGCACTCAGTTTTGGAGCCTTCATTACCTCTGCAGCAGTAGGATGTGAAAATGACAATCATATCCTCCATCCACTAGACTAGAAAAAGTGAAACAAAATGCTTTTTTCATGCACCAATTTCTTTTCATTCACCTATGCATTAATATCCATACATTCAGAATTATCAGATGCTATTATAATAACACTACTGCTTGCTGGATGATTTGCCCAGCACAACCTTTGTAATTACAGAAAATCTTTGCTGCCAACAAAGCACAGAAGCCTTCTGAGCAGAACTTAAATCACAAAATCCCAATGAATCCTAGAGTAAGTGTGTATAAATAAACAGAGAAGGGAAAGTTTAAAAAGAAAAGTTCAGATACTCTGGTCACTGTTTGACTTTCATCAAGATAAAACCTAGTATCAGTAACCAAAAGCTTAGCATGCAGTATTAATTATTAAGATTTTTTTTGTCAACAAAAATTTTGTCAATGGTGTATATCATACATCTCTGCATGGAAAAAACATGTGTCTGATGTCTTTTCAATTAAATTATTAATGTCAACATGCCATCACATTGCCATCATACATTAACACATTTCAATTCCTTCATACAATTTGAGCAGAGGTTATGTTTGCTACTTACCTAACTGGGTCTCCTGAATTGTTAGCTTACTCTCCAGGGGGTGTAAAAGCTTTGGTGGTTTATCTGTTAGTGGTGCTAGAAAAGAAAGAAATTCACATATGTAGTGTTCTGATAATTATTGAGTAGACTAAGACTTGGTTTTATACCTAGTATTTCAAGAAGGCTTTGGTTTTTTTTTGTTTTAATAATGTTCATGCCTTCAGTTGCTGTAAATGTTTTTGCTTAGACAGTAAATGTTGCACCAAAATTAAAGGCCTTTGTATTAAGAAAGTAATTTCTTTAAACCCCCACAAAAAACAAACAAACAAACAAACAAAAAAACCCACCAAAAAAAAAAAAAGCAACCAAGGAATAAAACAAAACCAACAAAAAACCCCAAACAACCAACCAAAAAAAACCCAAACCAAAAATGCACTGACATTGCAATTTTCTCTTTTGGTAAATATTATCCAGAATTTCAGTTTGCTGTTATATTTAATTACTTTTCTATAAGGTATAGTCATTAAAAGGTAAATAACATAAGTTACTGTAAAACAATTAAGAATATTTGATGACAATTTTATTTGAAAGATATTCCCAATACTGAAACTTTGTAAAGTGGATTACTAGATAAGTTTTCAGAATCCAAGGAATGGATACAATTAAATAATGTCAAGATTCCTAATACAATGGCTTCTCTTTTACTTTTTAATCTACCCTGAAATAATATTAGTAGACTTTATACAATAATGGAATAGAATGAGTTTTGTAGTGGTCAAAACCCTTCTGAAGGTTGTTGAAATGTGTTCAAACCATGCATGTATATAAATCATCCTATTCTACTAAATATAACATCTGCTTACTTGATTCATAGAAGTGACATTGATTATTACTACTTTTGTTGTTGTTAGCAAGTGTACTTTTACTATGTCTGAGAGATGAGTGCATGCCATATGAAACAATTTTATTTTTCCTTTTAATACTGATAGTAAATATTCATGGGAAATTTCCAACTTTTATAGTCACCTGCAACATTTTGATATTCTGCTTTTCAACATCAATTCATACTTCAGTTTTTAACACAGATTATGGGCTGTCGCAGATTTAAAATACATTTGACATTTTGATATAGCTCTAGAATATTTGTTCCCTTCAACTTGTCAAAATCAATGCTCCTTTTCTTACTGACACACACACATACCCATATGTGTATGGGCTTAATCTACTAAACACACTTGTCTCCTGTCAGTGGAATAGCAGGAGAAGTTTATTTGCATTCTCTTCATTATGTTTCCTCTGGTCTTTTAGTAAATTATCAATGTTCTTTATAAGGTCCAGCATTAATTTCAACTTTGCGACAATTACAGAACAGAACCATTATCAACTCCTGTTTCTGTTTTACAGAGATTATCCTTTATATATAAGAGCATAAACCCACTCAGTTGGTATCAGAGGTGTTAACCCATCAGACCTAGCAATGAATCAAAATTCAGCAGAGTGGTAAAACACATGTACTTGGTCCAAAAACCTTCTCTCAGTTAATACTTCTTACAGCTCCTAGTCTCTATGGGAAATCATTCTGCACTACAGGCTTTGGAGAGAGCTGAAAGATTTTTGGCACCATCTCTGGCCTGCTACTTTTCTTTACACCAATGTTAATTCTTTTTATCTGTTTTTCTCTATTTTTTTTTTCCTTAAAGGCTAAAGTGGGTGGAATGGAAAAGGATTCAAAATATATTTTCTTCTTAAACTGTAAAATTAGTCATTCCCATTTCTTAACTTCTCTGTAAAGGCTCATAATTCGTCAGCACATTGCCATTTTTTAAACATCCACTATGAATTTAAATTTAATTTTGCATTTCTGTCATTCTCAACTCAATTACTATTCATCAGATAATGTCTTCTGAGTCACTATTTTTCTAAATCTGTTTTGAAACTGTGAGCAAAGTTCCCTCATTGTAAGTAAAGATATAGTAACTTGTGGAGTTAATATGAATGCAATGAATAAGTAGATTAGAAACCAGCATTTGAAGCAAAGATCAACATTACTTTTATGATCCTGTATCTCAGGTCTCTAAGAAGCTTTCTACTTTTAAATGAAAAGGCCCAGGATGTGGAGATTAGTTATCCTTCAACAGAATGATGAAGTTGTTATAAAATTAAGGTCCAGTTTAATTTATGAGATTTAATACATAATTTACCAAATAAAATGCTACTGAAAACAATAACTTAGACACATAACTGATGTATCAGAATAACAGGAGCATGTAGGTTGAAGGATCATTTGGAAGGCAAGGGACCCAACCTCCTGTCGGAAGCAGGCTCAATAGAGCAGGTTTTCAGGACCTCCTCCAGTCACATTTGGAACATCTCTGTGGGTGCAGATTCCACCACTTTGGGTGTTCCAGCTGCCAAACACCCAGTGGCCCTGCACTGGACTTGGTTCAGTACATCAGTCTTTTAGAACAGCAAAAAGCTGAAAATTTCTCAGTGTCCCAGGTGTGGCCTCACAGACACTGCAGGACTGGGAAGGATTGCCCTCCTGGACTTGCGGGCTGAAGTCTTGCCAAGAGCTGTGCAGTTGGGATTCCCCAACTCATGCTCAATTTATTGTCCACCTGGGCTGACAGGACCATTTATGCAAAGATTTTTCCTACTCAGTCAGTCCCAGGCTCTGCTCTGCTTCTAGACCAAGATGTTGCCTTTGCCTTTATTAGACTCCATGATTTTCTCCAACTTTTCAAGGCTTCCTGAAGGAGCATCTCTGTTCTCTACTTTGTCACTCATTCCTCCCATTTTGCTTAGAGTGCACTCTGCCCCATCCCCCAGGAGTACAGAACCTCCCTAATAGATAGTAAAACAAAGATTCAATAGAAGTTAATTGCGTCATATGCTTATTTTAAAGGGGTAATTACCAATGTTAGTAACCAGTTAGAATTTATATTTAGTAAGAAATGTAACATTAAAAATTTTAAATTGGGGAAAGTATCCCAGCATTGTATTCCTTTAGATGTCTACCAATCTCACACTTTTGTATGTCTGTCCTATAAGCAATCACATTTCCCAGGGCCAATTCCTTCACCTGTCCAGAACATTAAAAGTATCATTGGGTATGCTGTATTCCAGAGCTTTAGACTGTAGGGAACTACTGTGAATAGGAGTTATATAAGCAAGGAAAAGAATTTTAATAACTATATGAGCTTAAATATCGAATTTTCCAATGTGATCTGAAAGTTTTCCTCAGTCAAACAGGGCTTTTAGTGTTTGTTATTTGATCCATTTCTTAGCCTGAAAATGTCTGTAGGTTCATTCTGGCATATTAAATCCAGTGGAGTGATGCAGGTGAGAATTTCTCTATCCGCCTCTACACCTCACAAATGTACACTCTCCATTATGGAGAGTCAACATTAATGGACAACACAGAGTTACTGCAATCTTCATTTAGTTTAGAAACTCTGGAGTGGACTTATATATCTCCTATAAACTTTTTCATATCCTTAAAATCATGGGGAATGACGTCTTAACTAAGGCATGTGAGAGGCTGGTCAAAATCAATATTATTTTCAGACAGATATATTGAGCCACAGTTATCTACTAAATTGAACAGCAAAAGCATAATTTAATCCTTTCTTTCTAAAATTCTACTAAAATTTCTAAATATTTCTAAAATTGTGCTAAATAGCAAGATCCCAACAAAATTTACAAAACTCACAACTATGTCAAATAAGTTTTATTCTTTTTTTTATAAATAGATGCACAAAGGCAATAATTTTCATGTCCTAAAAAATCTACAATTTGAAAGCACTTCCTGTTCTGTACTGTATGCAAAGAACAAAAATCCTTTGAATATGTTTAAAAATATAAAGAGAAGATCCTCTTCCCACCAGGTAGTACATATCAACATGCCTGTCACACAGGAGGAACAGAGTGCTTGGGTTCCTATTCTTGCATGAGGGAATTCTCAAGTCTCTTGGCAAGAATCTTAGTTCCTGGATATTATTATCTACTCATGCATGGATTCACTTCTCCCTTCCTCCCTCTTGTTTTTTTCTTTCTCTTTCCTTCTCACTTCTTTCTTTTGCTTTTGTTTTTCACCACCCTCGCGCCACCCCTTCTCCTCCCCACTGTCCATCCCCACCACTTTAGAATCAAGAAATCATTTTAATCAAAATTGGTATATTCCTCTTTAAAAACAATGGGGATTGATAGGTCAGTGCCTTTTAAAGAAAAGCTGTTTGAACATAAATCAAGTTTACAGCTCATCTTATGTTTGACTTCTGAACCATCATTGATGAATGGTTTGAAAACAAATATGTGTCAAACTTGAAGTAAACTAAAGCTAAAAAATTAAAAAGGTGAAGTAACCAATTCTGAAGATTTATTAAAAATTAATATACAACTTCAGAAATACCAGTCAGCTGCAGACATATTGATCCTGGTCAGAGAAAAAGTGGCTAAATTCACATTCCATGTCTATCAGATTGGATGTACATTTAAAATATATTGAACAATTTTTCTTGTGGTAATGAAAGTGAGAGCCACCACAATCAGTCACCCTGCTGGAAACCAGCCAGAAGATAATATTTTTACATCAGCCACTGACTTCCATGCTCCTCTTCCTACGCTGCTGCTTTAGCTTTAGATGAATGTGGTCACATGATAGTACATACACTTGCTCTGTGCAAAACACCATTGTTTGCAGAGACCAGCCAACTGTTGATTTTAACACATGCAATGAAGAAATCTTAATTCAACCTGTTTATCAAAATAGCACTAATCTGGACATCAAAATGGACCTGCCTCAAAATGCACAAACCTAATAGTAGAAAAATTATAATTCCAAAGATCTAGGTTTATATGTGTTTTATGAAATGCTCTCAGATTCTCCCTTGAAAATAACTACAAAAGGTTTTAATTTCTTAGAGGAAGACAGGGTTTTGTGGAATTGTCTGAAAATCAGAAAGCCAGTTTATTGTCTGGACATTTCATTCCAGGCAAAAATTCACAGGAATAGTTGCCTTACTTGTCCAGTCTGAGTTATATATATTTTAGAACTTTTCTGGTTCAAATGTTTTATTGAAGTAAAAATTACATATTGAGGGTGAAAATCTTTCTGATCTTTCTGAGATTTGAGATAATGCAATGAGATTAAACCTCTTATGTTTATGAACTTAGACCATTTTTTTAGAAAAAATGACTGACATGTCCCTGGAAGATATTGTAACTAAAACACAGGATTAAATAGGGGGAAGAATTCATTGCTATGCAAAGGGAAAATATTCCTACACTTTGAAATCAAAGGACATCAGAGACATGGAGTTCTTTTCAAGAAGTCTGTGCTGTTTCTTTGAATTCAACCCACAGTTCAAAAAGACTGCATCTCTTGGTTTGTGTTTAGAAACTTAAGAGAATTCCTCATTTCCATGTACTTCCCTGCTAATTATCTGAGCTTGTGTTTCTTCATCTCCTATAATTGTTGTGCCAATTTTGTCATAGACAGATAATTGTGAAGACAAGGTACTTCTGTCAGGGGAGGGATATCTGAGGAGGATATAGAGGAGGTCTGACAGACTGTAAAGCTGAACAAGCTGCCCATGGAATCCGTGGCTGCCCCACCCCTGGAAATGTTCAAGAACAGGCTGGATGGGGCCCTGAGCAACCTGGTCTAGTGGAAGGTGACCCTGTCCATGGCAGAAGGACTGAAACCAGAAAATGTCTGAAGTCTCTTCCAACCCAAACCATTCTACAATTCTGAGGCAGAGGCAGAACTGCTGCCTGCTCCACACGCTCTCAGAGCTGTCCTGGGCCTGGCTGTGAAGTGCATGGGGTGCACTCACCCTTCCAACTACCTCATCTGAACATTTATTCAAGCACTGTCAAGCACGATTATCTTATGCCAACATCAGGGGAGAAGGTTTGAATCTAGAGTAAAACAATGGATTTGGGTTTAGATTGCTATTTTAAAGAGTCATGAGAGGGCTCTGAAAATAAAGCACTGTCATTGGAAAGCCCTCAGTTATGAAAAGTGGACATCAATGGCCATATTCAGGAATCATAAGTAATTATAATAATAGAAAGAAAAACTATAGCATTCCAGTTGATAATTGCAGTGCCTTGAAAAACTCGGATGTATACTTATATGTTCAGATTCTTTGTTTTAATAGAAATGTCTGAAAAAGAAAATGCAGTAATTCAGTAGCAGTAGCCTACAGTAGATTGCAATAAAATTAATTATGTCCAGTCTGAAGATACAGTCTTGAAACAATAATATATATAGTCATTGTCCAGATGAGTGTTGATACTGAGAACACTGAGATTCCTAAGAGTAAATGTGAGCTGAGCCAAAAAAAGTCATGAAAAGCCAGTATGCTGGTTTTTTTCCTTATATCTCCATATATAGGAGATATAAGGATAAGTCTTATGTATTCAGACTTATCAATAGAGACATCAATGCCTTTTAAAGACTAAATATATGGCAAGGTCTTTCATAAGAAGGGAATTCTTTAAACCTGCTTGAGATTTAAGAACCTTTAATCTCCGCTCTCAGTTACATTCAGATTGGTTTTCATTCACAAGGGCATCATTTAAAGTCACATATGCCATGAATTGCACATCAGCCCTGTAAGAATATTCTGCCTCGCTGTGTGCATGCTGAATCAAGCAGTTCAAACAGAGGGCAGATACATATAAGGACACTGAAGTTATGTGTGCAAAGCCATAGGCACAAGACTGTAAATGAGCTGTCTAATGTGACTTTGTTTCTCCTATGACTGACTGAAGATCAGCTTTTATCTTCTGAAACGTTCCCATAAATCTTGCATTGCAAGACAAAAACGTCTCTCAGTTTATGTCTTTCTCATTGTCTTCTCCTTACCATGCATTAAAATCCCCAAAACCAACAAAACAACTATTCCCCACCCCTACTGCTTTGGGCATATAAATGAAAATGGTTTTTATTTTTTACATCTAACAATTTCTTCTGATGTTTTTTGCAAACTGTCCATAATCTTTAATTTTTTTCAATAAGCATTTTTTTCAAAAATAAAAACCTTTATAGTCCTTTGAATAGAATATCAGCCCTTCCTAGAAGAAAGTGCAGAAACAGCTAAACTTGTATTCAGTAAAGAGGTTGCAAAAATTTTCATGATGCATATTGAGAAGACACATCACTAAAATGAAATATAAAAGATGGGAAGAATATTTCCAAGAAGCCTTTTAAAATGTTTTAAGCCTGTGAGTCCCCTGAGATTAACAACACACTAAAAACTGGAGAAGAGCAAATGCAGCCAGATGTTGGGGTTTTCATTATCTGCTCATCTCTAATTGAATCTGATGTGACACTTGTGCTATCCCTACGACTTCAGAGGAGATGTTAGTTTTCTTGAACACACAGTGACATTTCCCAGAGATCATCTCCATGGAAAAAGTACAAATAATCAAAAGGTTGCCATGGCAGATGTTAATGCAGTCTTGAAATACAAAAGAACAAAAGAATATATGTAGTTAAACAATTGAGTGAAATATCAGCCTAATATCTTGAGATGCTCTTGGTCTCTTTCTGTGTGGCAGATTTGGGATTGATATATTGATTTTATGAAGAAAAATGGAAGGATAAAGCAAAGCTTTGATTCTAAAAGATTTATTTTAATTATAGTGACAGGATTCCACATCTTCCACAAAAAAACCCCAAACAAAAAAGAGACCCATAGTACAGAAAGCTAAATATAAATATTAAAGTATCTAAAATATCCAAAATATTTTTTCTCTTTTGTCTGTAATTTCTCTACACTACACCACTGCTTTTGTACAAAATTGATTGCTAAAGCCAGATAATGGAAATGGGATTTCCTATGTAGGTTTATGAAAAGGATGTCATGCTAAAGCCTGGTCTACCTGCATGGTCTGTTAAATTTTTCTCTTCACTTGGGTCTCAGATCATCTGGGAAAAAAAAAAAGAATGTTGTTGCTACAAAAAGTCAGATTATATATTATCAATGTATTTTTTGAAAATAAAATCCCTTGTTAGAAAAATAATTAAATGATGTATCAAAGAGCATTTCCACCAGCAACTCCTCTGATGTTTCAGCTTGATGAAGCAGCTCACCAGCATGTCATTCAGCAGCAATGCAGTTAGAGCCTGTAAGGGAATCTGCTCCTGTATCTACATGTCAGCTCATGCCTTTGTTTAGCAGAGTCTTTAGAGGAGAGGTGTGTTTATAACTCTTGTATAAGGCTTGTGAAACAAATAGGAACACACAGAGGATTCTTAACAACAAGGCTATCTGAAAAGATGTCATATTCATGAAGCAAAACGGAGTTATAAAACTAATAATGATTTAGGCAAACTTATTAGAAAAGCCAGACTAAAAAAATATCATTAAGCAAGCATTCTGCATCACACTATTGAAATTTCTCTGCAGATCATCCTAGATTCTAGGATGATTCATTCCAGGATGAATGAAGGATTCATTGTTCTCTAACCCTAACCTGTTATCCTTCCTTTTATCTCTAGGTTAAAACACAGAAAAAATGTGGGGATGGAAGTATTATAAGGTTATAGCTTCCATGACTAGAAAAAAAAAATATTTTTAACAATTACTCCATAATTCTTTCCAGATGACCCCAAGAATCTCTCATTTATACAGTCCGATTATTCAGTGACACCTACATTTTCTTGTTCAGCTGTACCTGCACACTTGTCATTGAATTTAAGTATTTACTATTATTTCTTGTCCTCAATATTTTCACAATCATTAAAATTTCACCCTGAAATTTAGCAATAGTTTCCTTTTCTTTTTTTTGCCTATTATTTGTATACCCTGTCTCAGATTTAGAGTTCAAACCCAAAGAATGGTGTGTGGTTTCGAATCAATTTAATTATAAAGAAACCTGGAAAAGACTTTTAAGATCATCAAGTCCAACTGCTAATCCAGCACTGTGCAATCCAATAGACCATGTCCCCTGGTGTCACATCCATAGGTCTTTTAAGTACCTCCTGTTCCCATGCCTGTTCTCTGGACTCACTCCAGCCCCTCAATGCCTTTCCTGTAGTGAAGGGCCCAAAACTGGACACAGGATTTGAGGTGTGGCCTCACCAGTGCCGAGTACAGGGGACAATCCCTGCCCTGGTTCTGCTGCCACACTATTGCTGATCCGGCCAGGTGCCTTTGGCCTTCCTGGCCCCCTGGGCACACCTGGATCATGTTCAGCTGCTGTTGAGCAACATTCCCAGGCTTTTTTCCACCAGGAAGATTTTCTTTAAAGTACCCCGTTGAAGGTAGCATCAGTAGAACAGTGATTTTAGGAAATGAATGGCAATATTGGGAAACTTGTTCCTGTCTTGCTTTTATTATTTCTTCCTCTTTTTGGAGTTAGGGCAGATAGTTCTTGGAAATACACTAGCTCATGACCTTTGAAGACAATTCTAGAGCCTCCATTTTTGAATCTGATATAAATCTGCTGATAATGCTGACATTTCAAAGTAAGATTTCTCAGCCTCTGAGGAGGCCTTGTAAAGAGAAGAGGACCCTATGCACCCTGACCACTTCAAATCTTCCAGTGAGCTGACATTTAAAGGCCTTGCAATTAAAGATTTTACATATTTCATAGAGTTTTCTCTTTCAGAATTTGTATTAAACCTTTTAATTCTGTTGCTCTATTTAAAAATCATCTGATTTAAAAGGTGACCTGCTCTCATTTTCTCCGTTCAGTTTCTGTCTTGGACCTGTAAGATAAGAACAATTACTTTGTTCTCCAAGTAATTTCAGTGATTTAGTCTTCTGAATCTCTGCTCTGCTAGGAATTTGGACATACTGTCATTTCTTGTGACCCAAAAACTGAAAAAAAATCAATTTTCATGAACAATAAGAAGATTTTTATTTCCTTTTTGTACTTCTCATTGAGTAAACATGTATTTTTCTGCCCTCTCAGGCAACTTTTTTTCATCTACTCCACTGAGACAAGGGTTTTGCTTCTAAGTTGGGAGATTTTTGACTGTAAGAAAGCAAATATCACTCCTAATATCTAAGAAAGGCTAGAAGGAGCATCTTGGCAGCATAGGCTGGCCAGCCTTTCCTTGATCCCTAAGAAGATGATGGAACAAACAGTCCTGAAAACCGTCACCAAGATTATTAAGAAAAAGATGATGATTGAGAAGAGTCAGCATGGGTTTACAAAAGTAAAATTGTGCTTAACCCACCTGGTAGCCTTCAGTGATGAGATGATGGGCTCAGTGGACCTGCAGAGAGCAGCTGATGCTGTTTATCTTGACTTAAGGAAGGCTTGAAAGGCTTTTGTCTCACTGACAAACTCAATGGATTTTTTGTGTCGACAGGGAGATGGGTTGACAACTGAGTGGACTGCTGGACTAAGCGAGCTGCAATGAGCAGCACAAAGATTTTGGGGCAGTCTGTACCACTGGGATCAGTGCTGGTTCAGCACTTCTTTAGTGATCTGGATAATGGAACGCAAACTGGGAAGAGTAGTCAATGACCAACAGGGCTGCTGCCACTCTGGGGGACCTTGACAGCCTGGAGAAATGGTCTGACTGTCAGGAACCTCATGAAGATCAACAAGGTGAATTGCCAACTCCTGTCCCAGGGGAGCAATAATCCCAAACTTCAATACAGGCCTGGAGCAGAGCAGCTGAACATCAGATGGTCATGGAAGGACCTTGGATTGATAGAGCACGCGTTAGCTGTGAGCCAGCACTGAGCTCTTGCAGCAGTGAAGATCAGCAGCACCCTGGGCTGCATCAAGCAGAGCATGGCCAGCATGTGGAAGGTGATCCTTCCCCTTTTCTCAGCTGTGATGAGACACATCTGGAGTGCTGGGCCTGGCTCTGGACTCTCCCACACAAGAGAGATATCGACATAAAGGGATCAGGGTAGTGAAGGGCCACAGTGATGACCAAGGGATTGGAGCATTTCAGACAAGGAGAGACCAGGAGAACTGAGACTGCTCAGCCTGAAGAAGAGATTCTTCAAAGGGATCTTGTCCATGTCTAAGAAACCATGATGGCTGAAGTCAAGATAACAGAATCATACTCTTCTCAGGGTAAGGGACAGGATAAGAGGCAATGGCACAGGGGAATAAAAATAAAAAGCCACAGGAAATTCCACTTAAACATAAAAAAAATATTGTTCACTTCATAGGTGGTGACCCACAGGAACAGGCTGCTCAGAGATACTTTATTGTCTCCATTACTGGAGATTTAAAACCCAACTAGACATAACCCTCAGCAGCCTGCCCTTTCTGTCCCTATTCTGAGCAGATGATTGGAACAAAATATCTCTAGGAGATCTCCAGTTGTCATATAATTTTTAGCAAATATTTGTACTGTACAATCAGGTTTAGAAAGCCTGGAGAATTCCCTGGGTATCGTGAGTACTCAGAGTCTGTGCAGCATGTGGGATGGGGGATAGAGAGTAGAGCTCCAAAGCTGATCATACAGATGTTGAGCCTGGTTCTAAACTGTGTGTACAGATCCTTCCATTGTAACAGCAGACACCCTGGCACAGAGGACTTCAGGTTTGCATTATCTCTTTATAAATCTTGTCTGAAGTCTCAGCTGTGCAGTTTTTGTTTCCATACCTTTTCTGGTTCTCAACACGGTAGGATATCAAGGTCTACCATAGGACATGAAAACCAAAAAAAGTTACACAGTCCTTGTAAGGAGAGGGAGAAGAACATGCCTGAGAACAATAATATCTGACACATATTGTCCAGCTTGTGCCAAGACTTAAATAAAGCTCTGTCTACAAACCCAGTATGGCAGATGTTATATTAGCACATATCATACGGTTACTTGGCAACAAACAGAGATTAGACATCATAAACATTTGGTCTGCAGAAATGTTACCAGAGCTGGTGATTACACAACCATATTTAATGCTTGGTGCATAAAAATATCCACTATAGTGTATATACTAACCGTGTGTAAAGCAAACTCCAAACTTTTTCAGTGAAGGGCCTAGTTAAATGTTAGAATTTTCTAATCTCTTCCACAAGGAACTATTCAGTGTCATACAGAGGATTTCCATTAGAAAGGACAAATAAGGATGGTGTCTGTGCTAAAATACTCTATTTCAGAAGTTCAGTAATGTGTGCTGGTGAGTAAGGGAAAGGTGCACAGCTAACAAATCCATGCTGCTTCTAGTGTTTGAGCTCCATGCCACTGCACAGTACTTACTAAAGCATGCCACCAGGGATTCAGGAGCCTTCATCCAGTTTCCAAAAATGGTGTAGATGCTTAGGAGCCCAACTGTCACAGCAGTCCCCAAAAACTTGTTATGGATCCCCTTTGTTTAATTCCTGTGCTTTTGTAAATCCTACTTGGTGCCATAATCCTTGTGTAAGTCTAGGAGCAGGAATCTAAATCCCCATAAAACAAGTGACTTGCCTGTAAAGGGGTTTTTTTGGAAAATGCAATTTTCTAGCAAGTTAAATTCTTTCCAAATGGATAAGAAATCTGTGATACAGAGTCTGTGTAGAAAGTAGCACCACAACCCATTTTGCATACAAATGCTCTTGGCTTCTGTTTATATGGCTGACTTTTCTCTGAATTTTCAAAGAACATTACATGCCATGCTAGTGAAAAGAGAAAATTAGCTGTCACCTCAAATACAAGATAACAAAATCCCCCAAACCTGTATGGAACCTTAAAATGTAGATCTGTAACACTCCTACAAGAAATGAAGGTTTTTTTTAAAAGGAACTAGAGAAAATAAAAAGATCAAATCAGAAGTACATCAATTTTTGCAGATGACAAATAAAAATTACAGAGAGAATAGGAAAACTTTGTTTCCATGAGAAAATACATCTTCTTATATTGATTGAGGGATTGTTCCTCAGAAATATTTCATCCTTGTGTTCCATTTTGATAGCAAAGAACAAATTTTCTTTCCACAAACAGCTGGGTGTAGTAGCTGTTTTGTTACATGGCTCTGGGTCTTTTAAGGAGAGAAAAAGGCAAGTAAAAGTTATTAACCAGCAGTAATAGCCATATCTTTTCTATGTAGGGCACTGACTGGGAATAGTCTGTCCAAAAGTCTGACATCTCCATTTAATACTTTTAAATTCTTAGTAACAAAAGCAGTCTTATTAATATTTAGGCAATAAAGGTTAGTACACAAGGCCTCCATAGACAGGACTGCAAGCTATTGTACCAGAGGAAGAAAAAAAGATCTCATAAGTCAAATGAACAACTGATGATACCTTCTGCTCCTACATTACATTCATAGAGCCATGCTGGGTTGGAAGGAATCTCTCAGAACATCCATTTCCATCACCCCTTCAACAGAGCAGGGACACCTTCCACTAGACCAAGTTGCTCAGAGCTGCATCCAGCTTGACTTGGAGCACTTCTGGGAACAGGGCATCCACAACTTCTCTGGGCAACCTGCTCCAGTGTCTGACCACCCCCACAGAAAACATAAAGAGGTCTCTATTTTAATTAACTAAAATATGCAGATGGATTTTCATTATTAGATGGAACTTCAAAATCACTGGATATCACATGACCCACAGATATCCAGCGTTTAGGAAAACTAGACAGACTTCTGTGTAAAGAGTCAAAAGACTTGTCAAAGTCTTGCCAACCATAACAAAAGTTCTAACATTTTCTTTCTGACTGAGTTACAGCTCTGCTATATATAATTGCAATATTTGTTTTTTTCTTCCATGCAACTTCTTCCAGAAAGGATCCAGAAATTATTGCCACTGTCAGAGATTTAATTTACCCGTAACATTTGTTAGTGGCACACATGGAATATGTCTCTGGTATTGTATCATACACAATAGAGCTAAGGTTTTACTATTGTAAATCGGTTTCAGCAGGACTTTAGAAGCTACCACGGGCCCTTTTCATGCCTGATTCATAATATACAATCCTGGGCAGAAACACTGAAAGTAGCAGATCAGTTCAGAAAAAAAAAATAATGACACTATTTTTCAAAAACCCAAAAAGAGGTAACTATTACCCTTTATTTTTTTAAGCCATTTGAGAAATGCCATGTTTATGGTGTTTTTCTCTACTTTCTCCCCTTCTGTTCAGTTTTCCTTTTTGTCTAATAAATTTAGGGAAATCTCACTGTAGTTGTTCAGAGCTGATTACTGGGGAACATGCAGTAAAAGATGATGTAACAGGGAATGGTACCTCAGCTGGGATGGTGGCAAGCTTAGTAGGCTCTAGGGCACTAACTTAAATTAGTCATTGAGTGAAATAAGATTGCTAATGTAGAGCCCACCACAATGAAGGTTTAAAAGAAGGAAAAAGTACTCCAAAAAAAGGAAACTCGAGGGTACCTTCTATGTTAGGACTATGCATCATGTGTATTCAGAGCTAAAAATTAAGAGAAAGGAAAGAAAATCACTCCCAAATTCACTTTGGATTAGGAAGAGTGGAGGAAAACATGACAAAATTACACATTTCTAGTTAAATTATCTGCTTGATGTGCAAGTGCAGCTTGCAGGACTTGGAGATTTTCCCCTTATTATTGCTTTGCTACTTATTCTGATAGAAGTGAATTTATCAAGTGTTGGTGGGATCCCAAACCAATTCCATATGTATATCCTTATCCTTCATGCATATTTCAAAAATATTTATCAATATGCTACAGATTAGGTATTCTTCATCCAGACTCGTGATAAATTTGAACTTAATATATTTTACTTATGACAGCAACAGAAATATAAATAATTAAAATAATAAAAACTATGCTGAGTCAGATACATTTTTCTGGGGTTTCTTTCTGAGAGTAGAATTGACTTTAAAGTAACAGGTAGATTCAAACTAGCAGAAATCAACAAACAAGAAATTGAAAGAATTTTTGGGGTGGAAGAACTCTGGAGCCATGACATAGTCAAATTCCAGGGGAAGACCTCATTGTAGGAAGCAAATGTGGAAGGGGAAAGGAGTCAGTGAATGTGTTCCTTGATATATTCACATCCTTTTTGCTCCTGCTTTCTTATTTTTTAAAGGGAAAGGCAGGAAAGAAGATTTACCCTTGGTACATATTTCAAATCAAACCAAACCCTATTCACCAGAGAACAACAACAACAAAAAAAACAAAAAACAAAAAACAAAACAAAAAAGAAAAAAACCAACAACCAATGCAAGGAAAAGCAAAAAAATAAAGAGCATGTAGAAAATCATGATAGAAAATTATCTCAAGTGTAATGTTGGACAGATTTCAAAAAGCATATTTCATAAACAAATATTGTAAAGATATTAAAAGCAGCCTGCATGAAATAAATATTTTTGAAAAGAGTCGCTGAAAAATTGTAAGTTTTTCAATACCGGAGCCCCATTCAAATATTAATCAGAATACCTCATCAACATGTGGATATTTCAAAGAGTTTCTAAATGTGCACTTATTGTGTGAAATATCAAAATCACAGCTAGGTGAGGCTGCAAAGAACTGCAATCTGGAGGTCATCTAGTCCAACACCCCTGCTCAAAACAGGGCAAAATTACCAGCTCCTGTTCTAGGAACCTTCAACAAAAATGTTTGTTATATTATTAAATTTTAATCTTCCTTTTCATCTTGCTTATTTTCTTTGATAAAGATGTTTTGAATGAAGAAAGGAGACTCCTTTGTTCCAATCCACTTCTGCTCTGCCCATGAGAGAACAGCCTCATGCTGGAGTTCTGACATGGGAACTCACGAGAGTGTGAAACTCTTCCAAACTCTTCTGAAACAGGTTTTTCACTGCTTAACTTTTTTCAAAGAAAGTAAGGGCCAATTTCTCTGTCAAGTGTTGTCATTTTTTGAAAAAAACAGACTTACTAAAAGCTGCCTGCGAGTGATAGCCAAGTTATTATTAGCTGAGCATTGGCAGCTAAAATATGTTTTTAATCTCAATAATTATTTCATCCTATAGATTTTATTAATCAGCCCTAGAAAATGTTACTTTGATGTTAAGGACAATCAGATATTCTGAAATAATTTTTATGCATGCTAGTATTTTTATCTTTGTAAATGCACCTTAAGATGCACTTAGTAAAATGATTTTACCTCCTTAATAAGCATTGTACTCTTGTACTCCTGTATAAACTGCTGTCTGTATAGTCTGCAGATATGTTTTAGCTTCTGCATTTCCCATCCTTCCTAGATATTTAAGTAGGTTTAATGTGCATTTCTTGTTGTGTTTTGGACATGTGCAAATGGAAGAAGACAGGAATTGAATATGGAAAACCTAGATGGATGGCTATATACTTATTTCAAAATAAGTAAGAAATTTTTCATGGTCAGATAGGGTTAAGAATGTCAATGTCACATTTCTTTAACTCTGGGATGGCTGAAAGTTGGAACAATAAGTAGAGGTATAAACACTGTCCTCTAAAGTAAGTAGGACATTCATGGAAATATAATAGGCTGTCTATTATCTTCTGTCTATAAGCAGAAAAAAGTGCTGGTTTTGAGAAAATTATAATGGGCAAAACCCACACTGTCCTTCCTCTGTTGACAATTATTTGGTTATAAATAAAGTATTAAACTAATTATGTCAATAAAGTAATGTCTCAAATTATTCACTTTTCCTAAAGATTTTCCTGCTGCTCAGCACTTTTGTCCATATTTTACATTCAGTCATTGAACTTCTCAGCAAAAATGGTTCCCACACAATTTAAAATTGCATCTGTATTCAGGACCCACAGCTCTTTAGAGATGTAGATAACTTGCACTAGAATTATGAGCAGTGCTTACTACTTCCCCAGAGGTTTAGAGAGAACAAGCTCTGCCTCTGGGCCAGTTGGTCCAATCTGAGACCAGTCTCACAATGTGCCAGCTGGTGCAAAACCAGTAGTCTGTTCTTCTGTTTTATCTGTAGTTAGCAGGTCCACTGAGCAAACTAATTCATCATCATGGAGTTCCTCTAAAATTGTTTGTTTCACTAGGAATGGAAGCTGTTTGTTTTTTTTTTTTTTAATTTTCTTTTGTAGGCACCACTGGCTTAGATAGTTTGAAAAAAAAAATTCTTGCATAATAAATGTAAAAATAAACACATAATTCTATATTAGAATGAAGAAAAACCATCAAGAGATCCCTGTTTCCTCAAATGCTGAACAATACAGAATATAAAACTTAGAGAAAAAAGAAAAAGCTCACAGTGTGGAAAGTTAGAATATAGGAAACGCTATAGGTTTTATCCACAAATTTCTGTATCTTTTCATTCAAGTAATTAACATGATTAAGCACAGTTTTCCCATCTGATTTAATTAGCTGTAATCATACCAAACTATTGTAAGTTGGGCATTCAAGATATATGACACATCTTTTCAAATACGTGTACACTTATTGTAAAAATGAATGTAATAGTAGCACTCACTAGCCCAAGGCAATTACAATTACAAGAACTGCTTGTTTAGTAAAAGGTCAGAATCTGATGTCTTGCATTTGCCTGAAATAGCCTTGTCACTCCACAAATTCTAACAGTGAAAACATATTTTCAACAATCATGATTTATTAATTAAACTTTAGAACTGATTCCATGTTCTTCTGAATATTTTAATAACAAAAATTTGAAATATGTATTCCTGATAGAAATGATGGATTAAACCTTTAAACTGCTTTTTATTTTTTTATTCGAGCAATTTATGCATTTATCTATAGGCATACTGCTGAATAAAGTATTCCAGTTTTATAAAACACTAACGCTCCGACCATGATAATTCCTTAATGCTGTGTGAATCACTGAGAACTTTTTAATGACCCTTTCCAAATTACATTAATCCACAAGTTTCTTCCCACTGTCTCCTGATTAATTCACTTGCATTTTGCTGGAGGCAGCATGCATAAAATCTTTGCCTTCAGCTGGATGGCTGGAGAGGATGCTTTTGGTAAAGCTCACATCACATCCATCAAGGACGAGTGCTCTTCCTCTGTCCAGCCATTCTGGGTCAGTGACTTGGCTCCTGAAGCCACAACTCTTTTCCAGAAGCCCTTTTTCTTACCTGCACTGCAACACACTAGAGCTGCAGAGAATGCAATGCAGTTGGTGACTTTAATTTTTGCTACTAGCAAGTTGTCAAGCACTATTTGGGGAAAGGGAAGGGAATAGTATAGAAATTAAGAGAAATCTTAGAATAAATTTTTAGGAAAATGAATACTTTTTGAACATCCTGTGTCTCAAGAAGGAAATGGAATTACAATGAAGACAGGACTTGTTTGAAAAGCATGTGGAAAATGAAAGTGCAAAATGTTCTCCGTTCACATAATAAATTAACCATAAAAAAAACTACCAAATTTATGAAATATGCAAAATTTACTTGTGGGGGGAAAAGAGAAGAACAAAAGAAGAAAGTATGATGGAATTAATAATGCACCCACACTACAGAATGGCTATTTGTGACAGATTTTTCCAACTTTGTAGTAACCATCAAATTTTTTAGGAAACAGTTACATTTCTTGTTTTTCTTTCCTTTTTATTTATTAATAAAAAGCCAAATAATGCATATAGTGTAAAGATGTCATTATAAGCTGCTAGCAAAAAAAATGCCCTGATGTAGGTTTGTATTGAAAAAGTATGTTTCTCTCTTGTTGACTACATGTAGAGGTGAGACATAATAAAAAGTGTTGTCTTTAAACTAGGTTTTCTGTACCAAATCACAATATGGATATTCAGAATGACAAAGTATCCTAGGAAATAAGCAGAAGAGAAGAAAGTGAATTCAATTAGAAAATTGACAAATCAAATTAGAAAATCCACAATTTACTGAATTATAATTCTATTGCCTTGAATAACCAGTCTCAGACAGTGACCTGTGTCATTGTTTCATCTGTTTCACCTCCTACTTCATCTTTCTTTCCAGGCATATAATGAATATATTGAACACCACCTGCTTTCCTATGAAATCCTGTATCCTTTGTTTTTATGAGAACACACATGCTTCATTTTCCTTAGGAAAAACAATTCATTACTATCTGAAACACCTCTCTAGCTTGGAACCTAAATCTATTTAGCATTTAATACATAAAATTATTTATCTCGTGAACCAGACAAACAGTAAAATATATTAAACCCCAGAATTTAAAGTTTCCCAGCTATTGACCAAATATGTCCCCTAGAAATTTAAATACAAAGGTATAGGCTTCTCCAGCAGCAAAATTAAACTGGGGTTTTGTTTACAATTATATTTTCTGAAACAGGACCAAGTTGACATTAAACTATTATAAGCTTTTTTTATGATTGAAGTATTTATTGATTCACAGGCAGTCACATTGCAACTAATAATAGCCTTCTACCTCCCTCTATACTTTCCTCCAAATAAAATTATAATCAGGAAAATTATTCAATTTTCTTATAAAATTGGCAATGACATATAAATGCATTATTCCTTCCACAAAAATAAAGTCACCCTATTTCACAACATATATTTTTCTGCATAATATATAATCTCTGTTTTTCCTAAAAAAATTTATTCAGTTCATGCATTACTTATAAAACCTCATTTGTATTTTGAAAGTATTTATCTTATTTAGACACCTGGGACAAACAGTGATTGGTGTCAATGTGCTTCTCATTCACAAATATGTGTAGCAAATATTATAGGGCTGTGTAAGCAAGAGCAAGTTCCTGAGCAATACAGGGACATCAGAATAAAACTACATCAAGCAAGTTATTTATTCCAATTCTTCATGTGGTATTCGAAGATCTAGTCTCATCTGGAATTGCTGCAAGGGGAACTAGTCAAAAATTTATTTATTTGAATTAAAACCAGTTGCAGTCTGTCTATATTTGCAACCTTTCCTTAGTCATAAAAACTTTACTAATCTCAACATTGACAAGAATGTACACTAAGCTTGCATGTTTGTTTACTCTTTCAAGTTAAGCAGCAACTGAAGATGTGATTTCTCTAACTTCACGAGGTAATTAATCTAAGCACAAAGAAATCCTCTCCAAACAAATTTTTGGTACAAAGAATATTATCTGATTAACCTATCCTTCTAAGTAGACCGATTACAATCTTGAACGTGAGGTTTCCTTTCTTCTGTTGCTCAGAGAAGAGAGACAGAACTGCCACTTTGGACCTTTGTCTTTTCTTCTCCGAGGAAGGAGGGGGCAAGGCAAAAACCTCCTGTCTAATAATGTTGTCTCTTTCACTGAAATGCAAAAGCTTATCAGAGTGCTTCTTGTCAGTATTAAAACTTTGAACTTAATTTCATAGGTATTATGGATAGAAATGTCAAATGCAAATGTAAAAGTAAGTCAGAGCAAGTTAAGAACAGAACAACAAACAAAGGAGATCAAAATCCTAATGTGCTTCCTGTTTGACATAAAGCCCAATTCTGTATAACATTGATATTCACAGCAATGGCAGTGATGGAAAATGTCACCAGCACATCCACAAAAAGTTCTTGGGGCACTCAAGATACTGTAGATACTTTCATCTGCTTAGCAATAACCAAGTGGTTATATAAGGGAAAGGACTTGTTTGTGAATTGTTGACATCGACAACTATCCCCACCTGGTGTGCAGCCAATGTGTTAGGAACAGGTGTTTTCAGTTGTTTTTTTTTTTTTTTCCTTAATTTTATAGATAATTAAAAACCAGAAAAATATATTTTAAAATCAAAATATATTAGGTAGCCTTCAGGAGATCTGTTGCTTGAATGTAAGATCTGTTTTTTCTTTGAAGAGACCCTATCTGAGGTTAGAGGTCAGACCAAACCAAACCAATACTTTTAGTATCTGTTCTGGCAGCACACTTTCACTGGAGTGGTGGGGAAGCACAGACAGAAATCATAGTAAAGAGGTGTGCAGGCACAGACACAACAGCTTTTTAATCAGACATTTTAAGGAAGGATTATCACAAATAGGTCACTGGCTGGTTCTGAAAGATGGTCAAATATGAATTCTAATAAATGGTTTTCTACCCTTGGCCACAGATCTTGAAATGCAGTCACTGTAGACAGGAACTCTCTGTCAGAAGGCTTAACAGGAATCTTTAAAGATTTTTCCACTGCACAGTATATATGATCATGTGTATATGTAGACATGTGTATATTTGTATATTCAAAAACACATTTGCAAAGGCAGTCTGCTGCCACTGAACTAACCCATTTTGTGAAGAACTGAGGAGCAGAGAGATTTTAGAGTACTGCAACCACTCTGGATTAAGCCCCAAACAAGGGCTATGCTAACCTCCCAAGCTTGTGAAAGACACAAAGCAAATTTTTAAAATGTAATTTTTTTTTCCAAAGAAGATTACGGAATTAAGGTTGAGATAAAAGGCTGCTTCAACATTTTTCTTTACAAATTTTCCTCTCTGAGTCATCAGCCCATGAAAAAAATATGCTCCTAAAGAGTAAGAGTTCTTTTAGAAGAAAGAATTTTCTCTCTCTTGTAATTCTCAAATAATAAATGAATCAGAAGTAAGCAAAGCAACAAATGGAATCACGCCTCTACCAGCCTGAAATCATAAATGCTGAAAGTATTGTGTGTTCTGATTCATCACAGTGAACTAACCCAGGAATCTGAAAAAGGTCATTCAAATATTAAACAACCCACTATTTCACTCAGCTAAAAGCACACTGTAGCTCTATGCTGTAATCCTAAAATGGCATCTCAGTTGCCAAGTGCCCCTGATGTGAGCAGTTGCAGCTTAACTAATGGTAAGCTGGTGACACAGTTTTCTTCTCTACTGCCTATAGCTGAACTGTTATGAGAATGTCAGTGGTAAAAAGTCCTGACAGGAATACCTTAGACATTTAATTGTGGGGAGTTATTTGCAATTGAGAGCCAGTAACTCAGGCTGAGGTGCAACTTGCTCCCCCTAGGCCAGGAGAGCAAAGCCTCTAAAGCAGCAATCTCTTACAGTTACTCCCTACAAACTTCCCCCAGTCACCCAGTGCAGAGAGGAATTAAACATGCTCTGGGCTAAGGGTGCTTGTTCCAAGTTTTGTGGGATTACCGTATTCATAACTGACAATGGATGTCTGGGGCAGGAGCTGTACCCTGGTGTTCAACTTGAGTCCCACTGCCCTTTCTGGCCAGGGTCTGCACATGGGTGTGCGAAAGCATCAGCTCCTTTCCAGTTTTCAGTAGGTCTGCCTGAAGGTGCTGGCCACACATCCCAAAGTGCCCTGTTGACCAGGCTGCATTGTCAGTTCCTGTCTTAGAAGACTAATTTCATACTGTATCAAACTTTTCAAAGGTTACACAGATGAGATCTAGTATTTTTAACTTGATGAGATGTTCTTCAAATCATTATGTCCTCATCAAAAAGCCAGGAAAAATTATACTGTCATTCACTCATCAACAGGTTGGGATAAAAACAATAGTAAATATCTTGATTTTAACTTTGCTACTTTAAAATTTGCTGCCATATACTACATAGAGATCACATTCATTTAATCAGCTAATTAGTTGCCAGAAACCTCTGATCTTTGCTAAAGATTAAAAATACATTTGTTAGTGAAATCTGTCTTGAATACAGCCTTTTGGAGAGATTCAGAATATCTAAAAGAAGAGCATTATGTTTTTATTAAATTTACCGTGGAGACTGAATTTACGCACTTGTAACACTATTATGACCTATATTAAAGACAAACTGATAACCATTGCCATGGTAACCAAAGAGATTCAGAGATCTTATAAGAGTTTTCATGTGAGAATTTAAAAAGTAATTCTACTTTCCTTTTTATTCCAAAAAGTCAGTCAGCTCTAAGCAAAAAATTATTTCATATACCTACATATATTTATAAATAAAGAAAAATACATGAAAGTGCCTTGCAAAATTAATTATATCCATATATGTAATACTAAAAAGTAGGTAGTTAGGTAAATTCTCCTTTGCAAGAAGTCTATATTTTGCAATAAAATTAGAAAATTTATTCTCTCAGTCCAATAGGAAGGTATTTATAAATAACCCAAAGCCTTCTCCCACCACTGGTCTCAAGCAGATGTCATACATGACTCAAATGGTTGTACTGTTTGTCAGCAATTATATCAGCAAGTTGCTTTTGTGGGGTTTTTTTGGGTTTTTTTGCTTGTTTGTTTTGGGGTTTTTTTTGGTTTTGTTTTTTAATCACAAATCATCTAGGCACTCAGTACCAAACCAAATTGGATGAAGATGAATGTCTTTGCTGCAAACACTTGGATCCCAATCACTTCGCTGCTTAACGTGACACCAGTCGCGAAGAAGAAAATTTCAATAATTTGATGTCAAGTTGGTTAGCTCTATAAATCATGAAATTCATTATTTAATATTCCCTCTTGAAGCAACTTCAGACTGTCAGTTATGATAAATAAAGGAATAGACTAGTTCCAGCCTCTATTTAACTTCAGACAATATGTAAGCCATAAATTTATTTTCAAAAATTCTTTTCTCCTCCGTACGTTGTTCTAATATATGTTCTGGAATCCACAAAGGTAATCTTTTTATAAAATCAGCAAAGGAACACATATTATTTATGAATCTGAGGTTTTTTTGCTAAAACCAACCCTGTATTTGTTATCTATCATAGAGCTGTAGTAATTCACCTCCTGTAAAGTATCTGGAATGTATTGTATGCTTTATATTTATATCCCACTTACAATTATCTATACTTACAAGTAAATGTGAAATATTCAGTTTCAATGTTGTAAGCATCAAAGCATAATAATTTATGTTAAAGCCCAACGGAATACATTCAATAAAAATTTCATTGTCATGACATTATCTTGTCAAATAACCATTAAATGACTTGTTATTATGTTTAGGTAAGCAAGTTGAATTGAAAAACTTGTGGAAGTTCCCTTGAATGACCACCCAATGTTCCAAATACTTGAATAGAATTAGAAAATATTTCTTTATATTTTCAGTTTTTCCCAATTGCACTTCTTGTTCCCATATAGTGAAAAATCGTTCATCAAGTATTTCCACAGCTATGATGTAAAAGTGCTGGCTTAGAATAACATCCAATAAACATTCAACATCTAACAAATATTTTAGATTTCTGTTGAATCAGAATGATATCTGAACTCTGTCACCATAGTGGTGACATCTATACACACAATGACTTATGGAATGCAGATGAGTACAGACACTTTAATTTTTTTCCAAAGTCAACAGTATTAAAAGTGTTGATAGAGGAAAAAATCATTTAACAACTCTGTTCCTGTACTTCAAGTTCTTCATACAGGTTAAAAATAAGAGCTGTTTCATTGATGTGGGCTTGATGACTTTTTAGATAAGCAGTTAAACACTCATGCTGTAGAATGATATGGTGGAAAGCGCAATGAAATACTGAAGTATTAAGAAATTATGAGTCATTTAAAGAGTAATAGGCTGAAGTCACATTATCATATGTGGCAATTATATCTAGAGATTTCCTGCATTTTGCTTATAAAAAACTATTGCTGCATAGCATCAGGAGTCTGATATAAATAGGCTCCTTGTGTATTCATTAACTATCATATATGGAAGTAGAAATGAGAAGCTTTTTAAAACATGACCATCGATCATTTCTGTTAGAAAACCAAAGAGATTTCTCTCCATAGTAGTCTCTGAGGATTAACCTCTTTGTGGCCTCATGGACGCCCAGTAAAAGTCTCCCAGCTACCAAATCATGATTGCCAAAGAAACCCTGGTCCACCTCAGAATACAATTTTCCAGGGCCTGTTTTCACTTTTGACAAGTCTTATAGAGCATTTTTTTCTTCTAAACTTGTCCCATCTGTTTGTCTTGTATGCATCTGACTGTGTAAGAAGGATCAGTGCTTAGCACGGGCACTCAATCATGATGCTGGTGCTTAGGGCTTAGTTTTAAGTGTAGGAACACCTGAACCAGCTGCTCAAAACAGCTATAGTCTGAACAGAACTGTCAGTGCAAAGCCCAAAGTTAGTAAGGTGCCTCTTCTCAACACCACTGCTAACAGAAATGAAACCTGGCCCCTAAGAGTCCTTTCTCATTCAAATTATGTGCCCACAATCCATACAGGCAAACTAACAAAGGTATACATGAAAGATGAAGGTTAACAAAAACACATCCCTTTAGTTTGGGGAAGTGTAACAAATACACAAACAAAAGATAACTTATTTTCAGAAATGGCTGGACTCCAGTAAAGTACTAAACATTCATTTTAAGAATGGGAGGATTTATCAGAGTATACATTCTAAAGTAGACAAATACTTGTGCTGAAAAGCAAAATAACCCTGAGTGGCTCAACACACTCTCAATGTGTTCGTGTACTATTGTTCTTTGCAAGTACTATACTAATTACCTAGTGATTCTGAAGGATTTTTAAGTGATATAAAAGAGCCAATTTCCAGCATAGTTGCATTATTATGTGATGGGACAATTAAAATACAGATCTATGCAGGTTTACCTCTGTTAAAAATTACTTAGTGGGTTTATTTCCTGATTTGCAAAAGAAGAATGACAGAAAGTTCATGTCTCTCTGAAAAACAGTGGAACCAGTTCTGCTCACAAACCTAATGATGATTTTCCCAGGATATTTGTTTAATCAGTTTGTTGTAACAGACATATTTGAAGGGGAGTGATATCCTTCTCTACTACGTGTTCTATAAGGCTGAAATTACTACTACATTTGAAATTTTATTTGATAATAATGCTTATAATAAGAACAAAGATTCATAGTTAGACCTATTTGCAGAGTAATATATTCAGTAAGTCATATCATGTCTACCAAGTGATTACAGATGAGATAAAAGAGGACATCCTGATTCTAAATTCAGTCCTGCTAGAAGCAGGTTTCACACATGCTCCAATCATCATAAAAACATGAGTTATTAATTATTTTTTGCTATCATTCTCATTGCAATCAATGTCAATTCACTGGTATCATTCCTCTTAGCAAAATATCACTGCTGTTACACTCCTGAAACTGTGAAACCATCTTTGACCACATGATTTGTGATATCTGAGCTAAGACACATGTAATGAAGTATTTGAAAAATCAATGTTTTGCATGTATTGGGATGCTACTGTCAGAGTTGTCTAACCCAGGTAAGGGCACAGGACTGAGTATGACTAGACAGAGTGTACAAAGATGTGTCTGTATACAAGCTTTTGTCCAACCCAAACAAAACAGGATGTTTTTTGACTGTCATCACATGCACCAAACATTTGTAGTCCGAGTTCGACTGAACAACATCAGTATTAGAAACATCAATCCTATTTTTAGACTATCATAAACGTTATCAATCCACATTTACTGCTATGACAAATTAATATGTTGTTTCTTACTGCTTACAGTGACAGGAGCTTGTGTCATGAACCATGTATTGTGTTGGCGAAAAGCCTATAAATTGTCAGTTTATGTCCCATAGAGGCAACTGCCTCCCAAACCAAATTCTCAATAAATCAGATGAAGTATTTTTAAATTGCAGTATTTGTCTTTTGGAAATTTTGTAAAAAACAACCCAGTAATTTCTAAATTGTAGTTTTAGCTGTCTGGTGCTTTTGCTGTTCCACTTGGATTTGAGTTACTGATTCCAAATGTGAAATTATAGCGTCTGGAAACACAGGATAGCTACTTGTGACGCTCATCACAAGGCAGGTATTTCAGCAGTACCAGTGTCCCCTTGGCTGTTTGTGGGTGACAGCTGTTCTTGCTTAAATGTAACTCTGCAAGATCATGAGAAAAAGTAACAGGAAAAATCCATGCAGCAGTTTTATTGATAGATGGAATGATGTCTGCCTGAGAGACAGATACAATGACAATATTACTTTTATCTGCCATTTGTGTCTGACATAAGTTTTTTTTTTAAATTCAGGAACTTGTTGAATGCTGGTTTTTGTTTTGTTTATGTCCCTTTAGCAAATACAGTCAATTCCAATATTTGAGTAATTGAAGACAAAAATAATAATAATACTAATTTAAAAAAATTACTTTGACTTTACAGTGGACAAATTTATTAATAAAATTCTCACTAATATTTTTCTGGCCAAGATGGTGTTGTTAATTTTACCATTTTACTCACCGTGAATCAATGAAGACAAGGGAAATGGTAAATCAGAAACATAAGAGATTTTCCCCATCACCACAAAACCTAAGACTGAATAAGCTGCATGACTCAAAAGTGAGTGGTGGAAAGATTAAAGATGAACAATAGGAAAGCAGAAAACATGGTGAGACTGCAGAAAATGTCTTTATTTTTGAAGGACTCTTACAAGGACCCTTACTCTTTTGAAGGACTCTGAGACTCATGTAAAGGACATTAATTCATGCCATAATTTTAAAAATTCAAATAAACCTTACAAATGTGGCTGAGTTTAGGCATCCAGTTTTACTTTATGCATGACCCTGTCATACTTGGACTTTGTTACAATCTGTATGCAGACCTAGAGCATATCTACAGTACAGGAGAGGAACCAGGGAAGATGTAAGTCATGAATTTATTCAGCTACTATGACACATTTTTTAGAATTTTGCCCATGATGATCCCACTGAATTTTGTACCATCTTACTTTTTTTTTTTCTTTTTTTCCTCATCTCTATGCCAATGAGTAAAACAATGAGCCTGTCTGGAACAACTTTTATGATAGCTACAGAAAAATCTCTCAAGTATGATGGTACATTGGAAATTCAGCAAAAAGTATTCACTGTGTGTGCATGTCTATATATTTATGCATGTTATGTTGCCCCATGGACTTACATTTCATTTTGCAAACCAAACCTAACTCTAATTTTAATTTCTGAATTCACTGCAGTATAACAAATTATTACAGAAACTATGTAATGGAATTTTATAAATGCTATTAGTTCTCTCCAGCCTTTTTTGCATCTGTAGCTTGTTCCTACAATCCTCTCCTGCTGAAGTCTTGCTGAGGAATGCAGGGGAAAAGAGTGACTAATTTCAAAAGTGGAAGTGATAAACTAAGGACATCATGCTCATACAGCTCTCTTGCTGCAGCTAAACAATAAAATTTTATGCTAGTAATTGATGGTGGTAGTATGGCAAAAGTTTACCACATAATGGGCTATTTTCATAGTAAATTTTTTAATTGTAGTTTATCTATATTAAAACTATGTTGTAAAGCTCCCCAGCTCATTTACCATAAAACAACCTTCAGCAAGGGTTGCAGGATATAATCTCTGGATAATCTTTTCTAGAGAATGCATAAAACCCCCCATCTATTTCAAGTTATATTACTACTTCATTTATAAAATCCCACAGCCATGATGAACCGTAATCCACTTTACTGTGATGTGCTGCTATTAAACAAAGCCAGTACTGCCTGCTCTCTTTGCCTCATCCCTGATGTCAACTACACCACCAGGATTCTTTAGTGCAGCTCACAGTTCATCACAGCTCCCCAGTCAGGTGAAAGGAGCTGCAAGATCTGAGTGTGACCAGAATGGAAATACATGGGAAAAACCCTCATAGTTTAATAGTGTTTCTTGCCTACAGCTAATGAAGTTGTTACCAAGAAGGGTCATATTGCAGAGATAACAGGTATATTTTGGTGGTATCATTTTCTGGGGTGTTTCAAAATAACTTTACTTCAAAATTAAAGAAACTTGCAGTGCAGAGAGGGGAAGAAGAGGCTGAAAAGAAGTGTGGCAAGAAAAAAATCAAAGACTGAGAGGCCTCTTCCACAGTCTGTAGAACCTCCTAAACCCTACTGGAGTACAGCTGAGGACATAAAAAGAAAAATGTCAGGTGGGGAGAGACAGAGAAGATTTCCTACACAGCAAAGGAGATATACTTAATTAATGTACTACACTACTAATCAGTGTCATATTTCTTTAGCCAGTATTAACTCACTTAGAGAAATAATGTTTATGAAGTCCTGGGAACACAGGGAGCATATGAAAATTTAAAAGAAAGGTTTGTTTTCACACAAAATTATTTCACAGTGCAAAATTCACCTGCTGGTGACAGATTATGGCACTCATCTGCTGGATCTAGACCTCAGCACAGTTTGTTTAACTGTGAAAAAATAAACCTTAGTGGGAATTTTCTGTTCCAATGGACTGACTGAAATCACAAGAACTCATGTTTTCTGTTTCTGCAGATGCTGGAAGTTCAAGGAAATCTCCATCTGTATATTTCCAAAATAATCTAGTTTAAACTAGGTTTATTTTCAGAATGTAGGCATACGCTACGGGACTGACAGCACCAGATGGGTGGTTCTCCACTATTTATTAGCTCCTAAATGTAGGCAAAATTTAAAGCTGTGTTAACCCTTATTATTCACTGGTACCCAGAGATGCAGTGGCATTTTGATTACATTCTGTGTTGCAGTTTCAAACTAGAAAAAGCAGAGAGTGTGTGCCAAAACCAGCAGTGTGGTGTGTCCTGCAGGGTCCTTCATTAAGGTATTGATAGAAATATGTTGAGATAATGAGTAAGCAACCCCCACAGCAGTATCAAGGCCTACCCATGTACTAGCTTCTGTGTTCAATTATCCATGAAGAAAAATGAATCCAAATAAAGTGCCCTACCTTCTCTTTGTAATGACAATAAGCTATTAATTCATTTTTAGATGAGAATTATACTGGTACAAACTGTCTGATAGAATTGAAATAATCAAGTAGAGTATCAAGATTTATATAAATTCCAGTGGAATTAAAAAGCAAACAAAAAGCACTATTTTCCTCTCAGGAATCAAATACCACAAAATACAGTTTTATATAATTTGTTAGGGTTTTTTTTAAAGAACAAGAGATGCCATGAATTCTGCATTTTGCAAGTACATCAGTTAAAAAAAACCCAAAAAACAATAACAAAAAACCCACCTCTGCCCTCAACAAAAATTACCTTTTGTAATTTGAAAAGTATCTTAGCATAGTCCGTGACATTATGGACAACAGGAGTGACTCTCTATTTCCACTTAGATAACAATTCATTCTATGCATGTTTGAGGCTCTGATTCTATGAGTAAACAAACATGTAGTACAATCTCAGAGTGTCTCCTAAGATACAGCACATGAGGTTGACAGCTGCATCACCTCTTCTTTGTAATGGTAACATGAACTAAGTACACAATCATGCAATTATGATGACTGCATAAACAAATATCCCAGAATCAATAAATTTATTTGTATAAGAAAATTTCTGAATTTTTTCTTTCTGATGGTATCACTGCAGCCAGAATTTAAATATGTCTCCATTCCTTCACACACCTTAGTTTTTTCCCCAACTAAATCTAAGCCATGTATTTTCTCAATTTTCAAATAGAATTCTACTAGTAAGTGCATTATGGCTTTCCCTTTTAGTTCCATCCATAAAATGAAGGAGATGGGGATGCTGTGCAGCCCAATATTCATATTAGTCATGAAGAAAGTGGGAGTATGAGAAAGATTCCAGGCACTCTGACTGGAACATCTGATGTGGGCTGGAGCATAAAAGGATCCCAAACCCTGTCATGTTAATTACTGGACATCAGTTGGAGCAGTGACTCTACATCTGAGATGCAGCAAGACTAATTTTAGTTTAAAGTGAAGGAAGTTTTGACCCTCCATCCTGGGGAAATTGCTATTGACAAATAGTTTAATGTGTATGGTAGCTCTGGTTTGATAACTATAAAATATAGTATTTTAGGAATACCTAAATGACATTTAATAGCTTAAAACCAATTGGGAGACCATTGGTCTTTGCTATTTTTGCTATGTTATTGATTTTTTTTTTTAACAATCAATATTTATACATGAATAAGGAACTAAACAAAGACTTTACAGGCAGAATTTTTCTCACACAGATTTCTTTTAAATGCTTGGTTTAAAAAGGCCTGAAATTACTGATATGTGATTTTAAAACAAATTCTGTCTTGATATATTTGTTTTTCTTTAAATATAATGTAAAACTACTGAGCATATTTGCAATCCATGTGAAGTGGAAACAAATGTTATCTCTCCCCTCAGAAGCCATCATGCATTGAATGGGTTTTTATGAACCATATGGACATTAGTTAATTATTTTAAAATTACTCAAATGTATGTTCAAAATTTCTTTGTTTTAGAGACCCATTTCTAGCTGTCAGAACTGATGGATTTATATCTTCTGTCTAAATGGAGAGTTATACTTTATTATTCAATAGCCATGAATTTTCTGGTGAATGTGAAGAAAATTGCCACGTGGAAGAGTAGTGTACTTCTGTAGTTCTGCAATACAAAAGTGATGAGGCATCAGTTGTTTTAGTCTGTTTCTACCCAGTTTCCATTGTAGTACTGCACCATTCTCACCTGTTTCCTACTTAAAATATTCATGGAAACGCACACATCAGGGCATGCATCTCAGGATGAACAGAAGTGTGAAAATTGAAACAAAAGCTTCACGTTGATGTTTTAGAAAAGAGCAAATCCTTCCAGGAGATTTAATCGATATTAAGAATGATATGGAAATCATAAGAGATGAGAGTAATTGATTGAAGGATAAAGCAGGATAAAAGAATATTTCTCTTTCAGTATGAGCTGCAGGTATGGAATACACTCAGCTGCAGCAAATAATAACATTGATTTACATTTGTTTGGATGAACTAATGGAAATTCTCATCTAGGTACTGACATTACCATCTTCTCTTTGACAATACAGCTTTATGTGTTTTGAGAAGGCCTGGAAAAAGGCCAATAAAAATGATTGCGCATTCAGAGCCAGAGATAAATTGTAAAATCTTTGTAGTTGTATAATTTAATGGGAAAGTTTCCTTTGTTGGAGTAATTGATGAAAAACTCATCATATGTGTTTTAATCTCAAAATTTTAACAAATAAAACTGACAAACTCCTTTTTTCCTGCAGCATTCACAGCAAATCAATCCCTATAGGAATTGGGAAAAACACTTGCCAGTCAGATTCTCTGACATAAGGAAATAAGATATATCAAATAAAATGTTAAGTAAGTAAAAAAACCCACCAAAGTCCCAAAAACTATACCAAACCAAACCAAACCAAATTAAAAAAAAAAAAAAACAACAAAAAAAACCCCAAACAAACAAACAAACAAACAA
>LTAT01000001.1:10944560-10966224 GCA_003286495.1 Chlorodrepanis virens
AAACAAACAAAAAACAAACAAAAAACAAAACAAAACAAAAAACCAAAAACCAAACCACCAAATAACAATGTTTTTAAAATGATTATGGCTAAAAAAATTGAGCAAAAATTATTTGTGATTTCATATAACTAGTTTAGGACACATCATCTTTTCACAAAAATGCTTTAGTTCACTTAACAGTACTTAGATAAGTTGAACACAAAGACTGGCATGCCAATGTGACAAGAAAGCTGAAGAATGAAGCTGACATATTACATATCATCAGTTATAAGGTCCTTTCAACTTTTTAATTTGTGTGTGAACAAATGTCTTGATGCAGCTTAGTTAGAAAAACTAAATTAGAAAGAACAGAAAATACCTAATTCTTTATGAAAATTCTGACCCAATCAATTAAACCAAATCATGATTTTCTGCTTTAATCATAGAGCCCTTTTGTGGTCCTGACCACGGCAAATGCAGTGGAAGAGAAAAAAAGAGAAAGCTACACAAAGTTAAAAGAAAAAATAAAATCTATGTACAAAATAAATTATTTTTTCCTTTACTAAACCAATATTTTAATCCTAATATAGGTTTACTGACAAAGGCTTGACTAATTCATTGGACTCACAGTCCAAGTGTTTGTTTCATTTTAGTCAGGATGGAAGTGCTTGGAAGCTGCTACGTGCATTTGCACAATATTTTCTTAAATTAGTCTTAGAAGATAGATTGCTCTGCACTTCAAAAAAGATTATACTGTTATAAATTCACACACACACTCTCAACTGTCCCTATTACACTGTTGCAATTTTACGATGATTAAGAGGTTGGAGAGCTTATCTGCATATATTTCTGATTTGGTTTTTACAACCAAATATTCCTCTGTGGTATTGTCCTACACTGCAATACACCAAAACAGCATGGAAATAGCTAGCAACAAGAAAGCATTGACATTTGGACCAACCTATATTTTTCAGAATGTTTCTCTCAGTGTTTACCAGATCTAAGTTTTCACCAGACATTACTGGGTTCTGTCCTGTCCTGTATACAATATGTGGATATTCTGCCACAACTTTATAACCTGGGAAGAAATATTTTGTACAGAAAACAGAAAAGATGTCTTTCAGCTTGCAAACACTACTATCAGAATTCAGTACTACTAAATATTCCTATATTTTTATACACCTTGTTCCTATAAGATAAACAGGATGAAAACTCTGAGTTACCACAAGAGGTGGAGATTAAATTTACACATTTATAATATGACTGCCTGCAAGAAAATTAAAAAGGGATGGCATACATGCTCCTGTATGAAAAAAACACAAAGCCAACCTAAAGAGGTAAAGAATAATGGAGAGACACAGTCACATGAAACTATAACAAAATTAAAACCATGAAAACAATTCTTCTTTTACCCTCTAAGGTTGAAAGATAATTGCAAGAACAATATCCAGGATCAACCCAAACAGAGCTCAAACTGCATAACTAAATTTTCTAAAAAATAACAGGAAAATCAAGAGTAAGAACAAAATCAAGAATATTTTCTTCATACTTAGAGCCAGATTCCAGTAGGCAGTAGTTTATTAGTATCAAATACAACTTATGTGAAATGTGATACCAAATACATTTTAACAGGGAATATATCATGTTTTATAAAAAAAGAAACAATATGAAAATTCTCAGATTTAATTAGATTTTGACCAGAATAAAAACATTCTGTACATTGTATTTGAATGCAGCATGTTTATTCCATTTTCTTAATCAAGAACTCACCCTGGACCTATAGGAATAATTATGCAATATTTTAGATTTCTCACATGGAAATGATTTTTTTTTCACACATGGATTGATGATATATTAGAAACGTGATTTATGATTTCATTTGACTGGCATTGGAATTAGGATATAGATACCATCACATACATCATATTCTCTGATTTCCTCATGAGCACAATTTTAAGACAAAAATACCTCACATGAATAATATGAGATGCTCACACCCCCACAGAGTGTGGCCAGCAAGACCAAATTTCTGCCTTAGCAGAGTAGTAAGACTAGTGTGTGCTACAGGACTCTACTAATTCATGTGGAGATGCCAATTTTGCATTTTTTTAGAAGTTTTAATCATTTTTACTTTGCAGCTGTGCAGCTTGGGAAGCTGTATTGACAAGGAAAACCAATAACTAAAAGAAATTTAAAAAAAGCCACAAGTAATACATTTTAAGTGGAATTACTAGAGCACTCATAAATTCATATTGTCTAAATAACTCTCCTTTAAGAAAAGTTTTGGTTACTTGTTTGTTGGTTTGGGCTTTTTCCTTCCTCTAATTTGATAACTATTGATAAACAGTCTCAGAGTGTTTGTATAATTAGATTGATTTCTCCAGTTTAATAGCTGGATTTTGGAGTCACCTCTCAGAGTTATCTTAATATATAACTTTTTAAACCTATCTCATTTATTGCAGCTGCAGCAACGCAGATTAGACATGCCCTGGATATAAGAATTCTTCTGAGCATTCTCTTGGCACCATTTTTCATGGGGAGAACCTAAGCCACTACATTTAAGCATGTTTTAGTACTCTGTATTTTTGAAGTATCTTGTCTTAGTAGAGACAAGTCTAAAGAGGCATGAAAATAGGATTGTCATTCAATAACAGCTGGAACATGTCTGCTTCTCTTCCTCAGGTCTGTGATCACAGGGCAAAAAATTTAAAGGTGCTCACCTCTAACTAATCAGAACAAAACAAATAGAAACAGCTTCTTTTTGCCAATTTCATGCTTTAGTCTCTGAAAATAAAATTGTTTGTACAGAATGCAAAAGTCATGGAAAACAAAAACAAAATATTTGTTTGACATGAAAGTAAAGGAAAGTCATAAATGAAAGACAAGATTTAATACGGGAAAGACAGGAAGAACATCATATATCTTATATGGATTTAATTTCTTCACTTCAAATGTTATATTTATCAAATATCTGCTGTGCACAAGTACTTCAATGAATCTTTTTCAATTTAACTGCAGGATGACTGTCTCTTAAATAATAATTTATTTGGAAACATATTAAAAGGAATTAGGATTTAATGGGATTTATACAAAATGCTCCAAACAAAGATTTCTGACTGATTAAAGATAATAGAAATGTTACTGAAGGATTTCTGCACTATGTAACAGTGAAATTTTTTCAATTCATAAATATCAAAATTATTTTACAAGAACTGCAATTTTTCAAGTTCTAGTTTAATTTATCTTGTAATAATTATACATTGCTCTTGGTAAATAACAACCATGAAATTCTCCTATAAACAGTGACATTGATATGTCCTCAGTGGAATCCCACAATACTTTCAGACACTTTGATTTTATGGATTTTGCTGAAAAGTTAGTTATATCCATGTAGATAACCATGGCAACAACGAATATGTTTATCTAGCTAACAGGTTCAAAGATAGAAAACTGTCTTCAGAAGACAAAACTTTACCCTTTAACCACTAGCTTGATCTTTTATAGAAATAAACTCATTAGGAAAATGTTTCTATTCAAATGAGAACAACTTAGGAATGTGCATTCAAAAGATAAAAATACCCAAAATAGTAATTGTATAGGGTGTTAAAAATAATTGCAAAGTCTCTAATGTTGTTTTTTTGGGAAGTAGAGCTAAAATACAAAACAGAAGAAAATGCACAATGTTATATTTACAGTTCTGAGCTTTCAGAAATAAACTTTAAAAGACTGCCAGTGTTTCTGCTCCTCAGTCTCCCTCTCAGTTTCCTCTTAGCAAACACAGTGGAATGAATGGCTCGTCTATCCTTCCCATTTCTTATCGATTCATTAGCATTAAACGTGAATGGTTGTGACACAGCAGCAGTTAAAGACTAATTTACAAGGACACAAACAGCATTTTATGTAGTAAAAAGACACTAATAGAATACATACTGGGTTGCTCAAGTAATTTCCTTATTACTGTACTTACATAAAACATGGCCATACTGTACAAGATTTACATAATTGCTACAATCTGTTCCTAAGTTCAGAAATTATTTTCCCAGGTCTCTTGTCTGTACAGTCTAAATTTCATTGTATTTTTTTGGCTTTCCTTGGGTAAGTTCCTCTTTTAGTAAACACAACAACAAAAATAAATTTTAAAAATAAAACAAACAAACGAACAAAAGACATAAATCCCTCCAAACTAACCACACGAGACATACAAGATTTACAAAATTAATTTCCACACTTTAAACTTAACCATACATGTATTAAAGATACAAGAGATAGAGGCAAAGAGGGAAAGTATCACCACTTTTTATTACAGAACATTCCCGATCTACAGGATCTGATTCACTGACCAGATAGACTATCACGACTTCCCAATGACATAGACAGAAGAAGACACTGGAACATATTCTCATCCCTGTGCATGCTTGGAGGAAACTGGGAAAGGAAAAAGAAAAAGATACAAATTTCATATAGAAGTGCTGCAGGCTGTTGAAAGAGGGAAGGGCGATGGGGGAAGAGCTGCGGTAGCACTGGCTCATAATTGCCTTCCTGAAGTGTTCTTTTCTCACACATAATTCATTTGAAATGGAGAAAGGCTATCAAAGAATTAGTAAGGATAAACAGCAATCACTGTTTTCACACAACCCAAACAACTCTGTTAATACTTTGTAAAAGTTACTCACTGCTCTTTCATTTCTTAAAGGAAAAAAAATACCAACACAAAAACCAACAAACCACAAAGTTCCTTGGGGTTTTTTGTGGTTTTTAGGAATACTTTCATTTTGAGCAGGTTTATAACCAGGAGATTAATTCTACTCAGAGGAATATACAGAGTTCTGTTTACTTTTTTTTTTTTTTGCCTGGTAATTAAAAGCAACAACCAAACAACACAGAATTATTCCATGAAAAGAAGGATCTACAAAGGTACCAATCCTCTCCTAAGTATAAAAATCTACAACCCTAATTAAAAAAATAAATCTCAAAATGATGTATACATTCACACACTACAGTCAACTGAAAAAATTCAGATCTTGTCCAACCATCCAAAGATCCTTGAAGTTTCCCTTTGTTTAGCAGAGCTTTGTGTACTTAGAGTGAATGGAATGGAATAATCTTTTCTGGATAATTGACAGTGTGAGAATAACAAGAGGTGAACTGAGAGGAAAACAAAATTTCCTAGCAGCCCCAAGTCATAAAAAGCAAAAGCATCTCTTTATGGTGCTGCTTGCCCAGGAAAAGCTCCCAGGGTCCACTCTCCAAGCTGAGCAGTGAGGAGTCTGCATTTGTTCCCTGACATTAAAGAGGACCAAAAGAAGGGCACGAGACATCTGTGAAAGCATATGGGGTTGGCAGGAGGGCAGCAGCACACCGACATGTATGTCTGCAAGTCTGGGAGGAGGGAAATAAACCCATTTGTGGGGCACTCACAGCACCCAGAGCTGGGGACAGGTGGGACTGGGAAGGCAGAGGTGGAGAGTGGGGTACCCACAGGGGGTCAAAACACCACTGTGAGATGCTGTGAAAGAGATGTTCAGGAGGGATGTAGGGGTGAAGGGAGTGAACAGGCAACCTAAAAAATGGACTAGGACAGGGCAAAGATAAGTTTAAAAATGACAGTTCTGGTCTGTAGACAGGTGTAGTGCTGCCTGTTTGTACAACCCCCAGCTATAGATGGTTAAACAGACAGCACTCGTAGTCAGCAGTGTTTTCCCCATGTTGGATCTCAGTGCTGAGCTATGACTATAACGCTTTGAGCCCACCAGAATCAGAAAAGGGATTAATGGCTCCTGTTTAAAAGAGAATCAGACATGTTACCCTGTGACCAGGGAACTTCATAAATCAATATTCCCTTATCTCACACATGAAGTATGGAATTATTGCTTTGTAGGTAAAGTGCAGATTTAATTCTTGCACCCATGGCGATACAGTATGCCTTTGGTAATACTGGAAACCAAGATATGTCACATGCCTAGGCTCGTGCCCTAACAAACTCCCAGAACAAATGCACCACAAATTCTGTTAAGTGCTCACTCATAAAATTGTGGTTTTCCCTCCATGATGTGGAGGTATGCACTGTAATTTATTCAAGTCATAATGCCATAAATGCAAATCTTAAATGGAAATTTTTCAAGAAAATTTTGAGATAAGAAAAAGAAAAAAATATTATGTACTCTTATGCTTGCACTTATGCTGACCTTATTGTTTTTATGCCAGAAAAAAATCAGTAACTAGGAATTTTCTGACAACATATTTTATAATGAAGCCCTTGTTGGAAAACATTTTTCCTATCAAATGTCTGGTAATGAGCTCTGCAGCCAGAAACAAGCACAAATTTGGCACCAACCAAAGGTATAAGACATGCTGTTTGGATGCCCAGTAGATTTTGTCAGCAGATGATTTGGGAAAAAAAAAAAAGCCAAAACAAAAAATCAAAAAAGACAGCATTACAAAATAACTGAAAAATTCTGATGGTCTCCAGAATTCATTACCACGTCCTTCTGTCACAGACAAGGGCAGAAAAGACCTTTACCTTCCTCCAGCTGCAGGGCTGGATGCAAGCAGTGCTCTGTACCTACACTGCTCAGGGAACTGCTGGAAGGAAAGGTGGAATGGGGATACAAAGTGACATCAGCAGGCAGAATACCATGACAGAAGGAAAAGGATCTTGCTGTCACATTGAATCAGGATTAAACTGTGGCATATGGTAACTGCACAAGAGATGTTATACCCTTTTGGCATGGCCCTGGATACAGAAGTGGAAAGAGAGAGTCTCTTTAGTCATTAGTGCCTGCTCTGTATCAGGGTAAGAGAACTGGGTTGGAAAATAATAACTAGAAGTACTAATATTGGAAGATACTTTTAATCACTTGTAAGAAAAGCCTCAAGAATTTTTTCAAAAAAAGATGTCTTTTTTTGTTTCAACTCAGAAATATTTTACTATTGGATTCTACCACATATTCCACCTCATTAGAGCTTGCAAAGGGGAAGGCAAAAAAAAGTAATCTTTTGCTCTGTTTTCCCCAGGGGAGTGTCTATACCAACACAGCTTTTGCAGGCAAAGCATCACTCCACCTGAGACTCTTGAAATGAGGCACAGCTGGGTGGCTGAACCCAGCTTTCAAGAAGTGGCTGGCAGAGTAGATCTTGGGCTAAGGCAGGAAAGAGCAAGTGTGATGAGAAGTGAACTAAACTAAACTTTCACTGGAAATCCTGGTTCCTCCATCTGTTTTCTGCTTAGCTGCAGCTCTACTTTCATGTTCACTTGAGTAGTTAAGGACATTCTTTTAAGAAGTAACTCCAGTCATTTTTAATGGCACTAACTTTCTAGCAGGCTTATTTCCTACGGCCTGTGTGCTGCTCTGTTTCAGCAAGTGTTTAATACAGCATAGGCAAGATTCACATTTACAAAGTCATTGATTAAAAAAAAAAAAAAACAGAGAAAAAACATCTTAGTAATGTAAAATGTCTGAGGATAAAAGACATAAAGAAATGTAGACAATGAGAATATAATTAGTACTATGTGACACGTGGTGAGATTTCTGCTTTTGATCATTAGCATTCCTACAGCTTTGTCTGCCCAGGAATAATGAGGATAATGGGGTGCGTTTCTCTAACTGCCATCATAAGGTATGGAAATTAAAGAAATCTCTACAGAGTCTGAAATCTGAAACTATAAATAATAATGAAGGTTCTCTTGTACCCTGGAATTAACTAATGACGCATTTTCTGAGAGGAAAAAATAGCAGTTCCCAGCACCATGTCAAGTGTCTGGCTGATGGTGAGTAACACCCTCCAGCTCCTACTCTTATTCTGATCATGCAATGAGCAAAAGCACTTTGATGCACAAGAGCCTAAGATTTTATGTAGCAGTGATATACAGTTCATATTTTCTGTCCCACGATATTTTCTGTCCCATGTAGATTTTGTGCAGGTTGTTAGCACTAAGATTCACAGAAAGACAGACACAAAGAGATGGGACAGACACTCAAGGTTGTACTGAACATGCCATAAATGAGAGAAAAGGTTTCTACTGAGCCCTCTCCTTTATTCCCTGAGTTGGGATGACTCAAGAAATTGTTCCAAGATTAGGGTGAAATCAAGGAAGCACCACTCGTGTCTCAGGGACCGGGAATGGAGGGCTGATATAGGGCCTTGGGTTGGAGACCTTGAAAAGAAAAATCTTTCTGATGTGCAGTGTAATTTTTCTATTTCTTTTATAGGAGATGCAACAGCTGGTGTTTTTTCCCCGATCTGTTATATACCATTTATTTTAAAACATTCTTTTCATTTCTGAAGTGAATTATTTGTTATAGAAGACTTTGTAATGGCATTTTTGGTTCTCGCAGTAAGAAATAAGGCAAACGTATTATGACATTCAAGATATATAAAATTTAATTCTCACTGGACATGCAAAGTGACTTCATATGTGCATTAATAAATTTTTCCTATGAACAGCAGCAGAAAAGTTAACATTTTCTCACCTAGACACTTATGCAATCCCTTCTTAAAAATTCTATTTTAGCAAATAAACTGGAAGTTATCAGTGTATTTTGAAAGACAAAAGAAAAAGAAACTTTAAAGTGCATGTATGTGAAAACGGTGACAAACTCCACTTTTTAGACAACAGTAAAAGAAAATAAGTGTATTCTAAATCAGTGACATAAATAGGTTTTCTATTTTTAACTTAAGGAGGTAGGATAAAAATATTCTCTCAATTCAATACTAAGGTAGTGTTTTTATAAAAGATTTCTTTTTTTGGGAAAAGCTTTAGCTAGATGGAGAAAGTATAAGGATGGAAAGCAGGCATATCACTTTTTACTTTCTCATATCCAGAAAATGCTTTTAAAGTCAAATGAACATCATACTTGGCCATGTAAGATTATTTTTAAATCTGAATATTGCCTCAATTCACATCTATTTCACAAGACCCAGCTCACTTTTACCACGCTAAGCCATCATATGAAAATCTTATATGCAGTAATTGGAAGCAACTTTTCAATGAGTGAAATCAGGCTAAATAGATAATTCCTGAAGATAATTTTTGAGGAAACAACCCCTTGTGCTCATACTTTTTGCACAGCCTTGAGTTTGGGCAATGGCAGAAGGGATTCCCACATTATACTCAGGGGTCTCAGACTTTTTCATCTCTAAGTATAAGAATATGCATGTGCTTAGGAAAAAAATCTCCAGTGCAACAGAAGAGAATATGAGGACAAAACCATAAATGGCAGCAGTAAACCGTGTGCTCTCTGGGAACCCTGGGGAAACCATTGACCTCGTTACCTGTGTTGCCAATTCAGCTCTGCAAAGGTTCCTCAAACTAATTGGTGTGTGGGCATTTTGATTGCAAATATACTTGTCAGCAACCTCGATTTCAACAGAGGTTCTGTTTAAGTAGCTCTCAAAATAGAGCATGTAATTTTTCCATTTTTAATAATCTTCATTGAAGAAGAGCATACCAACAGTGAAGAGAGTGCAAAGAGCAAGTGAAATAATGAGGTAATCCAGGAAAACCTTGTAAGAATCACAAGACAAAAAACCCTCTAAAACAGCTCTAATGAATGACTATGTCCTTAAATGATGAGTCATGTTTTAGAGCAATGCACTATTTCAATTGACAGGTGCAATGCAAAACATTAAATAGAAGCAAATATTTATGTATATATTTATGTGTAACTGATAGATAACTATATCTATACATAATTAAATAAATATTTATAAGCTCAATTCTGATATGCAGAGTCACACTGATATTTTATTTTTCTGATTTTACTCTCATCATAAATCAACTTATATTATTGGAATCTGACATATTAAGCATGTACCTCAAATAAATTAATCAAAGGCATTCCATTTAAGATGTCACTGCTTTAGTTTATTCTTCTATGCTCACATCCTTAAAAGAGTAAACAGATCTCAATATTAAGATTTTTGAAAAGTGCAATAAATAATGGCATTTGAGTATAGAAAATAAGAGAACAACAGAATTGCTTTAACTGTACATGCTTTACATGAAAATTGCAGAAGGTGTAGATGAAGTTGAATTTTCTTTACCATTTTATTTTTAATTAGCTGTTATTGTTGTTTATGCCTTGCCCTGTCTTCCTTTTTCAACTTCTGGAGTATTCAGATACTAATAATTTATTTCACAATTCTGGACACTTTGGTAATATTTAGGCTGATCTCCTAAATTTATGGACCAAAAAACACCACCAGCATATTCAGAAAATACTTCATCTAAAAAATATTTTTATATTGCTGTTGAAAATTCACAAAATAGTATGAATTATTGAAAAGTGTTGTTTGATCCTGAATTATAGGGAATGGAAAGCAGACTTGGCCAAGCATTTATAAGAGTGCTAATGAAAGGAAAGTTTCCTACTTAATTTCTGGTTTGATAAGGAGTGAAAATAGTGATTTTGAATATATTATAGACGAATCAAGCTTAACAGATAGCAAAAGAATTTGAAGTTTTGTCTTAGTTTGACCTTTCTCTTGTCTGTCTTCATGGTATTATCTTTGTGAGTAAAATAATTCACTGAAGTTCAGGAAGATTACTTTTGTCCAACAAGGATTTAATCATGTAATTTTTCTGAATCATAACTCAGTTAAAAAAGATATATAACACAAAGAAACAGAAGGAAGACAGAACGAAAGAACAAATTAATCTTTTTGGTGAAGGCCATGTAGAACATTATAATAAATACAAAAAGTAAGGATTTGCTGCACTAATAATTTCTATTACTAGCCTGATAAGCATTCAGAAAGGTCAGGATTTTTCTATATACCATCCAATTTACCCTCTGCCTATACAAAATATGAAAATTTCATTTGGCATGCTCTTTTGTCAACATTTGTAACCATTTTGAATCATTTAGAATACCATATTTTGTCTAAGGGATCCCAGAGGATCTTCATGGAGACTCACACTTTCAAAGTTGAGCGCAGAAGTGACCAAGAAAGGGATACTGCACTATGGATATGAAAATATTACTAAAATTTTAATAGCAAGAAAAACTTCACTTCAAGCTTTAAATCCAGATATTTTTTATTAAATGGACAAACCCCTTAATTAGAAGTAATTAACAACCTCTGAACAAAAACAATCTTTTGTCAAGAGAGCTGAGCAGCTCTGCCAGAAGTTCTTTGCTGCATGTTCTGAAACGTGCATTGGCCTCATTTAAATTTACAAAATAAACTCAAAAATTATATAAAATATCATTGTAAGTAATTCAGTTCAACAGTTCACTCCATGCAGGATTTTTAAAAAAATACTATAATTAGTTGGTTTTATTATGTTTATGGGTTTTATTTGATTTTTAAAAAAATATTTATATTGTTGATAGTTTTAGTGTGACAAAGCATGCCCCAGGTACTTTTTGCCTTCTCTTAGTGAAGAAGGGACCAGAAGTGTGTTTCAGAAAGTGAAGGAATTAGTGTGGGGTTGGTGGCTTCAGCAATTGAGGATTCTGAAAATTACTTTGGAGAACTGAGTAAGACCATTAAAATTTGCCTTCTAAATTAAGTGCAGAAGTACAAAGATTTTTAACTGAGCTGAGAATAGTTCACCTTTGCTTGAACATGCAAATGGAAATTCCTGAAGGTTCATGGCTTTGTCTTCAGGTGCCTAAATGTGTTAAAAATTAAATTCTGTCAGACTATTTCAGAATATCTGTCAGAAAGCTTGTGGCAGACCATAGTATTGTGCCCAAACCCCTGACACAGCCTTGTTACCTCTGTCCAGCAGACCAAAATTCTTGAAGTTATGGTATTTATACACTTTACCAAAACTGTTGAAGAAGGTAACAGTCATCTAGACATGTGGGTCTTCACAGTCATATAAATATAGTTGTCTATGGACAAATATAGAAAATTCTTCATTTTCAGACTCTTGATTGACGACATGAATCAGCGCTAAAAATAGTTAATCACTTTCTACTCTTCTGCAACTGACAGAGCAAATGTGACAAAGATTGGCCGTCATAATGTGTTCCACATGCTTTAAAGTTCTCACTGAAATGTATGATTCAGCTGCTTTGATATGCACATTTTGCTGAAACAGCACAATTATTTATCTTCAGAAAAGTGTACAATTGAAAGAGCAAAGTCTGCTTTTGATCACCGCTTTGAAATCTTCATTAGCACAATTTTATTCAGAGCTGCAGCTGCTTCTCTTTGCTGGTAGAAACTAATCAATCAAACTGCAAACTTAGTTCTGAAAGAGTACAAAGCAGCAGCCAAGTATCAGTGTATTTTTGGTGTGGCTTTAAAGCACACTAATAAGGAACAGAATATGTAATTCTCTTTATACTAAATACACTATTCACAGCAATGACAGTTAATTAGCAAGTAAAATGCAAAAGTAAATATTTGGCAAGATTACAACTTTTAAGCAAAGGAGTGTAAATGAACTACTGGGGCAAGTAACAGATGTTTCCATAACGTGTACCTATCAGGAGGGCTTTTAAAATGAGACCAGCAACAAATTCTTTCAATTATATTTTTATTTTCATTCCAGTTAGAAAGGATTAGTTAGTAACTCATCCTCTGTGATAACCTGCAATTTATTAACTGGAAGCTTCTCTAAAGTTGTTGGTTTTTATCTCTTGACTGCCTCAGGCAACAGGCATAATTGAGACTGCCAAACACCAGAATTGATTAAAAGGAAGTTTTGAAGAACCTAGTCTGGTTTTCCATCAGCAAATGCACTAGCATGGCCAAAAGTTCCATGTGAATTTTGGCTAGACAATGTTGTCTTTCATCAATTTTAAGGAAGATGATAACCCTTTATACAATTTTTATGACAATTTATGAATATGTAGAAAGCAGAAAATTCTATCTTCTTACTCCTTTGCATGAAAATGTTATATAATTAGTTAGTGGAACAGACTCAATTATTTCAATGGAACAGAGCAGATGTCAACCTTGACTATATATTTATTGGTTAAAATACATGTGGGACAAGTACAGATGCCTCTCCCTGGCCATGTGGTGCACAGTGAAATGACACTCCAATCTAAGTAGAATAAGGCTGGAAGTAAGGACACATCTGGGGATGTGTCAGTAAAGACACACATCACATTTCCAGAAAATGAAATTATAAATTATTAATGGAAGAAAGTATTGGAATTGTTGAATATCTAAGAGGGGCAGAATTATCTTGCTCAGCCAGGGTTGCATTAACTCTTCTGCAGTACTCAACTGACACGATTTTGCCAATAGAAGGACAAACATGTCCACAAAGGCAATTTGTTTCGATGTAGATCCCAAGCTGTACCAAGCTGTGCACAGATCAAGCTTACATGGGCCTGCCAGGTGTCCCTCGATCACCCAGGGCCCTCCAGGAGAAAAGGCTTGTGGGATCCACCCTGGCTCCAGGATGTCCTGCTTGGGATGCCATTGCATTACAGCTGCCCATTTCATCTGGGGGTCTCAGCCCTGTGACTCCATCCAGACACATTTGAAGCAATGAGAAATAGCAGTAGGAAGGACATTTTTCAATGCTAACAAAGTATCAAGCACAGTAAATAATCAGTGCAAAACCAGTGCTGCATGGAAACTGCATGGTTCCTTGTTTTATTTACACACATTCAAAATAGGTTCAAGAGGACTGAAGACAGCAGAGATATGACATTGTCTCTTTTTCTAGGGAATCTTAAAAGATGTAAAAGAAGCTGGTATAAATTGATCATTTTTAGTGGGGAGACTGAAGAGTTGCAATGATTTTAGCAAAATCCTGAACATCCTGCAATTGTCGAGTTAGTTGATAGTGACATTGCCATGCAAAAAATAATGCAAGATGACAATAAATTATATTTTATATATTCAGAACAAAACCCTTGTGTATCCTTGATTCTGTTCTCTGAAAACAAACTGTAAACTGATGAAATTTTCCTTACGGTAGTCTGTTTCATGGTACCAAACCCACAAACTGGTGAGGTTCTTGAAGAATTCTTTTCTCATACTCAACATAGAAGCCATTATAAATCACCTGAACTTAAAAACTCTGGTTGGCACATATTAGGAAGTTACAAGCCACTGAAAAATGCGTTTCAAAAAGGAAACAATCAGCACAAAATTCAACAATACTTTCTGAGAAGAACATATTCAAGTGAATAATCCTTGTTCTGTTATGTGCTTTGGCAAGCCTCTAGGAAAAGTAAATGCTGTGTGAATGAAGAAAAATTTTTAGTTTCTCAGAGAGTGATTTTTATAAATATAAGAAGTATATGAACAGAGGTAAAGTCCTCCTTTTATTTCCCTCTACAAGATTGTTTTCAAACAGTTATTTAGTTCTGCCAGAGACAATCTAATAAAAGATTTATTTTTCTTCAGACACTATTAAAGTAGCCTGTATAATTTTTAAAAGCAATTTGCAACAGACATTTTATTGCTCCAGAATTTTCATAGATGTCAGCTACTATAAAATAATGTGCACATTACTCACAAACACAGTCTGCAGAAAAACAGTTTTTCCAGAAATCCTGATCTCATTCTGTCATTCAGAAAAAACTCCCATTTTTCTAATATGTAGAAATCATCAAAGTTATCACAACATGTACACCTGTGATCAGAAGATGTAATTTAAATGAACAGCAAGAGGTCCAACAGACTTTGACCCTTTCACTGATACTCCTTTGAGGATAACATAAGTAATGAACGGGTGGTGATTTAATTAAAAAAATGAACTCTTCCTGGTTATGCATGAGTGAGTTCACGGACCAATAAAGATTAACACTTAACATTTGCTTGTTTTAACAATGCTCCATGGGCCTGTAGAACTGCATGAGGAGAGCATTTTCTCCTGTAAAAGCTTACAGTATTACAGTGGTAGATCCAGAATGACTCTGAAAATGGCTGTTTGTAGAGAAGATTTTTAGGTGAAAAGTAATCACAGGCATTAAAAATCATTCTAAGAGTTTCAAATGAGAAAACCTAAACCAAACCAAAACTGGTCAGGTTTTTAGTGTTATTCTTCCCCTAATGACTCACCACCAAAGTAACAGCACACAAAACTGTGTTAACAGGGTAGGGGTTTTCAATATTTTCTATTTATGTGTGATTTCATATGTGCACTAGCAAATCTGGATAAAGAAATTATACCTCCTTTTTTCCATATATATTAAGTATACACATGACTCAGAGAGAAATTAGATTGCCCCTAGTGCTGGAAATTAGTAAACAGAAATATATTATCCTGGTTTGGTTTTTAAACAGATATATGAACAGGTAACGATGTTCTCAATACATGCAAAAATAAGAAAGAAATAAAGAAAGACATTCTCCAGGTGAAATAAAAGTGTTATTACCTTCATGAAACACAACATTGACACAGAACTCTAAAGGTGCAGCAAAAAGCCCTAAAGTTAATGCAGTATTTGTGCCATTCAGCTTCAGAGGTGTAAAAGTTAAGCAAATAACTAGTGTAACCAGCTGCTTTTCTTCTGGAGCTCCTATCATCTTAGCATCCTATCATCCTAGCACTGGTACAAGAGTTAGATGTGATGAAGTCCTTGTAGAAATTCTTATCTGCCTTTCATAAATATTGCAGGATTTAGCCACCAGATTTTTGTTTGATTGTCATCACAAAAAGTAGTCAATGAGTCCTCAACCATATTAAAATAAGATTGGAAAAAGCCCTTAAGGTTCACCTGGTCCAAACTTTCTTGCCCAAACCACACATACTCATTGATGAAATGGGAGGGAGGACAGGAAGGGAACTGGATAAAGAATAAAGCAAGTTTTGATAGAGAGTTTAGAACTTTAAAGATATAGAGATTTCATCAGAGTTCTCACTTCCTCATAAGAAGAAGCTCCACAGCAAGAGAAGAATAAAGTTTTGCTGATGTGGCAGGAAATGCTGGAAAACATTTTGCTGAAACAGAACCAATAATTGTGACAGGAAAGCTGAAAAGCCCAGTAACACAAACAGCCTCCTTCTATCTTATGTGTTGAGGCAATGAGAGGAACTATTACCTTCCAAATAAACTAGTAGACATTAAAGTTACAGCAGTAAAACAGAAGTTTCACTTTTCCAGCTTTACTTATTTACAAATAGAAAAATGTATAAATTGGTGCCATGTTGCTTATAAAAGGTTTAGATGTGGACAAGATACCAACACTAAGTACAGTGATTTTCTATTTTATTTTCTGTCTGGTTTTGGGATGTAAAATAGCTGCTATGATTTTAATTTACTCTAAAATGTGTATTTCAAAGAAATATGTCAAGTTTGATCAAGTCCAAACAAATTGCTGAAAGCATAAATTATTCATTACCCATCTGAAATCAATTTTAAAAACCCAAACTCCTCCCCATAAAATAACTAACAGAGTTGACTGATGTATATCTCCAGAGGATTTTCTTCTGTGGATTAATTTAAGAGCTATTCCTATGATGAGGGAAGATGGTTTGTTCATGTATGTACAGATTTTTACATACCCAAAAAGGTAATTTTCTCCTGTAGCTTGCCCTTTTCCCTGGGAATATTGAAGCTGATGAGAAAAAAAGTGCTGTGGAAAAAGAAATCCCTGCATGAAAATGAAAGTTTCACTGACTGCAATATTTAACAACTGAAAGCTGAAGGCACAATACTTAATGCTCCAACCAAAGTAACCCTTTTTATAGGTGGTTTGAATCTTGTATTCCTTTAAATAAGTATCTCCTTACTTAAAAAATAATAAAATGTCTAGTTCAACTCAGAGTTCAGAAAGGTGGTTGGATAAACAAGCTGGCATGTCGTGTATGAGATCCTATAGAGTTTTATCTTACAAAAAATTATACTTTTGGCTTCCTCTCAGCTTCTAAGGGGGCTGCTGGAAATTAATGACCTGAGAAAAACTTGTTATGAGTCAATCAAACTATGATTGCATTGACATTTTTGGAAAGATTAGGAAATGCTTTCTATGACTATGGTGATGGCCTAGGATGGTTATGACTCCCTCTGCCCCCTGACATCTTAAGAATTGGTTGAAGGGTTTCTTTCTTGATTCTGCACTAGTAAAGGAAACTCAGGTACCAACAGCCCAGGCCTGGTCAAGACTTCACAACTTGTCGTATGAAAGTCTTGAGCACACCAGGTATTTTGTGCCATGAGACTTGATTACCCCAGCTCAGGTACAAGAGCACCCATCTAGGAGAACGGCCATAATTAGCAGAAAATGCAAAAGGCCATCTGCTGAGCAGCCACAGAACACTTTGCCCCTCCCTGGGCATGCTTTTGGCCCAGATGAATTGAGAGATCATCTCAGTCTGCTCTGCTCTGATCTCTAAAGCCATCTGTAGCAGTTGCCTTCCCCTGGCAGGCATTATCTCTCCCCTGGTAATGTTCTGCTGCATTCTGCCCTAGAATCCAGCTGCCTACCCCCACAGAGCCCCCTGAGTGCAGGGGGCAACCTTTGCATTTCAGAGAGAGTGGAGAAAGACATTTCTGTTCCTAAGGTATGAGGACACTGGCACAACTTCCAGAACTGAAAAGTTGTTTTTTCCAAAATGCAACAGTCCTTTCAAGAAGTTTATATAGAATAAAATCCAGGCTCATCTTCCCTGATATAAATGATCAAACAATGAACTAATTAAGCTAATTTTATAGGCCAAAGATATTAAAATTAGCTTTATTAGTTCATTGTTTGATCATAGGCTAAAGATATTGCCAATATAAATCCAGACAGCAGAACTTTGCATAATATAATCTGACCTCTTGCACAACATAGGGCAGAAGATTTCATTGTGCTTCTTTATACTTGAAATAAAATTATCTTCTCCACATATTAAAAAAAGCAAAATCTCATTTAAATGGTATTTAAAACAAACAAACAAACAAACAAATTATTTTTAACTATTTTGGGTCAAAAATTCTTACATTTACAGGAATTCAATGCTTTGATAGAGCTTAGATCCACTTCATTCCCCACAACACTACTCTTACATAAAATATTCTCTGCCAATTAAGAGAATTATTGAAAAATGATTAATTTGTAAAATCAGTTTTGTATATGATAGGCTTCTAATCTACATCCATTTTGAACTGGTGGTTCAGAAATTATGTGGAAACAATACTAAATTAGTGGCATCAGAAGTTTACTTCTTTTTCAGACAGCAAACATAATTTTTAATTATATGTGCCTGTACAAATGTAATGATGTAGACATTTATAATGAGGTACAACCAGCAAATTCGAAAACATTTTAATTAAAAACCATAATGGTGGGAATTATGTCTGTCTTAACTAAAACATTTAAATTATAAACAAAATGTTGTAGTAAATGTCTGGACCCAAATACATTAAGCTCACAAAAAACACATCCACCCATTCCTCTCTAGCTTCCCCGTTTTTAGACTCAAAAGTGCTTTTCTTTATTAGATTAACACTAGAAGCTTTTGATTTTTTCAATGAACAACTTAAAGTCATTAGAGAAGACAGAGCTGCAATAGCAGCTTTCATCCTTCTGCACCTTTCTGCATGGCAGAAAGCTCTGTACTTCCCTGCCTTGGTCCAAGGAAATCCCTTCAGTTCTGCTTCCCATGGCTGTGCTGCAGCAAGGACCTCAGCAAAGCCACCAGCAGCTCTCTAGGTTTTCTACACAAAAGTGAAAAAACACACCTATGCACTGTCTTTTACCTGATAAATGACAAGTCTGAGCTTATATTTCACACTGGTCTTTTAGCCTGATTTTTATAAAATGTTATGGTACTGACAATTGAAAGAATCCTTCATCTTCTCTATTTTTCTGTAGATGAAACTTTCTGGATTTTCATTGTGAGGATTTAAAACTCTGAAAACATTTGTTCAAGAAAAGCAGTCTTACAACCTTAGTATCTTTATTTATATTGATACTGTGTTCTTTTTCTACAAACACATTAACCATGAACACAAATGAGCCATGTTTTACTGATTTACTGAAGATGCTGTTTGTTATAATATCCCTGCTTCCATTTTTAAGTTTCATGAGTCATTAAGTCATCCAGCAGTACATATACAATAGAATGTCAAGTAAAAAGAAATAATTTAAAAGACATTTAGTTTTATTAATAACAGCAGAAAACTCACTACAAACGTTGATTTCTCATTAAAAATTGATTTTATCTCTACGCTGAGTTTTATATTTTTCCTGTGCTTTGCATAGTCACATACCCATATTGACAGAGGATGCTGTTCTGATTGTTGCCCCATTTACAATCCGTGGTATACTAAAATGTACTCAAATCATAAATAATAAGGATGCAATTTTTACACAAATCCAGAAATATAGTTCAAATCTTAGAATATTCTTATTTAATTCCTTAGGCAATTAAGCCACAGAGCATGATTCAATTTAAGTACTAGCAAATGGGATGTAATAAAGACTGCAAATGCAAACTGTTTAGATTGATGTAATATCAAGGGTTTTGGTTAAGAAATTCCTTTTTGGAATCAACTGTCACTTGTTTCATTTGAGATAAGTAAAACATCTAATAACCTTACATACAAAATACAAAATTTTGGGAGAAAGGCAAGCACAAAGACACATAGCAAAATACAGAGATAAAACTGTTGGATGGTGGTGGTTATTTTCTTTATTAAAAATTCTGGCAACACATGTCATTTAAAATATTGACACTGATATATGAATATCAGATGCCAGCAATTTGGTTCCTTAATAAAATATACATTTTAAATATGAAAAGGAAAAATAATTAAATTAGCTATAAAATGATCAGAGGGATACACTTCTAAAAGTGTGATATTTCTAAATAGCCAACTCTCTGATTAGTACTATATACAAATATTTGAGGGTCTTTGCAAAATTTTCTGGAGGATACGTTAAAAACTCCTTGCAATTTTGTAATTATTTCTTCATGTAATTCCTAAAAGTCATTTTTTTTGTATAAAAATCAAGAATTTGGCAAGCATACCATGATGTAAAAATATGAGAGGTTAATCCTAGTAGGAATTAGGCAGAGGTCTAATTGAAATATAGGCTTGGGGAAAAATTTGCAGTGTAAGAGATAAGACCAGAGAGAGATTCAGCAAAAACTAAAGCCAGTTTTATATGTAAGGAAGTGCTTGCAATTAATGCAGCCTCGAAGAAATGTGTGTTAAATAGAAGCACACTCATCTAAATTAGCAAAGGAAAAATGTTTTGTATGCGGAGGATGATTTGGGAGAAAGTGTGTTGTACTTCCAGACTGATGCTGTGCCTGGAATTCAGAAAAGGGAATAAATGATACTATGAGAAATTACTTAAGTGCCTTTTCAAGTGTTTTGCATGAAAAAAAAAAGTAAAATGAAGTGTTATATATAATAACTACATTTGGAAGACAGAGTGGGTTCATTTTTAATAGATTAATTTAAATGCTGAATGGAGGTGTTTGTGTAAATTATGGCCTGGTTTAAACTTTTTTTTAATAGAGAAATCTGCATTGATCTAGATGGTAATATCTGAGATATAAGCAAATACTCCATAACCATTTTCAGTCTGCATCAGATTGTCTAAATTTTGTTAGATTAATCACATCAAACAAAATCTTAGATACTATAGATATTTTCATGGAATCATAGAATCGCAGAATGGTTTGGGTTGGAAGGAACCCTAAAGATCATCTCCTTCCAACCCTGCTGCTGTGGGCAGGGACACCTTTCACTAGACCATGTTACTCAGAGCCCCATCCAGCTTGATCTTGAGCACTTCTAGGGATGGAGCATCCACAACTTATCTGGGAAAACAGTGGCAGTGTCTCCTTCACAGTAAAGAATTTATTCCTAATATCTCATCTAAACCCACTGGTTTCACCTTGAAGCCATTACCCTTGTCCTCTCACTCCAGGACTTGCAAAAGTCTTTCTCCATTTTTCTTGTAGACTCCTTTCATGTACTGAAGGCCACAAGTAGGTCATCCCTAAGCCTTCTCTTTTCCAAGCTGAAGAATCCAAATTATACCAGTTTTTCCTCATGGGAGAGGTGCTCAATACTTTTAATTATCTTGGTGGCTCTCCTCCTACCTGTATTTACATGCATTTTCTCTGTTGCATTCACCTTTTCATTAAAATAATCAAAGTGTAGTTTACAAATGAATGCAGCTGAACAAAAATAACAGGAGCAGTAATTACAATTAGCCCTATTCTGATCCCAGAGATCTATAAGTGACCATTTCCAGCTTTTACAGCTGGTGTGTATGAGCATGTGCAATGTAATGCGAGAACTGATGTTTATGGGTTGGAAGACTACTTAAGATCATAGCTCCTAAAGGTTTATTATAAGCCTTTTCTCATCAGTGTAGCATTTAAACTAGGCAAGTGGCATTTAGAATTCATTTTGTTGGTTTTCTTTGGACTAGAATACTTTGGAAGATTTTAGCATAATTCTGTGTGGTGTCTCAGACTTCTAGGTTACTGCTTGATCAGACACAGTTCAATAACCTTAGCATAAAAACAATAATGGCAATTTATTTTGCAGTGGAGCAGATCAGGGTCTCTTCTTCTTCACACCTCTACAAACCATAAAGAATTATGAAAACCTTCATGGTACTGTAGTCTAAATACAGAAATCTACTGTGAAATTTGTATTTACATGACACAGTTCACTGCATGCTTAGTGAATTATCAATATATGATTTTCTATTTTTTATTCAGAAAACAAACAAATATCTTTATTATGATATAATTCTGCATATTTTTACATTTCATCAAAATAAACTTAAATAAAATTTATAAATATAA
>LTAT01000001.1:10970320-10993838 GCA_003286495.1 Chlorodrepanis virens
TTAACTAAAAGATGTACATTTAACCTAAATCAAAATAGATTTCTACTCTGGAACTTGGAAAATTTCTACTCTGTCTCATTCTGGGACAGGGAAACTCTGAATGTACATAAAAATGAGAGGCTGGGGAGTGGTGATGTGGAAAGGGACCTGGAGGTCCTGGTTGATAGAAAGTTGAATGTGAGACAGCAGTGCCCTGGCAGCCAGGAGGGACATCCTTGTCCTGGGGGGCACCAGGGACAGCATGGCCAGCTGGGCAAGGGAGGGATTGTCCTGCTCTGCTCTGCTCTGGGGGGCCTCACCTTGAGTGCTGAGGGCAGTTTTGAGTGCCACAATACAAAAAAGATACTGATGTCTTTTCTCTATGACCAGTGACAGGACCCAAGGGAATGGTCTGAAGCTGGGTCAGGGGAGGTTTAGGTGGAGTATTAGCAACAGGTTCTTCACCCAGAGGGGGGCTGGGCACTGGAACAGGCTCTCCAGGGCAGTGGTCACAGCACCAAGCCTGACAGAGCTCAAGAAACATTTCAACAATACTCTTGGGTATGGTGTCATTCTTGAGGTTATGTTGTACAGGGCCAGGAGTTGCATGTGATTCTTGTAGTCCCTTCCAGCTCAGGATTTCTTATTCTATGAGATTTTGAGGATTATGGGGTTTTTCTTAGTTTTTAAGAACTGTTTGTATCAATAAGTTTACTGGGCAATGAAAAGAGAGAGCCCTGTTTTGTTAGCTAAGATGCCTTGTCAAAGAAGACAAAATATCAGCTGATTGCCTTATTTTGCCAAATATACATACATACACACACACACACACACACATATATATATATATATATATATATATATATATATTAGCATTTAAGAAGGAATGAGACATACCTATTCCAGAACAGCAAATCCCTTGTGTTTATGTAGGAAGCGGAAGGTGATTTGAATTTCTAACGCATCTTTTAGTCATTTTCTTTCAGTAAGTCTTGTCCTGCCCTTGGGGTTCACTAGCACAGTTACTTTCCAGGGATGGAACATTTTCAGCCTTCCCCAAGTGTAATTTTCTAATCCTCTCCATATATGTTGGATATGTTCCAAGTTTCCAGTTTATCTTGAAACATAGACTCCTAGAATTTGTCTTTTTTTCTTCTCCATCTACTTTTAAAAGGACTCAAAGCAAACAGACAGTAATACTTTCATTATCTGTCCATATTCTTTGCTCCTAGGAAAGTTTTTCTACTTCCCATTAACCTTTTTTCCCTCTGTGTGGACATTAAGCACTCAGTCCCTTTCCCTAACACAAACTTCTTCTTTCTTCCACTCTGACAAAAAAAAAGTAGCAACTTTCCTATTTATATTTTTTTAATAATTGCTAAGAGCTAAATCAATAAAAAATGGCCATGGAAAAGACTGAAAAATAGCTCAGTTTAAACAAATTTTTACGTACCATTTTTATCTATTGGAATTGTAAAGCCTATAATAAAATATTATGGCAGTATTGGTAAAATGCTGATATTACATACTGTTTATGAGGTAAAATTGTAATACAAAATGCATTTTGCCATCATCTCTTGTTAACAGCTAGCATGCTGATTCACTGGTCTTTTTGTCTAAATTTCATAGCATGAAAAAAAAAAAAATTCAGTAATCATATGTTCTCTGGGGTGATTTCCAGAATAAATGTGCTCTGTTGAATTAAGAATGTGTTGGAAGATCGGTGGACTGGAGTGGAGGAACAGGGAATAAAGCAAGCTTGACTAAATGTGTTTGCTTGTTAGAATCTCATGTCCTTTCTAGAAACTTGACTGGAAAATAAGATAAGTGCACACTTTAATCTCAACATATCTGTACAGTGAAGATAGCCTCATATTTTCTACACTTAAATGGGCCTCCTATAAATTATTCAAATATGTTCTTTCCACTCAAACTTTTCAAAAACATGTCTTTGTAGAAACTGAGTACTACAGACTAGATTGCAATACAGCCAGACCAAGTCAGGCAGAATTCCTGGGTCCGTCAACTTTATCAAATTGCTAATTCTTATCCTTCCAATTTTGATGATCAATTACATAATGATATTTTTAGGTGATTTAAAAATTATTTTTATTATATATTTAAATGAAATCAGAAGGCAGTGGAGGCAAGTTAATAGCTTGCTGCTTACCATGTCCCTGACAAATCCATGAGACCAAGGCAGACCAAGGCAGTGCACCCAGGTGCACCCAGGTCAAGGAGCCCAAGTGCACCCAGGTCAAGGAGCAGCCAAACCATTTCAAGACCACTGTCTGCATAAAGCTACACACTGCATCGTGTGCATCACCTGCCATTATGTTTGCCAGTTATGTCCATCAGAATCTCTTCTTTCCTATGATTCTGCTAGAATCTCTGAACTTCTTTCCCTTTCCCAGTTTTCATCATTACTTCTGATTCATATTTACTGTGTATTTCTTTGTCCTCGATATGTGTTTTAGTTTTCCCCCGGTCTGGAGGGATAGCTATCCTATCCGCCACCAGAACCTTAATGAAACTTGATTTTACCACTAATTTTTCTGTAGCTTTTAAGACCTCACTCTAGAAAAAATATCTTCCTTATTTTTACCCCTGCTCTATGGAAAAGGGGGATTTTCCCAAGTCTCAGCTTTGTCTGTCCTTTCTCCTACTCTCACAATATTTTCTCTTTGAAGAGTTTGATTCCTTTACATTCAATTCACACACTTTCCTAGCAATGCATTAAATTGTTTCAAGTTTAAATCCATTCTCTTATACCTTTTAACACCTGCCAAATCAAATTCTGTTCATAAGGTGCTATCATTTTTTTGTAGTAGCGTCATTATTTTTTGCCTATAAACAATATCACTTTGTTTTGTAGATAAAATGAAAGAATACATAACATTACCCTTTTTTTGCTTTCTTATTATTGAGACTCTACTTCTTATTGAGACACAGAATTATCTATTTATGTCATGCTTGCCTCAATCACTGTTTGTATATTAGCAAAAATAAATTATATTAAATAATAAATTACATTAAACCTCTTAATGGTGATATTGGGGGAGAAAAGTTTATAGCTGTTTAAGGAACAAAAAGTGTTTATATATAAAACATATATGCAATTAATTCCAACAGCTTACATAGAATGCGACATGGAAGCAGAGCTATAACTGATAAAAGTTATATCAACTGCTTTTCCTTAAGTTTCACAGTCCGTGGTTGAAATAACACTGATTTGACAGGAAAACTCTAATAAACTCAGTGGCACACAATCACGATGAGTATTAGTATTGTAGTGTTGTGGCTACTGTAAGCACGAGCAGATCCTTTGGGAAGAGCAGTCCCAGTTTCCTGAGTGCGCCTCAACCTGCAAAGGACTGCAAGATCTCTTGGTCAGCCCTGCAAGCCCACAGGTGTCCTGCTGGTGTGCAGAGGCTGCCAGAAGAAGGTTCACCTTCCTGGTACCTGTCCAGGCTCACAGCCTGGCTCAGCTAGGCTCATTCTCCCCTGCTCTCCCCTTCTCCACTGCAGCGTTTGAGTGGCCTTGCCAGCTTCCCTCCCTCTCTCTGGGACCTGCAGCTTCACGTCCTTCCCCAGTTTCTCCTGACAGAGCAAACTGACCTCCCAGTCCTTGGCTGCAGTTCTTCATCTGGGGGTTGCATCTCCAGGAGTGATCCATAGATAATGAGTTCTGAGGCTCTTTTAGCCATGACGGTGTCATGCTATTAATGTGTAACCCAGTGAATTGGTATCTATATTCATTCAGTAATTCAAAAAACAATGGCTGAATTCTGTCTTGCCACAAGCAATTATTATGTGCTGGGTTGACAATTTGTTTCCAGACCCTCCTCACCTCAGCACCTGCCATTCCTCCAGATATGGTCCGAAGACTTTCCTGACATGAAAAGAGATTTAATTTTTCGGCTGCAGCTTATCATGCCAAATCTAAATTACACCCCACATTTCTCTTTTAGTTTTCACTCTCCTCAATTGCTTTTTACTCTAAGAGTATAATAAATATCCAACTATGTCGGAAAATATTGCTTCTAGCTCTGAAATGTGGTTTCAACTAGCTGAGAAACATCAATAGGAAATGTTATTAAAAGACTTGACACTTTCTGCAAACCATTCTCCCACAGAGTTGATCATCCTTTGTCCCCTTTCATTTTGTACAAACATGGTCAAGTCACCTTCATTCTCTAAAAAAAGACATTCAATATTCCTCTCCAGCAACACTTTTTTGTCCTTTCTCTTCAATTTCTATGGGCACAGAATATTACAATAGTTATCCCTAGCTGAGTTTCCATATATTTTCCAGAAACCACTAAAACAAAGTCCTTAGTACACTCTGCAGATTACATGAAAAGAAATACCCCATTTTATTTATTTGTTTTTTGATTTAATAGCTTCCTTAAGCCAAATTTTTTCCATCGTCTTTGTCTTTCTTCTGCTATTTGATCCTTTCTCAGATCTCTTTTTACCTCACCCGAATCACTATTTCAGTCCATTCTAAACATAAAAATACGATCTCAAATCCTGTCATAATTTTCTCCATGGTAACCAGAGTCCCCTTGGCCTTGTGTATTTTCCCTTTAAATTATTTATTTCATGAAACCTCTCCACAGAAAACAATTTTTCTTTCCATTGTTACATGGTAACACATCCCAGAGCTGTATTTTTGCCCAAAAATTTACCATGTGTAACTTTAGGACCTTATAACTGTAGTGGAAAACCACATCTCTCCTAATATTTATTGCAGAAAAAAAAAGCCGAAACAAACCCAGTGTTTGCACTGATCTGTTTCAGATGACTCTTTTAGAAAGAATGGCTTCCTTGTTGTGTCTTATTTCAGCTATGAAAGGGTTTGGGAGGTTACCCATTAGAGCCATGTATCCCCATTCAGGATATCAAAGCTAAGATCTCCATTTGACTTTTGAATAATGTTTTACTGGATGACCAACTGTAAATTTCATTTCAGTTGCCTAAATCACATTTTTTCACACTGTTCCTTTTTGCTGCCTTGCTCTTGTCACCAATAATCTCTATTCATCTCTATCCATCCAGACTTTTTTCTTGCATGTCAACTTCAAATCATATTTCTTACTTAAGTCATCATATCTAGGTTATCTATATCTTGACAACTTTTATTTTTGCAGCCAAGACAATGAATGTCTATCATTTTAACCTTTATTAGCTCAGTCCTTTTTTGTTCCATCTCAAATGAAAAACTATTCAAGATGCATGGGACAAATTCATAATTCACTCCTATTACTTTGATGATATAAATTCCCTCTTTTTATTTCTCTGTTGGATTCCCCCATTTATCATATCATAAATGAAAGTAGAGAAAAAAAAGGCTTCACAGTATGTCAATAGTATTTTCATTTATCCTTCAATATCAAGGATTCACCTTGCACTTGCCATTCAAAAAGGGCTCACAAAGTAATTCCCCCTCCATGTCCTCAAGGGCAATTCCCTATTTATTATTAACAATGAATTATTGTTCCTTGTGATTATTTATGTATTAACCATAATGTCATTATGGGTTCTTTTTCACACTTTCACTGCAAGCTATTTAGAGAAAGAAGAGCTTTGCTTCATTGTACAAATCCCTCTCAAGTGGGTTCTGGAAAGACCTTCTATTGTGCAAATAGAATTATAAAATGAAAATTATATATATTTTTAATGCACAATTTTTGTGTGCATGCTTTGCATAACAGGAAAGTTTCATACCAAAATGTCATGACAAGACATGGGGAGAGATTAGTTCTTTTCCTCGATAGATGTTCTGTGACTCACAATTAAATGAATTAGTTCAATAAATTCATATCTCGTAATTCTTATTATTAAATTCTCAATTGCTATCTAAAAATTACTTTAATTGAAGTAACATTAGCAAAGTACAGTCCATAGGTATTTTGTGAGCTGTACTGTCATATTATGACAATTACTTTGATAGAAATATTAGATATTTATATAGTCATGAAAAGTACAACTATTTTCTAACATGAATGCAGCATTTTTACTTTCTAGGGTTCTTCTCATTCACATGGAATGAAATAATTCCAATATTCTGACAATTAAGTGAAATGTAAGTTCTTTTTCAGTTTTTTTTTGCTAATAGTTGTGATCTAGTTTTGAACATTAATGAAAATGGTAAAATGAGGAAAAACCACATAATTCCTTGATGGATTTAATGAAATCAAAGGAAGCAATCCAGAAGCAACAAAACTACTTCAGAGTGATGAAAGTTGTTATCATCTATGGGTTCTTAATGTCATCAGAGGGTACCATAAAGGTGGATTCTTATCAATAGGCTGAAATAGTGGAAAATTTGAGTGTTGCACAGGAAGATGATCTGAAATATTTGTATCAGGAATTATTCTACCACTCTACCATGGTAGGATGCAGTACATGGGATTTCCATGCAAAGCCACAGAAAGGGCAAGTGAGTGTACACTTAGCTCACCTCTGAGCAAATTCACAACTGCACCCAGTGTCAAGGAACCTAATGCAGCCTATGAGAAAACATGCACAAGATTATCAGCCTAGACATAAATATAGCAGAGGAACCATTCACAAAGGGCTGATATCACATAGCTGGTGCATGAGGCACATATACAGGAGGTACATCCATGTTTCACAGCAACAGAGCAGGAAAAGAAATTTTAACTAAGAGCCTCAGGTATCATTCTTGAAGGACATCTTCATGGATCTATTTTCTAAATTCTAGTCAGCGGCTATAAGCTAAGGAAGAGTCCAGCTGAGCAAATCAGATCAATTTCTAAACTGAGGTTATGTGGGACATATAATTAGTAAATCAATTGATATTTTACCCCTACAATTTTTTGAGTAGTTTGCATAGCATATGAAACCATCTCTGGGGATAGAGCATGGAGGCAGGAGGTAAGTGAAACCTAACCTACAAGTCTCTGAGTCTTCAGGAAAACTGAATATAAAACCAATGACTGATTACAGATGTTTCTTTGCAATTTCTAGCCTGAAACATCTTAGAGTAGTAAAACAATGAGGGCATTCCTTAAAACTTAAACTTATTATCATTCTAAGTTTGAAATTTAAAAAAAATTATTGCTTTTTTAAAAATGTTTTCTTGCTGTACAAATAAATTAACTTTTATCTCCATGACAGCTTGTTTTCACAGCTGGTATTTTAAGTTTTAATCCTCAATTTGGCTCCTGAGTAGAATCCACACTTCAGTTTTTTTATTTAATATTCAATCCCCTTCCTAATGCCTGTCAGAAACTAACTTTTGAACAGGAAAACATAAAGAAGTGCACTTTGATTGTTCATTAAAAGCCTTCTGTGCAATTTTTAAGTGCTAGAAGATCAGTAAGAAAACCCTGAACAGTCATACCTCCTCCCATAAGTTCTGGATTTGCACACAAAAATATTTTCACAATCTTTTCTACCTCAGTTTTCAGAAACATTTGTCAAGGGTAATACTCTATATTTAAGAACACATATAAACAAAAAGGTGTTCTTTTCAAGTATTTAATTTATATAAAGCATGTCTATGTCTCTCAAGATGAATTAACATGGGTAGAATAATGAGAATTCATTAAATATGCTCAACAAAAATCATAGCCAAAGTTCACAAAAGAAAGAATGATTAATCCCTAGTAATTACCATTCTGTAAAAACCTGTTGCGGCATTGTAAAACAAAGGACTTGAAAATTTGCGATTTCAAAATAAAAATAAAACTAATTATTAAAAAAAATTATATTCTTTGTTAGTGGCAAGCAGAGAATCATGAGAAATATCAATATGTGAACCCTATCAAATCTCACTTTTACTTATATAGAATATACCAATACCTATATAGACTCAAGCTACAGCATTCTTACACTAATGCTCTTATAATAATCAGTTTTGATGAGATACATGAACATCAGCTCTGTCTGGTTTCAATTTGTTAGTTCTTCCTTTGCATCATGAGTTGTCAAACTAGAGCAATAATAAAAATGCATAATGTTACTTTTCTCTATAAGAAATATGTTAAGTATGAAACTTGACAACTTCTTTCAGATGATGAAGGAAAGATCCAGAAGAATCAAATATTGCCCTTACTTATTTTAATGGTATTTTTTTCTTTAATGAGCTCAAAACCAGATGCTCTAATGATTCAGTTTTAATTTGCATTTTGTTTGAGCCACAAACTGGGACTTCAAAAATGATTGCCCATTCTTTTAGCTTCAACATCTGAACGACTTAAAACACTATATCATGTAGAGGGAAAAAAATGGATTTTAAGTATATTTTCTTTCATAATTATTTTTCAGTTTTGTTTAGGTTATTGAAGTTTTGTTTGCTTGCTTTATTTTGGGTGGGTTTTTTGCTTGTTCATTTGTTTGGGTTGTTTGGGTTCTTTGTTTTGGTTTGTTGGGGGTTTTTTTAAAGTATAGCTATTGAATAAATATACATCTACAAATTTGTGCTTTGCTCTTCCAAAGGAAGTGTGAGGCCTGAAACTCATTAATCATGAAGGGGCTGTGCTTTACCTGGTGACATTGATCATGCCAGCTCCTAATCGATCAAAAGCACTGTAGGGGCATTTAACTCAGTTTGAGGTCTACGAGGAAAACCATACATTATTCAGAGATGTCTGGAACTCAAGGGTCAGGAAGACAGATTGCGTAAAGAACTGCAAAACTAAAGGAGTTTTAGGTTCTGACATGGATGCAATAACTTCAAAGATGAAAAGAGTGGAATAGCAGTAATGGAAACTCTATTTATTTACCAAAACTACTGTAGTACAAGTTTCTTATCTCTGCAAGATATCAAATAATAATGATCTTCAGATGCAATTGATCTGTGTGAATTTAAACTCATGACTGATCATATATCTGCCTATGACTTCTTGAAGACAGCAATTTGGCATTTAGAATTACTTTTTTGAAATAGATAAAAGCATAGTGATCTTTTCATGGCATAAACATGGATGAGACAATATCTACTAAAACCTTTATGAAAATACATTTATTTTCAGCAACTCTTGCTAAAAAGATTAAGAAATTGATAAATGGCCATCATGTCATGGAGCTATTAGATATCTGGTTTTGTAAGCTATGAAGAGGATCCAAGTTGACAAGCATTCATAAACACACAGCTAAATTCCAATTCCAATTCTATCACTGAGGTATGCAAAAAATATCTTTGAAAATTAAAGAAAATAATTTTATTATAAAAATTAATACAATGCAGATAGTCTGAAGAAGATGCATTTTGATGGACCATAATTCCAGATGAATAATATAGACTTCTGGTGGTTTTAAAATAGATTAATGGAAAATTGAGGGCTCCTCTCTTTTTTTATCTCAGCTTTTATCTTTTTGTAAACACACAGAATTGTTAAATTTGGAAAAGGCTACTAAGACTATTGAGTCCAGCTGTTAACCCAGTAACAATGTTTTCACCATTGAACCTTTGTGCCACACCTACCAATCTTTTAAATGTCTCCAGGGATGGTAATTCCACCAGTTTCTTGGGAACCTATCCCAGTCTTTAATACTTCCAAGGGGAAGTTAATATTGAATATTCGGAAAAAAGAATGTTTTTCCGAATATTCAATATTAACTTCCCCTGGTGCAACTTAAGACCTATTCTTTTTGTCCTATTACTTTCAGCCTGGGAGAAGAGACTGACCCCTGCCTTGCTACAATCATCTTTCAGGTGCTTGTAGAGAGTGATAAGGTCTCCCCTGAACCCTCTTTTCTCCAGACTAAACAAGCCCAGCTTCCTCAGGTGACCTTCCTATCATTTGTGTTTCAGACCCTTCCCCAGCTCTGGACTCACTCCAGCCCCTCAATGCCTTTCCTGTAGTGAGAGGCCCAAAACTGGACACAGGATTTGAGGTGTGGCCTCACCAGGGCCGAGTACAGGGGACAATCCCTGCCCTGGTTCTCTGTCACACTATTGTTGATCCAAGCCAAGTGCCTTTGGCCTTCCTGGCCCCCTGGGCACACCTGGATCATGTTCAGCTGCTGTTGACCAACATTCCCAGGTCCTTTTCCTTTGGACTGCTTTCCAGCCACTCTTCCTCCAAACCTGGAGCATTGTTGAGATCATGGTGCCGGATCCAGCATTTGACCTTTTTGAAACTCATGCAATTTTGCTTCAGTCTGCCACTCCAGCCTGTTCAGTTCCCTCTGCAGAGCCTTCCCACACTCCTGCCCAACTTGTGCTCATCTGCAAACTGAGTGTGGGGGCCTTGGATCTCCTCATCCAGATCATCACAAAAGATTCAACAGGACTGGCCCAGTGCTGAGTCCTGGGAAACACCCCGGTGTCCGTCTCCAGCTGGATGTAACTCCGTCTCCCACCAGTTTCTGGGCTCAGCCGTCCAGTCAGTGTTTATCTAGGAAACTGGACACCTGGGAAAGCTATGAGCAGCCAATTTCTCCAGCAGAATGCTGTTGGCAACGATGTCAAAGGGTTTTCTAAAGCCAGGGAAGCAATATCCACAGCCTCTCCTTTACCTCCTAAGAGGATCATGTCATAGAAAGAGATCAGGTGAGTCAAGTGGGACTTGCATTAAACACCCCAGCCTTTTCCTACTACTTTGTCATTATGTTTCTCTCCACACATAAAGGATGAAGAGTCTCCTTAGCCCTCCTTTGGTTGTTAATGTGTTTATAGAAATATTTTTACTGCCTTTTACGACAATAGCCAAATTAACTTCTAGTTGGCCTCAGCCTTTCTGATTTTATGCCTCCAAAACCTCTTGACATCCTTGTAATACTCCTGAGTGGCCTCCCCCTTCTTCCAACAGTGGTAAACTTTGCATCCTGAATTCCAGCTGGTTTCCAGCCAAATCCTTCTGTTCAGCCAAGCCAGTTTTCTTCCCTGTTGGCTGAACTTTCAGCACATAGCTCACCTTTCACTTCTGTCCCTTGAAATTTTCCATCTTGAGGAATGTCCAGCCTTCCTGGACTCCTCTATCCTTCAGTACTACCTCCAAGGGGACTTTGTCAAAGAGTCTTTTACACAGACTCCAGAAGTCAAAATAGCAGTTCTGCTGACCCCCCTCCTTTTTTTCACCAATCATTTGTCTGATTATATTGAATTGTTTTACTTCAGCATGAACGACCATTCTGTAATGCCAGTTATTATGTTCCTACATCCAATTTATTTAATTGACTAAAATGGGCAGGAATTGGCTTTTTCAGCCTCCAGAGAACATTCAACTTCCAGATGACTTAATCTGGTTTCTGAGTGAAAAATTGATGTTGCCAGCTGACCAGTCTTCTCTGATCAGGCAGCTCAAGTCTAAACAACCAAAGAAGCATTCTTCAGGAATATTTACACAAACAACAAATAACAATTCTCTTTATGATTACTGTCACACTAATGTGTTTTACAAACCACCAATAGAAGCTGGCATACAGAGAGGGGAAGACATTCCTTTATTCATTACTACAGAAAGCTTAAATGAAACGCATGACCAAGTCCTTGTTTGCATGGGACTAAAGAATATGAGATGCATTTCTGCATTTCTTGTAGTAGGAGCCTTATAATGCCTTTGTTTAAAATATTTATTCCTTCTTTGTTCAAAAGAACCAAATTCTTCTTAAAAAAGACATTATATGATATTTTATTATTTAAAGAGTTCTAGTTCAGAGAACATGAATGGCACTAAATTCATCAGTGCCTTCCTATCATCTTTAAGCAGAAGGATTATAGCAAAGAAATATTTTTTTCTGTGCCTTATCTTCAGTCTCAGAGGGAGAAGACTATGGCAGACCTAATTATATTCACAATGAACCCAGAGGAAAGTGGTTCTGAGGTAAAATTTTCATTAAAACAATTACTCATATCTCCATATGTTAATTCATAAACAGATGCTGAACTGTAGGGTGAGGAGTTTCTCCTACATATCAACTATATTAAGTGGTAATGAGCTTTTTAAACAGTTGTCATGAGAAGTCATGTACCCGTAAATTTGATAAATTCCAGTGACAGAAAGGAATAGACCCATTCAGACAGTGAGCCTTCAAACTGTATTCAAAGCATGACATTTTCCTCCATGCTGTATCTGAATTGCCCATTAACCAAGATAAGTGGAAACAATCTGACACCAAATGTCATCAGCAGGCTACATAAAGGTCATTAGCTTATTAATGCTACACTCAGCACTTGTGAAACATTGGATGGCATCACTTTCTTTCTCATCACATGACACAAGAAGGGCAATGATACAGAACTATAAAACGTCATTTGAGAAGAGTTGCAGGTGAGTATTCAATACTAGAAAATAGAATGACAATTGTCTTGTGTTCAGAAGTCAAAATTTAGGGCATGATTTTTAACATGACTCTAAAGTTAAAACATTTTTAGCAGCTTCTTCATGGTTATCTTGGGCAGTATGCAGTGATATCTAATACTGCAGAGCAACTTGTATATTTTTTATTACCTTTGAAGCTCAGCTCTAAAAGTTATTTCTCATTGACATGACTAGGACACTGCAAACTTTAACATCTCTTTTCAAATCAAGTAATCCCTTCAGCCTAGTTGATATTGCAAAATGTGCTCCAGGCATTTTCTTTTTAGCACCCTAAATGAGATAGCGTTCAGCTCTCTTGCATACTTATGCTGCATATGAAAGTAAGGAACATTTATAACTATTGCCGAAAGAGAGTGATGCTAAAAATCTAAATTTAACCTTCAGAAATGTGAAAAATGATGCAGCTATTTCTATATTTTCACTCAGATTAAAAATGCTTACAAAATACAGAAGATCTGCAAATGTCTGAGTTCATGAAGAATTAAAGTGTTCTGATGTCCTTGGCTGTACATCTATGACAAAAATCATAAATGAAATTAGGTTACCAAGGAGGCAGAAAAATAATTTGCCCCTACTTTTGGTTATTGTCAAATGCATATTAGTTTACTGGAAAATATGCCATTTATTTTAAAATAAAATAATGATTTATAAGGTTTTTTTTCACAACCATTTATGCTCACATACTCAAATGTAATAGGTGTCTAATATTAAACTCAAGTCTAAGCAACAGTCTCAGTAAATACAGATTGAATTGAAAGTCAGGCATCTCAATATCATTCGGGATTTGACTCATGGTAAACAATGAAAAAGCAAACTAAATTAGGTTCTTGATGTCAACGTTATTTCAGAGGAATAGGAAAAAAACGACCCAAGACTGTGAATTTTGACATATTCTGTTAGGTTTTTTCCAGTAAAATCAGTATTCTTACTTTAGAGACTCTATTGTGAGCGCTTAATCAAAAGCTCAAGCCAAGACATGGTTTCTGTGAGTGAATTATATATTTGGGAGGAAGAACAGAGGCAAATTTCAGAACAGACCTTCAGGCTCAAGCTATACAGTAAATTTTCTTTATATTAATTTATGTTGGAGGTTTCAATCACATTTAAAATGACAAAATACTTTTCCCCACCAGCCTGCCCTAAATTTATCCCTGCAAATCAGTGGCCGATATGTATGTCCTCTCTGCTATTTTGGTTTAATTTTTTCTTGTGTTAAAAATATAATCTGTCTGAAATTGTTCTATAGATGTACATGGGTTTTCTAGATTACTGCAGTATTGCTAAGGTAGTGCCCTTTAAATATCAGTTTCATCAGCAGAGGCTTAAAAGACTTTGAAGTGGCTGGTGAGATAAGAGAAGTGACAAAACACGCAATTTGCATTTTACACAAAAATGCTGCAACTGTGGCACAGCTATGGTGTACTTCTACCACTGAATGTAAGGGAAAAATTCCATGCCTTCCTGTACTGGAGAGCTGAGACATCAGCTATTCTACTTTCTGCTCCCTCATTGTCTTTGAAATACTTAGGAAAGCAGTGAATCTGAAAATTATTAAACTACATATCATAAATAACTGATAAGCTATATTACAATATTTATTTAGCAGGAGCTTGTAATAAGAGGAGCCAATTGTGTTAATAAATACACACACATGTATACAGAGAGGAGGAGGGAAAGGGAATAAGAAGAGTAAGGATAATTTCATTTTCTACTGAAATGCAGCATTCTCTGGTATAAAATGAAGCAATTAACAACAGTTCACAGAACTGCATAAAACCGGAAGTGATTATTACAGCCAATTAAAAGTGCAGAGGATAATTACATTTGGCAGACTGCAAACCCTTGCTGGAATCTGTCCAGAACACAGGTCCAGAACAGCAGCTCAGTTAGTCTGGAAGCTGGCTCCAAAGAGCAAGTGCCCAGGATGAGTGTGCTGAACATTGGCTTTCACACAAGCAGCTGCTTACTCATGAGCTGGCCAATAAAGCTGTCACAAGAATGGTGCAGCAAAAAGAGATTGTCAGCATCTACCAGGCCATAATTAAACCTCATCTCTGTACTTTTTTTCAGGCATGTACTTCCTTTCTGTGTATCAGCTGACTAAATAATTGTCACAATTAAAGGTGCTTCAGTCAATAGACATTTCAGCTGATTGGTAATTTTAATGAAGCTTCAAAAAGCCACCACTGACATAACTTTATCTTTTTCCAACTGGCATCACCAAAATTCCGGAAGCTATTGTATTGACAGTCAAGTTTAACTTGAAAATTTCTGAATGAGCCTGCCAGACACCTATTTTTTTATGACATTGACATCCTATTTGTCCTATATATGGCTACTAATGCTGGTAATGAATTTACCAAGTAAAAAAGGAATATAAAACTTTAAGGTATAACCTAAACTCAGAACTCTTGTGCTTTTCCTGCCTCCTCTTGTATTTGCTTGCAATGACCTCGGCAGCCTCCCAGTAAATAAATGAAATGGATGAGGCAAGAAGCATGGGACACAACAATGTTCAACAGAGGCATTCATTTTATCCACATCTCCTCATGTTACCATGTTTGGTTCACTGATATATTCTCAAAGATACAGAGACTGGATGAGCCTGGCAGGCATCTCTGGAGATTGCCTGGCACAAATCTCTGCTTAGAGCAGGATCCATGACAGCAGGTTGCTCAAGTTGATTTTTGAACATCTCCAAGGATGCAGACTCCACAACATCTCTGGACAACCTGTTCTTGTGTGTGGCCACCCTCGTAGTGAACACTTTTTTTTTTTTTTTTACATTGAAGCGGAATTTCCTGTGTTTCCATTTGTGTCTATTGCCTCTCATCTGTCTCTGGGCACCACTGAGAAGAATCTGTCTCTGTTGTCTTTACTGCTCAATCTCACATTTAAGGGCATGTATAAGGCCCCCCTGAGCCCTCTCCTCTCCAGGCTGAGCAGTCCCAGCTCCCTCAGCCTCTCCTCATTTGTCAGATGCCAAAGATCCTTAATTTGGATCCTTTATTTAAGGATCCCGATTTAATAATAAGGATCCTTAATCTGGATCCTTAATTTAAATCCCTTCCCTGGACTTGCTCCACTAATTCATGTCTCATTTTAACCGGTAAGCCCATTTTTTTACCTAATTTTCTGAGATTTATTTTCTAAGAAAAGAAGTACAGCTGTGCTGTCACATCCATTTGAGAAGTAGCTGCAATTTAATTTTATGGTCCAAAACCAGCAGCAACATACCTAAAATACTGATCCTGAAATTTATTATCATTGTCAATAAAAAAACCACAACATTTACTAAGGAGTTTTCTAAATATATGTATGAACATATTTTGTACATAACTAAGTTCTTTAATTCAGATTCTATTTTTGCTATCCATAATTACTCATTTTACTGTGAATCTCTCATAATTTTGTAGCTTACTTTCAGTTTGCTTGTAAATGGAAGAGGTTCTTTTGATACTGCTGATTTGTCTGTGCCATTATATATGTAAGTTATTCGAACCTACCTAATTCATTTTTTGCAAGTAAAAAAAAAAAATTACAAAATAAAAGGCTTAAAGGTTATTGAGTCTCAACATATATTAAAATGTTAATATGTTTTTCTCCAACTTGTTTCTGAGGTAAAGAAAATTTGTAATGAATGATGAATGGGTTTGTCCCTGTAAAAAAACACAGATAATATCATACCTTAGGGTTTATAACTGTATTTAATGCTTGTATTTACTAGTTAATACATAAAATCATGAAAATACTTATATCAATTTCTCATCCAAATCCAAAGATTGTTTGCATTTAATCCCTGAAGTTTCAGCATTTCCAGAAAAAATGAAATTGATTTGAAGATCAATGATCAAGGGATGGAAATGCTTCTTATAAAGTAATAGTACTGATGTATTGTAAAGTATCTAAGAACAATATTATAGTCATGCCTCTTTCATCATGTTTATCAAAAAAATATTGCTAGGATTCATTACCATAAAACCACTAAGAAATACTGTAAATGCATTAAGGAAATTAGGCGGTTAATTGAATCAACTATATGAAGTTTTCTCTCTGCTTCAGGGTGGATCCAGCAGAAACTATTATGGAGACACAGTAGGTGAAAGGGTGCTGCTCTATCTGAACCCCTTTGACCACAATGGGAATGCATTTATGGGAAGATGTAGAGTCACAGAAGTAGAGCAACAATGTCCAGTGTCCATTTCATGCCCTTCTTAGTGTAATCATCAGTATGGAAAAACATAAAGAAGAAAGTTCCAATGAAGGATTTTGAAGCAGTCATCAGCCTCAGGTGCTGCAGACTGGACTCTCTCTGTTTGTGGGAGTCAAGTGAGAAAGAGGAAGAAGAAATTAAGAGTTAGGAAAATGAACACACTATGGAAAAATTGATGAACCATTTGAAAACTATCAGTAGAAAATTTGCTGCGAAGCATTTCTATAATGTTTTTGGAAAATTTCTTCACTGAAGTAAAAATTATTTCACTTGGCAAATTCAAGCACAACTACTGATGACTTAATGTAATGTTTCAGGAGGGCATGGAAACAGTTTGGAAATAAGCAGGAGAGCTGAGTGTTTTATGGCTCTCTGGGACCTATTGCTGTTATTTCCCAAGCCATCACACCAATTACAGACCTTTACTGGAGACTGCGTGCTCAGTGAGAGCAGGAAGAGATATATTGGCCTCTAAAAAAAAATAACTAATTTTCTGTAGGCGGTGTCATCAAAAAAGAGTCACAGCTTCCATCTCCAAATGATAATACAGCTCCTGTTGGATGGATCCAACAATGGATCCATATAAATTTGTTGCTACCTAATATATTGGATTCACTGAATATCTCCAAAATTTACATACAGTTCCATTTGGCACTACTAATTTGATCCTATTTTCAATCACCTGAAAATTTCAGCTTTCTTGTAGAGCTCAAAAAGGACATAAACTGTAATCATAATGATAAATCAACTCTTAGGAATAATATTAAAATTATATTTAAGATAACACTATTATAATGGAAATACTTTGTAATTAATTTGACTTCTAGTTAAAATAATATCACAATTTCATTTGAATATTTAATGAGAGTTGTAGCATAGGAGCGTAAGAATATTAAATATATTGTACACTGAACAGAACAATAGAATCCCTCACATCTCATTTTACTGTATTTTATACCAGGGAACAACTTTCAACCCCCAACTACTGCTGCACTTCTGTAAAACTATGTGAGAAAGAGGGCCATCTTGACATCATTCAATTCCCAAACAGGCCTTACATTCTGATACCTTACTCTTTGCTCTGTACTTTACAGCTCAGCCAGAAGATGCTCCTCCTACTAATTAAACAGTAAAATCACTGGGAAGAGATCTTTTCTATTCCTTTTAATGTGGAGCTGGATCCTCAAGAAATCCTATGAACTTCACATCAGGACCTATGCAAACAGAGAGGAGAGTTTGGGAATCTAGGCTACTTTTGTTGGAGTGCAAGGAGCTGAAGGCTGCTGCATGTAAATGGGCACAGTGAGTTTCAAAAGGTGCTCCACAGAAACACAGAAGGAATCTTGTGTGGGGAACCAGTGAGGAGGTACGTGGGGTTCTGCTGCTGGTGCGTTATTGCTTTACAAGTCAGGAGCACTTAAGCTAAATATTTTGTGTCAGGGAGACCAGTTGATGATATCAATTTTGTTTTCAAAGAGAGACAATGAAAGTACTAAAGAAGACACCTCAAAATCTTTTTTTCCTGGCAATGTTTTATGCTTCATTGGGTGAAAGGAAAATATTTATGTGGGTTAAATGATCTCAGCACATAAGAGTTCAACAGAATTCAGCAACTGATGAACTGTTTTTAAAACCTGCAAAAACAGTCTTTTCCTTATCAGGATGACACTCTTAAACACTCTTAAACATTAAACACTCCTCCTGGTATCCCAACTCAGTCTTTGCAATTTCATTGAACCCACTAAAAGACTTACACTGTTTAGTGTTTCAGGGGGTAGATTTACAGAAGATAGCAGATGGAAATATGAAGTAGAAGTTTAGTGGTTAACCACAGAACCAAAGATAAATTGATAAACTTAAGTTTTTGCTCATACCATTTTCTCCAGATGAACTATTAAGGAGTAATAACTAAAATTTACACTTTTTGTCAACTATCTTTAGTTTACTAAATTCTTTTCTTTAATTCTACTGAAAAATCAAAATTTTTACAAATCAACCAGTTGTTACAAAAGAGGATTAATTAGATTTAAAGAAAATATAGCACAAAGTGGTAAATTCTAAACATCTTTGACTGATAATGGTAAATGTAAAGGTTCACAAGGAAGATACTTTGAAACCTTCATATATACTTGAATTTCTGCTCCCATCAAGTCTTCAAAACTGCTCCTCCATCACCTTCTTTCTGGATCAAATATTCCATCCCATGCAAATAAGCACAGCACAGGAAAATAGTGAAGAGAGAGATGAATTTGAGCACCATTCTTAACATCAGCTTTGATTTTTAAACCTTCTGAGCTTCTGAAAGCTCTGCATGTTTTGGTACTGTTTACAATTTTGTAGCCAGAAAACACTGAGATATGGTGCGACAGTCAAAAAATATGATCAATTCAAACTGGTGAGAAAATATGAATTCTCTGATTGCAGCCATATTAATTCAGCAGCAAAACTAATAAAAGAAATATATAGTAGTGCCAAAAAGTAAAATATGTCAGATTTTTAATCCTTGAAACTCTTCCTATTGCCTTAAAATTTATTTAGAACAGATTTAATGTTTCTGTTACAGAAATTCTCCAATATTAGCTGCATCAAGAAGGATGTTTTATAGGCATCAGTGTTTAATTCTCAGACATAAGCCTAACTCTATTCACTGAGTGTTTAATGTGGTTAAAATACATATTACCAGATGGGAGTATTTCTTATTAGCATTCTCCTCATCCTAATTGTGCTGTGCAACAGAGGCACAGGAAATTGTTGATCAGTTTCAAATCCTGGCCTTAACATATTCTTTCTGAGTAGTCATTTTATATGACAAGATCTTTATAATTATGTGATCAGGTTTTAATTCTTGTGTGCTGTGGCAGCTCTACATGAGAAGTGCATAGCCTACATCTCTCCAGGTGCCACTATAATTATTTTACACTGGTGTAGATTCTAGTATGACAGCAAGGGTAGAGTGGAAGAATCTGATCAAATAGAAAAACTTCTTCTAGTTTTACCAGATGCCTGACCTCTTTTGCCTTGTGTTATGACAACTATGCATTGGTCATTTTTATTAATTTTTTTTTAAAAAGGTGCTTTATTTTTATTCATTTGATGATGAATAATGTGAAATCCTTACATGCGAGCGTGGATTTGGACATTTAGGTACCTGTAATTTGCTATGAGTAACTAGGTATTTAGTTTGCTGTCCAACTAATTTCTGGATTGGGAGCAACAAGGAAAAAGGGTTAGATGAAAAAAGTGATGATTTTTGAAAAATATTATAAATCTTAAATCTGGCATATCTGATAGGGAATATTGTCACTTGCAAGAGACTTCAACACACAGTAAAATGCAGAACTTTCAAGAGATTTCAACACACAGTAAAAAAGAAAAAGACAATCTAAAGAGACATATTGTTTGAAAAGCAGGAAAAGGAAAGTACAATTGCGTCCTCTTTTCAAAGGAAAACAAAGGTACACGTAAGGAAAATGTCAGAATGAAAAACAGTAGTGGAAAGCTGAGAGCACCTGAGCACATCAGCACGAGTCTGCTCTTTGTCTCATCTATAACTCTTCAGCTGCCATCTGTTCTAAGAGACTGGTGGTCTCTGCTGACCCTGAATGGATAAAATCTCACCAGTACAGACGGCTCTAATGAAATAAGCAAGAAACCAACACATCTGTGTCAATCAGCGCATCACTGACAGTGGCAAGAGCCCAGATGAGCAGCTCAGATCAATCAGTGGTGGTTTTCTGGCCCAATGGCTATAAACAGGTGAGACAAAGCTATGTACTGACCACTACCACATACATTATGTGTGTTTGTCTATGCTTTTGTGAAATTTATTTCTTCTAGGACTTCACAATTTGGGAGTATATCTAGGTGATTGCCTTACACAATTGTTTAAATTGGTCACTATTTTATCTGTAAGCTTAAACTTCTGGGGCTGTAAAATAAAAAAAAAAAAACACTCTAAGTAAAACTGGGAATAAATACTGACAGATTGAAGAACTCCAAAGCAGCCAAAGTCTGACTTTACATCCTTCTTGAGCAGCTTAAGATCCCAGGGTGCAGAATTTTTGAGACCTGGTTGGTAACTGAGAATTATGAAGTATTTTCGTTGGATTGAGTTACCAATGCATTACCTTTGCATTTCCATTTAGTTGGAAGATTTGAAATTATATACTTTTAGATTTGAGAACCGGAATATGCAACAGCATAACAACTGCATCTCTTTCAACCCTCTCTGTTAAAACTGTAAAGCAGCTTTGTTCTTGGTTTTCAGCAATGTAACTTAGAATAGAATCAGTCACTAACTACTCACAGAAAAGAGTTTCAAACCAAGCAAAAAAGACCATTTTTCACACTTGCCTGAATGCTTGATTCCAAGAGTTGAATTCCTTCCTGCATGATCTTGTGGAGACTTTAAAGGTACATAGAACTATAAAAAAGTGTGAAATAGAGTTTGGAAAAGACTATTATGGCATGCAGCAGTGGACAAATTTCCTGAACCCCAGGTAAGAGAAGACTGAAAGGAATTCTTGGGAAATGTCATGGTCACAACATTCAGTTTTTTTATTTCTCCTAATGCAACTACTATAGACCAAATGTGGATATATGGACCCTTTCAGGGTAGAATTAGTACCTTTAACAAGAGCTTCGGAAAAGTTCTGTAATTAAATCTCAGAATCCTTTAACTGAAAACCATTTCCCAAGACTAAAAATAAGAGGAAAGCTTATTTCCATGAGCTACAGTACATGATAAAAGGGCTTTTAAATATTAAATGATATATGCAACCAATAATAAACATATTCTGTAAGAATGTGTGTCCTATTTAAATTTCTCAGTATTTGCCTTCGATGCAGAATTCAGTAGCTACTTCATTTGTCTAAGAGAAAACACAAGTACACACAGTAACTACTCTCTTATTACTTCAATGAAAAATTCATGTCTTAGGCTACAAATCTATGTTTTGTTCACTAGTTTGTTATCTATTGGGAAATCAGTGTTTCAGTTCTGCTTTTTGAAATTATTTGGGTGTTCAGGGATCGAGAGAGAGAACATGAAGGAAAGCTGATTATTCATCTTGTTTTACATACATTTAATCCAAAACTACTTGTATACTACTTGCTATTTGTTTATAGCTCTAAGAGCAGTACCCCTGGTCAATAATATCAGTTATAAGATGAAATCACTCCTCATTTAGTTACTACTGCAACACAAGACTTCTTTTTCTTTTTTCTTTTTATATTTTAATTCAAAGTATTCAGAATTCCTCAAATACTCTTATCTATACTAAAAACATAGCAAGCAAGATATCTGTCTATTGAAAAAGTCATAAATGTGCTCATAAAAGGTTAAAAAATAAATTATATTTGTTTAAACACTCTTAAGTTAGAGTGATGAGTATGCCAGGAAAACTTTACAAAGATAAAACAAAAATCTTCAAGAAGTTTTTGTCATTACTAAATTAATATCTCAGTAATAATTATATATTTGGGTTTGTGAAAGAATATATTGGGTCTGTAAGTCATGTCACACCTACTCTTCTGGAAACCACTAATTTAATAAAGATATTCAGTATTAAGATATATCCATTTTTATCCTAGAAATTAATTATTTTAAAGCAAGAGCTGGGCAATTTTTGTTGTATTTCTTCTTTCACTATTTAAGCATTCCTACCATTTCTAAAGCAGAACACATATCCATGTTTTCATTAAAATAAATCCAAATGTACCCTTGGGCTCTGATTTAACTAAGAGAAGAGACTGGATGACAAAAGGAAAAATGAGGAATGTAAAAAAATATGAATATAGAAAGCACATCATAAATGGAAATATCATACCCCATTAAAAGTTACTCAAGAACTAAAATTTAGTAACAGCCCAAAGTGATGTCAGCTATTGGCAGCAGACTGTGATAACAGGGACTTCCAGTCAGGATCATAGCTGTATTTCCCTGGAGAGGATCAAGATATGCTGTAAGTCCCTGAGAGTTGCAAACATAAGGCAGTTCCAGTGCCAACTAAAACAGTCTCACATCAACAGAAACCTTTAAATACTCTTTTGCATGAATAATATCTTTTTCTTAGGGAAGTTTATCAGAGAGTGGAGTTGCTGATGGACAGAAATGCCTCATGAAGGAAGCTGGAAATTGTAGCATGGATATCAAAATAAAAAAGCAATTTATGGGAATTTTTTCTCCCTTCTTACAGCTAAACCTGATCTAAAATCACAATTAGGCCTAGGACTCATTATACTTTGGACCACAATTCTGACACATACTGGGCAGTAATGTCAGCGTTTATAAGGAGACAATTAGTTGTGTCCGTGAGGTTTGACTTGCCAAGCCACAGCCCTCCTGCCTAAAATTGGCTTTTCTTCCATAAACTGTGATACTAACACCAATGCACATTCCTCTGAGAGGCAGTATCTTTCAATTCTTCTCAGAGAGGAAGCACTTTACTTCCATCTCTCCCTGTGAAGAAAGAACCATCATTTCTCAGGTCCTGTGAAACAGTAATACAGAAGCAGCTGCTGTCAAAGGAGCCTTTAATGCCATTCTATATTTGTCAGTGCGCATTTCTCTTCTTTGAGAATACAGCTAAGATTATACACAAATTCATGTTCCCTTTCCTGGTCTCTGTCATTATTACTTAATCTATATCAAAGAATCCATATCAAAGAAATCTCTAAGAAAGAAATTAGAAAAGAAACTGCTTGGAAAACATGCTGCATAGTTTTCCAACAAAAGTATTAGCTCAAATGCAAACAGATTTTTTTTTTTTTTTAAGAACAAAACAAAACAAAACAAAATCCCTGAACAAAAAAACCCAACAAACTTTCTTGGAATTTCTGCGATAGTGATTCTTTTTAGAAAAAAGTTCAGCAATAGATAATATCTCTACATCAGCTGCAGCCTATCAGACTAAAAAAGCTTTTGCCAATCTGAGACCTGTTTTAAATACCAAGTGCAGAGGAAATATCCCTCCTACCTCCAAGCAGTTGCTTCTGCTTTATATTTCCACAGTTAATGACATTTATT
>LTAT01000001.1:11000390-11014788 GCA_003286495.1 Chlorodrepanis virens
TCTCCTCTCCTCTCCTCTCCTCTCCTCTCCTCTCCCCTCCTTTCTTTCTGTTGACTGGTAGTCAGCAAACTCCATTCAAATTTAATGAATGGGTGCATGTGTTTAATTAAAACACTTGAATATTTATAATTAAAAGTACAAGAGGTAAAACTGAATTTAATAGTATTGTGACTATTGTTTTTATAAGAATAGATTAAAAAATCACCAAACATCTCTTAGCTGTAGATGAGTACACTTTTCACCCTCTTTCAAATCTTTAACATAACACCCCACCAATCCAGTACAAATGATTTTTTTCTTTTCTCAAAATTCCTTACAGATTACAGGTTTAGCATGGGGCTGGCTTCTCTTTTAATGGCTGAAATGGCAGAAAAAAATTGTTTCCATCCTAACTTGTTGACAATGCTAAAAGGCCTGTAAAAGAATAAATACCTTTTTTCTATGCATGTTGAAGGTACAATCTACACCCTGAAAATTTAACAGTAGTTCAATTAATTTAACTAGATGTTATCAATTGCCATAAACAAACAAGAATTAAGACCACCTCCAACTCAGTTTTTGAATCAGAATTGCCTTTCTTACTCTACTACTTTTATTCTCTCTTCCACAATACACATGAGCAGGAGCTACAAGGACCTTCCACACATGTAATTATTCATTCTGCAACAATTAACTTATTAAAAAACCCTCCTTTCTGCCCACAAAATCCTTTTAAAATTCCAAAAGTAAATTTGTCATTTTTCTGTTGACTCTGTATAGTATTTTTAATCAAGTTAATGCAAGTTTTCTGCCCTTTGATACTCTGAAGCACTCAGTTTAATAAGGGAACCAGATCAGCTCATGTTTTCTTAGAAGAGTGACTTTGCCATACATTCAAAAATGGAAAGAAAACTTTCAAGTTGTGAAAGTCTTTTAATTGGGCCTGTAAGGCCCAACCCTCCCATAATTTATCTTGTTTGGATTAGTTTTCTTTTCTAATAAAGTAGCATTTTTAAGAATTGCTGTTTTCAAAGGACAGATTATAAAAAATATAACACTGACGGTTACCATGTGTTTTACGGAACTATTAAGTAAAAACAGGACCCTGAACTTGTATTTATAATATTTTATTCCAATTTATTTATACTGTAGGCTAAAGTAAGACACCTTCAGTGCTTTATGCTTTCTGCCCACCCTCTAGCAGGCACTTCTACCTGTATGTCTTTTGAGAGGAGTTTACAAATCCTTGTTCTCTCAGCTTTATGTGCATATCAAAACTACTCTGACAGATCACAAAGAAGTTTTTGAACCACATAGACAAGAAGACATCTAGAGCAGAACGGTGCAGACATTAGCTTTTGAAAATACGAGATGTAATCTGCCAACTACCATTTATAATATAAGGCATTACAGAATACATGCAAAAGCAATTTGAAATGTCCTTGACTTTTCAAAAGCCAGACTAGATCTTTCAGGCATTTTTCTTCAGTCTTTGGAGCTTCTCTCATATGAGAAATAGCTGCATAGGGCTATTTCCTATTAAGTGTACAGCTTTTTATTTGTGTATGAGAATAGGAAAAACAGTAAATGCTTTTCCTCTTGTGAGCACATAATCTCTACTAAATGTCACATTATCCATATTTTGCAAGTGTCTTTTCTTCTTAAATCTCTATTCCTGCCCTCCCATTCATCCTAATAAACTGTTACTGCTCAAATGTAAGCAGAAAGTCTAGACAGGGCTAGCTGTATGAAAACGACAAACAGCTCACCTAGCTTTAATTTTTCATTTTTCCTGGTGGTGTCAGAGTAGCTCCTCAGAAAACTGAGTTTACTCATAAAAATCTAGATATTAAATTAAAAGAATAAAAAAGCATATGCAACCCACACAAAGGAATGAGCCTATTTCTATTTAAATGAGCTTATCACAATGCATTTTTTGCCCTTTGCCTCTTTATTCATGAGTGGCTTTTGAATTCTGAATGCTAGCTCAAAGATTTCGAAAAACCAATGGAATTGTTTTGAAGGAGCAAAACACCTGAAAATTCAAACCAGGATATCAGCAAGGCTCTGCTGCTGCATGGCAGGGTGGCTGCAGGGCTGGAGGCTGTGGCCAGGTGGGAAGGTGCCCACTTTGGCCCCACAGGAGCAGTGCCCCCTGCTCCCTCCATCTCAGGGGATTATTTTTGTGCTGCCTTTCTTCCCAAGGTTTGGCTTTTTTGCTACCACTACCCATGTTTTGCCCTGGGTGGGATGGACAGATGGGTGGTTTGCTGGAGGGCAGGATCAGGCAGAGCAGTGTTTGTGGGAAGGCAGTGTGACCCCTCAGAGGTACCTCCTGCTGCTGCGCCTCTTAGACATGGCACCAAGACCCAAAATGTGTCGCTGGTTTGTGCGTTCATGGGGCAGGCTGGGCAAAGAGGCTTTGAGAGAGAATGGCTTGGGCCGCTGAAATCACAAACTGAGAGGCAATTACCAACTGCACCATACAGAGATAGGAACCTGTCAGTGAAAATGTAGAGTCAGAGGGTCTAACCAGTTCATGTTAGACAGGTCCAGCACTGGATGCCAAAAGGCAGCTGGTGCTTGGGCTATAGTGCCAGGCTCAAAGCTCTGGAGGAACCAGATGTTCATGGCAAGTTGCATTTCTCACTTGGATGTGCATGGAAGACGCAAGGTTTCCTGGAAGAGCTATACGACAAGAAAACAAAAATTACCTCTCTCCTCAGTTCTTTACTCAGCTGGGCATTAGAGACTATTGACAGCAACATTAAAAATGCCCTGTTAGAAGATATGTGTATGTACTGAACAGAAATAGGAGCTTAAAATAAATTTACCATCTCTACACTGAAGTATCATAACCCACCTACTTTATAATAAAACATTTATTCTGTTTACTGCAGCTCTCAGACCAAAACTCTTTGTTTTCAAAGAGGACTAATTTTTCTTTATATTTGGTTTATGTTGAATTGAGAATAGTGAAGTATAAAAAGAAAGCTTCCAGTTGTCTTGTAATCACAATCATTACTTTCAAATAAAGCACAGAATGAAAGAGGGAAACTTGGTGTTACACAAGTAGCACCGTGCAGCACAGTTTATTCTAACTGCCAAAATTAATCAGAACAGAAATATTTTAATAAAAAACCCTATACTTATTTTACCCACTGCAGCTAGCTTAAAGAAATGCATGCTGTGATTCCATCCTAAGAAAACTTAAATACCATGAAAAATAATAACAGTAATGTTTTAGACATATCAAAGTAAAAGCAATATTTTTCATTAGACCAACTGGTATATTAAGCCCCCGAGATTTAACAACAGCCTTGTACATTCAAAAGCTTGCACTTTTTTTTTCCCCAGCTGTACAACACGTTTAAAAAACAATATTTCTCTACAGATTTGTACTTGTCTGCTTTGAAAAGCTGACATGAAATTTTACACTTATTTCATAACAAGAAAATATAATGTAGAGCCAGCTTGCCATTTCCAAAGGTTATAACCATAACAGCAGTGAAACCTTAGAGCAAGATTCATTTGATTTAGATGCCTATATGATAAATCTACATTTAAGTTTGTCTATGTAACTAAAGCCCTCAAATAGTCAAGAGATGGAAGTGAAATTCTGTAAAACTCAGCTCATCTGATGTTCCACACATTGGCATAAAGAGGATATCAGTCACATCACAGAATTGCCAGGAGGAGCAGCCAGCTCATATGCCAGTGGGTATAAATATTAAACTTAGGTGAGAGGAGTCTTACCTCTAGGGAAAAAAGCACACAGCAGGTCATGTATGCACCATAAATAAACCTTCCACGGCTTGAGTAAAATTATGCTGTGGGACTAGTAGCTCCACAAAGGGCTTGTTAAGGGCTGGAAATGTTCGTTGTCATATCAAGTGTCTGGAGAAATATAATCCTCTTGTTGAACATGGGAAGAATGCAGTGAGGTGAAACTGAATGATTTAGAAAGGGAGAAAACTCACAGGCATCTTTCTACCCTAGTTCTTCAATCTTCACTTTGTTTAAAGAATGTGGGGGAAAGTCACTGATTTATATCACTCCTCAGTCATATTTCTATGAAGTTATATCTAATATTTTAAAATTAATCCAGTTCTGGGTGTGAATATAATGCTCTAAAGCAAGAAGAAAAACTGCAGTATAGAAATGGAAAAATGTCATTGCTAGTTCCAATTTCTTTTTCATACTCAAACAATTATTGTATGTTATCACGTTCACACAGAGAAAAAAATACAGGCTGGTGAAATTGTTTTCCTATATTAAGTTCTCACATAGATAAGTAAAGCATCAGAAGTTAAATTCTTACACAATTCTGATGTAGTAATTTCTATTCCCTTTAACATATCTTTAATTTTTAAACTTTTCAGATAAAGTACCCTAGAGTTATTTCTCTTGACTGCTGAATTTTAATTCTATTTTTCCAGTAAGTCAGTAGGTATTTTACCCAAATTTATTCCAGTAAGGACTGAAACAAACTGTTTACCAAAGTGAGTGCACTGTGAGGAACTACAGTTTCAGAAATTCAGGATTAAAATCTGTACTTTATAGTCATATAGAAATAGATGGATTGGTTTTTCCTTTTTATTATGGTAAAAAAAAAAAAAAAAAGAAAATATTTAATCTCTTGTTCATCCTGTTTTGGAAGGTCTTTATGCAGCTACCATGCATTTTACCTGTTCCTAAAGCATGAGCAAAGATTATTTAAATTACCTTTAAAAAATTGTTTCATTCATTAATTGAAATAAATTGCATGACAGAATAACCAATAAAACATCAGTGTGATTTGCAGAGTTGGATTTTTTAAAAACTGATTTGAGTATTTAAAATTAACATCAGTTCTGATCTTTCATAACCAGAAAGTCAAAAGAAATATTGACTCTTTAAGTCAATGGGCAAATGGACACCAATCTCAGAGAAACTAAGATTTCAGTCTTGATTCACACTCATAATAATAAAATTCTAAGTAAAGCATGTTTTTAAATTTGCTGTGCACTGTTTTTCTATTGTTTATATACTATGATATTTTGGGTAATTTATTAATACTATGAGACAGCAGCATGAAAAAAAAAAGCCTTTTCTTCCCATGGGGGGTTGGTGAATGGGAGATGACAATATTTCAGAGGATGTCAATAGTCTTTAAGAGAAGTTACTCTTTTAATATAGTGGAAGATATATTAGATACTTTCTAGATGATTTTGAGGCTACTATTCTATTAACACACATGTCCCCATGTGACATTGCTGCAATTAAAATGAGGTGTCTTTCCTTTTCTTCTGTAAACAAAAATTTTCTGCTTCTAAAAACGATTGCCATGATTTCAGGTACATGTATTGTCTGGAATTTCTCTTTGAACATATGTATTACCAATATACTTTTGCTTAGTAGCTCTGAGTTTAGAACTTGCCTAAGCCATTTGAAAGATACTGGAAGCATTGGAAAAATCATCTCCATTTTAAAGCTAAATATTCAGTCAGTCTAATTGTGAATAGACTGTTTTTAAGAATGTGTATAGATTGTTTTTAGGATGGGGGCAACACAAGGTCCTTATCTTATTGTACTGCTACATTTTATACTCTGATTTATTAAAGTACCATCCTGGACTACTCCACTGTACAGATAAATTATCTAAAGCAGTATAAGAAAAGCTTTGGAAATGACAAATGCTCAGTTAGGACAGTATAGGTGGATTTAACACACTCTAGGGGAATGTAAAAGTAAAATGAAGACTTCTGATTCCATAGCAATAACGTGAAACATTAACATTCAGTGTAATTTATCTACTTTTTCAAATGTTGTTTAACAAGCATCTTGGGTGTCTTAACAACAGATTTATTTAATTTCATGAGATATTATTGAACTACAAGTTTATAAGTCTTTTATGTCTTTAGTAGTCACTAGCACATTTTTGTGATAAACTTTTGTCTGCAAATTCTTTCTCTCTGTAGAATTCATCTTAACAACTTCACTACACTGAACTGAAACAATAATTCTGGTAACAACACCCATTCACATTGTTTTTATTTCAGTATTCTCCTATGACTCATGAAGAAAGGGAAATTGACTCACAAAAACAAGCTTCTATTTTGGAAATGTCATTTCCCTATATTTTTTCCCTCACCTGATGTAGAAAACCAGATTTGTTTGGACTTGTTATTTTACATTAGTCTTTAACCTTATACACAAAGCCAAAATTGAAGAAAAAAAGATCTTCAGGAAAAAAATAGTATGAATTTAAATGACATCAGGTTTATAACAACACTTAGAAATAAGCAAAATTGCTGTAAATTTAACAACAGTATGCATGGTAATGCACTGCACCTCTTGCATAATATCTAATTTGTTAATTTAAGTGGAATTCTTCATTGTGATTATAGAATAAGATTTCTTCTATTTCTTCTTAATTATTGAAACATGCCCCTCACTTTTACTGTCACTGTATTGTCCACAGGGAGTACAGGACTTCAGCAGAAGTCATGACTGCATCATCAACTACTAGTGGCCACATCATGGAGGACTTTTGGTAAATAACAGAAAGAACAGTATCCTGTGCATGAAATAGGATATTGTCCTGAATGATGAGCACATAAAAAAATCACCCAAAGGGAACAAATTATTCATCAGGTCTTTATTCATCTGACCACCCTGCTTTGCCTACTTCTTCAAATTACTTTCTAGAGGATCTTCTCTCTACCCTAACTACAATAGGAATAATCTCTAATAATTAAAACTGGTCTTTGTGAGCAGCATATGACAAAGGAAGAAATGTCAAAAGGTCACCAGCAGCAAGGTTGGAAATCTGGAATTTTTTCTATCTTTTTCATCTCTTCACTGAAGTGCTGAAGCTGGTTTTCTAATTCATCATTTCAATTTATAACACAGAGTACATGACATCATCTTTACTTCCTTTGAAGTAAAATACATAAAGCTTTGCTCATTGTTGTTTTCATTTAAGGCTGGTTTTGAATGACCCTCTAAACCTATTTACAATAAATATGTTAAATGAGCATTTATAGAGAACATTTTATCAAACATCAGCATAATGTTTTGATTATTATTACTCAAATACACACAGGAAATTAATTTAGATCCTTGTTCTCAGGTGAATTAAAATGATTGCACTATAAAAGAAAGTCACTCATTTCTAATTTACAAAAAAATATCATCCCACTCTTCAGCCATCACTGTGTTAAAACTACAGGATTTCACGCATCTTAAAATGCTAGGTTAGTATTTTGAACATGCTGCTTTCATAATGAGTCTATTGTTTGCTTTATATTTTATTAGTCTTTGCACATAATAATGGTAAATAGAACTTCTATCTGAGTATGTTCTGGAATTGAATTAAATTAATGATGAACAAAAGGAATGAACATCAGCTCTGATAATTATTAGGATCAGCTGAATCAAGTAGTCACTGGGTACATTCAGTATGGTTCATACCAGTCATTAACTTCAGAAATCAAGCAGAGTCTGTGCTAAATCTCTAAATGCTTGGAAAACAACTCTCTTTGTTCTTTAATACTTTTCTCACCTAGCACCTGCTAAAAATAAAGAGGAACATACTTATGGCAGCATCTCTCTGCATTCTGATGCATTGAATGTGAAAGAGCAGCACACCTGGAAGAAATTGAAGCCAACTTTTTTGGGGGAAAAATTGTGAACATTTTGTCTTACGCAGTCAAAATACAGACCACTTAAAGCAGGCTATCACCTTCAAAGTATGTGTGCATTTGTGTCCTCTTTCACAATTTTTTTTGTTTGTTTTTTATTCACAATATATGGTGGCTAGCTGTGTGTAAATATCCACATGTTTTGAGCTGTGAGGCTAGGGATATAATTTAATCATAATTATTTCTTCATATTTTTTTTTTTACAGTGATCTTTTCAGCTCTAAAAATATATGCATACATGAAGTCATTTAAGATTTCCCATTATGCTAACGAGGACTAAATCTGTCAGAAAGCAAAAAAGACAAAGCTTATTTGATATAACCCAAACTTTAAACAGCACCAAGAGTTGACTACAGTATAACTAAATGAGAAAAAAATGCATTCCTTTTTTTATTACCTAAGAAAAACCTGAAGATTAAAAAAGTCATGGGTTGAAGACAGAAAAGAGTAATTTGCTATACCAAGCAGGCTGAATTTAAATAATAATTAAAAAATTACTCTGACAATTCCTGTAGCTTGATTGTAAACATGCTGGAATCTGTAGATCTAAAACTGTGATCTAACAACTCCTGCTCATTCCAGCAGGAGTTGTTTCCAAGGGAACTTCTCAGGGTCTAATCATTGAATAAAGAAAACAAAGGGTACTCTGAGGAAAGGCTTCAGGATTAAGAACCTACTGATTAGCTCTGATTCCATCTGCAAGGTATAAGGTTTTCTTACTCCTGACAGAATGGCAAAAAGTATTCTAATATTTAAAACTTAAACAGAATAAGTAAAGTTCCAACTGCAAGGCTGATGAGGTCTGTTTGCTTTATGATGTTCATGATGGAGAACCATATGTTATTGCAGTGGTAATGGGTGTATTCTCTCTGACACAGGCTGGACATCATTTAACCTGAAGGAAACCCTTCAAAAGCAGAAAGAGTTTGCAAATGACTTAGTACTATAAGTTAAAAAAAAAACAAAAAAACAAAAAAAAAATTGCTAAACCTAATATTTAAACAAAATAAATCACTGAAGGAAAGTATTTTTGACCCATGTTGTGCATTATGACTAAATTAATACTATACTTTTCTAATAGGATTCTTTCCCAATACAAAAAACATTCTTAATTAATCATGTCAGAGACAGCAGGAATGCCTTAATTAAAATTCCTCATATAAAAGAAAACCTGCTAATCTGAACCATAAAAGCCTACAAATGACTTTTTACATTGCAGGACACTGTAGAATGCATAATTGCATAACCAAAACCCAAGAAACCTACCAATTATGCTTTTTATGTGAATATTTTGATTAGTTACAAGCTAAAATAATCAGTATATGGTTTCTGTTTTGCAAAACAGGGAATTTCTAGGTCCCATCTCAGAACAATAAAGAAATAGATTCAAATCACTCATAATTTTTTAGTGTGAGATACAGATCTTCAAAAAAATTGAAAATGTTTCCATTAGGACCAAAGAAAAAAAAAAAAAACACCCCAAAACAACAACAACAAAAAAAGTAAGCCATGAAATAGTTGTTACTCTAAAGGTGTACTGTAAAGGTATTCCCAAGGTGACATTGAGTGCTTATAATTTAGGTTAAGAAGGGGCAGTTTCTTTTCTCATTTTTTAAACAGAAAGGAAATTATCTTTTTCCGTGGCTTAGGGGTTTTCTACTGCTATATTTAGATGAGATGGATACTACCTATTAAGTGAGTTTGATCTTTTTCTAAGTGTGTGGATTCCCTTCTTATTTTTCAACTTTAATGATAAATCAGAATACAAACCATTGCATGTTTCACTATGAGGCACACAGATATTTAAGGTGTAAAGCATGGAGGTTATAGCAAGAATATACAACACCAATGTTGAAAACATGCTTATAATTGCATCCATAGTTAATGGTCTGTAACAGCAGCAGGTTTCCCTAAAGGAGATGGCAATTCTGACAAAACTCATTGTGTGGGAGAAAGGAAGGGAATCCTTAAGTGGTGACTGTCCACAGTTGCCCAGAGAGAAGAGGTGGTGAGGAAGAGGTGTAAAAAAAATAGTACTATGACTGAATCTATCTGCTTATTCTGTTTATTCACATTCTAAAGACTATATGAAGACCTACTGTACTACTAAAAGAGTTCACTGATTCGGAGGTTGTCCTTAAATCTGCTGGGGTTTGCAGAGGTGGAAATTGAATGGTTCCCTCCCTATGAATTCATTCATTTTCAGCACATCAAAATCAGCCAAGTCTCTTTCTGTCTTTGTCTAGTTAAACATTAAATACTGAACTCCTACCTACAAGTGATGAATTGCACTTTTTTTAAACTATTCCTACAAATAGTAACATGAATCTGGTTCCAATGCTTTTTTTCTTTTTCTTTTCTGTCAATCTCAGGCTGTTGAAATACTGCACTGCAGTGGAGCACCAACCAAAAGGACAGAAGGGATCACTTAAAAATACAGTAAATATGTACTTTTGACATCCAGGTATCAAATATTGCACAAGATAATTGACATTATTCTGGCATAAATCACTCATTTGAAGAATCTTTCTCTGCATTCTTTAAATCAGAGTCAATCAAACCAATGTTTATTGTGAGGTTTATCACTCGACAGTAATTGCCTATCTGTACTGACCAAATAAATCAATGTTGTACAACAACAAAGAGATCCTGGTTATTGAGTTTAAATAAATATTATTGATTACTTGAGTCTTCCAAAATAACATAAACAATATGATTTCCAGACACATCCAACTGTGGAAAATTGCATTCCCTAATTGACCATAATTTCTGTTAATGTGGAGGGAAAACGGGATAAAGTGAATGAGAAAACAAACTTCACCATTAAAGAAAACTTGCAATTCAACCTAATGCTTAAAATAAGTATGTTACTAGTTGCTGCTGCACCTCAGATTTATATATTGGATGCAAAAAAAAAAGATCAAGAACAACCCACATAATTATTCTGGAAGACTTTTCTTGGTTTACTAGATGTTTTGAAGGTGCAAGAACTTATACATTCAAGCCTCTCTGTCAACCATATGGATCTAGTTCACCTCTAATTTGCCAGGAAAATCCTCATTCTGCCTTCTTTAGGAAATATATGGTGAAACTACACAGCATTACATAGATCATGATGCACCCTGCCTACCACTGTAATCCTATAATTGTAAAAGTCGATTTTTTACCTTATATGTATGTTCAGCTATATGTTTTACATAATTTTAAAATGGAGGTTAAAGGTTTGGTGAGGAATTGAAAATTCAATGGACTATTCCTCACATTGTTCTGCTGCTGTGGACACCACTATTACAGTATATATTTTGTTTTCATTCATAATGGATTTTAAATATTGATGTGGTAGTTTTAAAAGCAGGTTATATTAAATGCATCTTATGCAATTGCTGTTTGCTGAATTACAGAGTTTATTCATGTTACATAATTACTATGAGGAACTTAAAAATGTTTTTGAAGCCAAGACTAAATGGATTAAAAAAATAATCAGACTAATGAAAAATAGATTAATTGGTAACTACAGTGCTTGATGACTGAGATCAGGGAGTTCTTGAACTATAAACTAGAGAAAGTGGGGAGAGAATAACAGAGAAAAAATGCTCTTGTCCCTCAACATTCCCTGTTCAACACTTGAAATGGTCTCACTGGGACAGAGCTGCTGCTTTTGGGTTGTGGCTACAGCTATTCTCATGTCCAAAGACAATTAGAGCTTGTACCATGGAGTTATTGCTACAGCTATTTTTATGTCCCAAGTAATTTAATCACATGACAGAATATGATAGACATCATATATTTTTTTCCTTTAAGAGGATATGTTTTCTGAATTTACTTGTTCCTTGATCACACTTCCACCCCAAAAAAAAAAAAAAAAACACACCAAAAAAAAAGAGCTACCCACAAGCTTTTCAAACAAAACTTACACTTGCCAAGGTATTACAGATACCACTGTGAAGTATTCAGGACAGTTTTAATGTATCAACCATTCATACCTAGGCCCACGGCAAAGATGTGTGCAAATGGTATGACTCAAAACCACACAACTTGAACCACAATATTCAGTAGGGTTTTTTTTTCTAAATAGAAGAGATAGGAATAACCTGTAATTACCTGTGACTGTCAACTCCGTAGTTCTTCTGACAACAAAGAATCCATATTTTAGCTCACAAGTGTAATTTCCAATGTCATCCTCTCTAACTTCCCGAATGACAAGAGTGTCCTTTTTAAACACAATGCTTGATCTCCATGTCTTTGACTTGCACTCCTGTTTAAAGAGAATACAAAACTTCAGGCGTTGTGTTCTTACACTTAAAATGGACCACTGTGGACAATGCTGCCCAAAGAAAAGGTGGCTAGGCAAGAGCCCAGGCTAGATATAAATGTATCTAAACTAAATATGTAAAAATTCAGCCTATTTAGATGTTGGTTAAAACTAATTTTATCACCTGATTTGATATTTATGCCTCTGGCTAGAAAAGGGAGTTGATTCTTTTGGTGGGTTATTTTTTGACATTGGTTTGCTGAGTTGCTCATATTTAATTTACTTATTTACCATTGCACTTATGTCTGCAATCTACGACTTCTATATTACCAGTAGCTCAGGCTGCAGGGGATAATTATTTTTTTTTTAATTCAATTTTTAAAAATCATTATAATTAAAAAATGTAGAGAAACAGAAGATGAGAATGAGGAGAAATAAGGATGTTATACATCTCTTTCTAAAACAATCTTAGAATCAAAGCTCTCTGTACCTAGAAAAGATGCATTCTTAATCTAAAAATGTATTTTATTAAAGACACAAAATCCAATATGAGAATAAGAAAATAGTTAGCTACACTTCTCCTATCTTAGATATGCTATCAGTTAATTTGGACATTATCTTTCCAGGCCACAAATTTTAATTTTTAGGTAGCATAATCTTGCATGTCATAACTAATTCTACTGCACTGCCCACAGGCAACACTACATGCAGGAACTTGGCCCTCAAGTAATGATCTAGAAAGCATAACACAATATTGAAGCAAAGTTATTGATGAAAACAATGAAATTATATTTGCAAATATAACTTTAAGTATATATGTAGAAATGGAAATTTTGTTAGCATTTGCTGAATTTTATGCTGCAAAATTAAGCTGTTTATTCAGGTAAAGCATACATAGATTTCTCATACAGTTTACTAAAGGAAGCATTTGAATTTCTCAGTTAGTTAATTCTTTTCTACTATTGGTTCTGTTGTCTTTTCTTGACAAAATTAAAAACAACCCAAGCTTCATAACACATTTAGATCAAGAGAATCATAAGAACATTGCATAATATACATTTGATGGTATAAATCTTTTGCATTCCTTACCTTATACCACAGAATTTCAGGCTCCCTAAATGGAAATAAAAAATCCTCAATTTCAGGACATGAGATTTCCTTGCTTTTGCTAAGTTCAGCTTTTTCAAAATATTTCATCTTTGAATTGTAGCAGAGTCCGGTGTCGTTTTCACCCACCGTAAGCGAAATGGACACTTTCATACAGTAAGTTGAGTTTCTGTAATGCAATGAAAATAGAAAGAAAAGTCTAATAAATTGGAACTTGAGCAACACACCAAGAGCCTAAGTATGACTTCAACCTGAAGTGGCAACATTTTACAGACGTTAATTAAAACTAATTTTGTGATTAGTTATAGAATAAAGGATGATTTAATCTAAGCCACTACCAGTTTGTTGACCATAGCCTTTAATGCCCATACTCTGCTCCCAGGACAAAATGTTCTACCTACAAACTTCATGTTCTACCTACAGACTTCATGTTCTACCTACAGACTTCATGTTCTCTCCTGAAACTTGTTGGAACATCTGCTTCTGGATGGTGATAAGCAGGTCAGGCAGAGACTAGGAAACTTTGTCTGCCTTCCCACATTCCACTATGTGATTCAATCAGGCAAAAAGACAAAACTGCTTGAAATGATTTTTTTTTTTTTTTCATTTGAGTTTCCAAGTGTAGAGCAAATGAGTGAATAAAGTTGAGTACTCCCCAGGAACACACTGTGATGGTGTAAGATTTCTCTCCTACTGTTCTGTAAATGCATTTTACCCCTGGCCTGCTAACAGAGGATCCTGCAGAGAGCACCGAGGAAACATCCACCCCCTTATCACCATTCTCATCCTCTATGAGCTGATTGCTTATTTATAATGGACTTGTATGTATCAGACATGGCAGAATCTCAAAGATAAAATACTTGATACCTGTTTCCTTTTTCTGTTCAATAAGAGGGAATAGAAATACTTTTGGATAAAGAATAAGAAAACCTAATTAAAAAACCACTAGAGTCCAGTTTTCTGCGGAAAATGTAACCCTGTAAGTAACTATCAAATTAGAGAATAGTGTTAGAAACATAAATTTTTGAACAGAATGACCCTTAACTGTTGATCTAATTCATGAACTTGTAAGGAAAACAAATGCACAATTATTTCCTTATAATGAAGTGTGGATGCCATGGGACAGGGAGAGAGAAATGGCAAGTGCTTCTCACAGCAGCTCGTGAGAAATTTTAGGGAGCTGGAAAGATGTGATAACCTGTTGACTATAAACAATTTGCAGGTGCTGTTTTTCTACCTTGTTTTTCTGTTCCTCTCAAGGACAGTGCGTGAGAAAGATGTTTCTGTTAGTTAGCCAATAGAATAGAATCTATCGTACCGCTCTATAAAAACCGCGTGGTTCTTTTGAATAAAGTCTTTCTTCGCCTTTGCTACG
>LTAT01000001.1:11014800-11052410 GCA_003286495.1 Chlorodrepanis virens
GAGCTGGAAAGATGTGATAACCTGTTGACTATAAACAATTTGCAGGTGCTGTTTTTCTACCTTGTTTTTCTGTTCCTCTCAAGGACAGTGCGTGAGAAAGATGTTTCTGTTAGTTAGCCAATAGAATAGAATCTATCGTACCGCTCTATAAAAACCGCGCGGTTCTTTTGAATAAAGTCTTTCTTCGCCTTTTCTACGATCCTGCCTCTAGCCTGTTCCTGCCCTGACCTCAGCGCACGAGTGAAAAGGAAGTAAGTATAATTTGTTACCATGTTTCTGAATCTGGCTGTATAAAGCAAATACGGTTGTTCAAGCCATATGCAAGTCAAAGATAGGATCCACTGAATATGGATCACTCTTACTGCATTTAAGTTGGTAAAGAGACAATTCCCATTCTTACCTGTACATGCAATTGAAAATCACTCACTTTTTAAAGAATTTTTTTTATTAGTGTAAATTATGTAATCCCTCCATTAAGGTATTGGAATGTTTTATTTATTTGGGTTTTTATCATGCATCTTGAAAATATCATAAAAAGTCACTTAATTCTGTTTTTTCAAATTGGTAAAATGTGGGGTTTTTGCTCTTGGAAGACTCATCCTTCAGAAACAGGTTCTGAACAATTCATCAAACTGAGGTTTAAGAGTAAACTAACTAGTCGGGAGTGTCCTGTTATCAGATGACAGGGAGCAGTATATAGGGAGCTGTTTGGCTATACAATTTTCACATTTAGATATTCTCTTGAATTCCTTCCTTGTTCCTATGTTTAAGCATCATGTTTAGTTCATGTTACTGAATCTCATTATTTAAATATTTCTAGGAGGACATGGCAGGGATAAAAAATGGGAGGACATTTTACTGTCTTCCCAGAGTCTGAAGAAGCAAGGTTAGTAAAATTTTTGCACAGGCATCCGTCAGTATTTGGAGTGAATTTTGCAAAATTTATGATTAAATGTTTTGATCCACTAAAGAACTCTGTTCTGCAACAGTGACAATGTCAATTGCCAGAGACAGAATTCTGTCTGAGACAGATCCAAGTTTCCATCGCAACAGCAGATCCTTTAGCAGATGAAGCTATGGCTTCCTTCTCCATAAGAGAAGGATTTTGGAAATATTTCAGAATGTTTAAATTCATTGTTTGAAGTGGATATTTCTAAACTGTCAGATACAAGGTACTGAAAAATTTTGGGTGGATTTTTGTCAGCTGAGATCCCCAACAGAATTTTCTTTCAAAAGCTCAAAACATTATTAAAAAAAAAAACCAAAAACAAACCTACAATTCCAGATACCCACTGGTGACATAGACTTCCTTATTTCAATTCTAAATACTAAGTGCACTGTCAGTCTGACTCATCTTATACTCTGTGTTCCAAACCAAGGCTTTTGGGATGAAAGAAAACTCAAAGAGGTAGGTACAGAAGGTAGAGCAACACAAACAGTATGAGGCCAGAAAACCAAGATAATGGGCTCACAGTACAGAAAGAGAAAAAGAAAATTTAAATGTCGCCAGGTAGGAATGAAGAAGAAGAAGAAGAAGAAGAAGAAGAAGAAGAGGAAGAAGAAAGAGGGGGTAAGTTTGCTGGTTACAGCTAGAGCGTGAAGGATACAGTAGATGTCAAACCTCTCGGGCGCAGAGAGTGGCAGCAGAGCCCTCTGGAGCATGCACATACGGCAGAGGGTAAAAAATGCTCATGTGTTAGAAGTAAAACTGTTTTCCCTATGTCTCTTACTAGAGGGACCAGATAAATAACAAATAAAACAAATGAAAAATCCCATCATGCGAGTTTAAGGAATTTTAAAAATTGATGCTAGCCAGTTAGCCCCAGCAGGTCACTGTCCCCCCAGTGGCTTCTGAAGCATTTGTTCAGGACAGCAGTTCAGAAACTTCATATGCAGGATTCCCTTTTACTGGATTTGGATTTTGTTTGTTATTTGGGGATTCTTTTCCCCAAAAATTATTTCCTCAAACTGTGCTTTAACTTACTTATCACATGATACTTTTTGGTTGTTTCTTTACTTTGTTTGCCTTTATTTTTTTCCTGAATATGGTGATATGAAGAGGTGACAAATTATCAAATTAATTTTTCCTTAATCTGACCAATCCCAAATGTTCACAAGCATAAAGTTAGCAAGAAACTTTTTGTATATATAAGTGAAGGTTTTAATTTTCACCTATTATTCAATAGATTTTCAAGTGCTAAAATAATGAGATCATAAAGTACAAAATACAATAAGAGGAAGGAGAAAGCTCTTTGGTGGTTTTTATTTAAGACACCAAACCCATTTTAATCAAGTTTATCTTAAGGTTAAATGAACAGGTGACTTGTTAGAAAGAAAAGGAGAAGAGGAGAAACAAGGGGTAAAACTGACAAGAGAACACATGAAGACTAAGAATATCTTCTCTAAGCTTTAGCTTTTATAATATTCCCATCTTCATTTAAAGGAGTTGCTTTGAGAATTAAGCACTTAAGCATGGTTTCTTTATAAATACATCTCTAAAATGGGCCAGATGGGTTTACACTTATGAAACTGATTTTTTTTTCCTCAAGAAAAGACCTCTGGTAATTGTCAGTCTCCAGCCTCACCAGAGAGAGCTCAGTGATGGATTTATACAGCTCAGTACTGTCCAGGCAACATCCCTCATCATCCCTATTCATGACAGAAGGGAAAGTGGGACTCTTCCTGTTACTTGTCCACTCCAGTGCTTTGCCATTATACTATTTACAGAGTAAACAAACTGGAGAGAAAACAGGAAGCCAGAAAATCTCTCTTATGCTTCTCTTCATCATGCAAAGTTGAAAAGTAACTTTACTTCCAGCTGAGTTCAGGAAAAGTAACTTTATTTCCAACTCCTTCAGAACTCGACATTTAAAACAAAGTCTGAGAAAAATCTTTTCTTTGCAGTTTTACTTTAAATTTTAATAAGAGAACTTAGCCAGTGATGTCCATATTCCCTTTCTATAAATGGTTCACCACATTTCTGGGGAAATCTTTTGTTGACATCATTAATTATTTTTTTTCATGATTTTGCAGACACAATTTTGTCCTTTTTCCATCGAAGTAACTTTTGTTACAGTTATTTGGATGCTTGAAAGCTGGAGAGAAAAGAATTCATTCAAGACAGAAACAAAAACACGTTATTGATAATCTACTCGTGCTCTTGGCCTGTGGCTCCAAAGGCTCTTTGTGAGCTTTTAAACTTTCACACAAAATTTTTAAAGCCTCTACAAAGCAGCAGGGTTTTCTGAGGACACGCCTGAGGCCTTGGGCATGTGGTGAGGGAGGAAGGCCAGGGTACCTTGGGGCAGCCAGGATTACTCTCGTACACTGAGATCCCCTTGGTGGCAGGATCTGATGGCCCCAGCAGGTTGCTGGCCCCCCAGTGGCTTCTGGAGCATTCATTCAGGACAGCAGTTCCCAAACTTTATATGCAGGATTCCCTTTTATTGGATTTGGGTTTTGTTTGCTATTTGGGTTTGGGTTTTTTTCCCCAGGCTCTGGAACGGCTGAGCCCCACTCTCACTGGTTCTGATATCTGGGATCACAGATTGCCTTTTCCACAAAGCTTCCAGAGCCAGCAGAGCTGCAAGTGCTGGGGCAGTGCTTCAGGCTTGGGGAAAAGAGAAGAAAAGTGGAGGGAGATGGACAGAAGCCAGCTGGAATTTTCCTCTGTGCCTTAGAAATTATCTCCTGCTTCCATACCCTGGGGGGCCAACCCAGTTTGGAAACTGCTTTTGACCTCAATTGAATTACATAAGCACTGATTTCTTCCCTCGAGGGTCACCTAATTATGTGCATGATACTATGAAATAACCCAGTGCACACGAGCCTCCAGGACTATTTGAATATCAATACTTTACAAGATACTTGTTTCAATAGGTTTGAATTAGACACACCAGGAAATATTGTTTAGTTTTAATGCCTGCTTCCATCCTTGGAAGCCAAACCTTCACATTTTATCTTTTTCTGACACAAGTGGTACACACTGCCATCCTGAGTTTCCCCTTCACTCCAAACCTGTCAAAAGAGTACGTCAAAATGCAAGTTCTAAATGCATTAGAATAATGCTTTGCTTGTGTGAGAGGGAGTCAGTGACTGATGTGGAAGGCCTTTTATTGGTGTTCTGAAAAATCAAAATTAAATTAAATTAGCCTTTACAAAGAGAATTTAATTTTCTCATCCTTATAATACCTTAAGGCTTCTGTTTTTGGGTAAACTAGAAAAAAAAAGGTGTAAATGTTTATGTTACTGATTTTTCTCTATGATCTCTTTTGTAAAGTCAAAGTGAAATATTTCTTCATAGGAATGGGAATCAATCTGATATTGATTTGCACATTTTAATAAAACTTCATTTTCTTAGTAAAAAATACTCAAAAAAATTATGATAATAACCTTAATTATGAATTTGTACTGGCAATAACATGGAAGGCAAAATTACATAAAATTAACTCATTTCCCTAATTTCCCCATCAAACATTTTCTTTCACTTTAAAGCTTCCTTTCAAATACATTAAAAGAAAAAAAATCCATAATCTTACTGTACAGGTATACAAAAATATTCCAATAATGTAAGTGTCTGCTCTCCTACAGTATATGAATTTAAATCTAAATAAAATGTATTTTACAGAGAAAATGTGTCTATATGTCTATACATATGTGTCTATAAACCAGTCAAATGGGTATGCTGGGGATTTCAGTGAATACTAGAAGTATGTGATTCAAGAAAGACACTATAAAAATTTTAAAAGCATATTTATAGTATACCTATATGTTATTTAGTATGAAAAAAATTTCATTTTAAAAAGAACTTTCTATCAAAATATTTGGTATTAAAATTCAGAGAATAGCACTTATGGATTTTAGGTAGAAATGTTAGAGGTAGTTAAAAAGGATAATAGTAAATCAAAAAAGCATTGTACTGCACAGGGCATATAGGGTGAGTAAAATATGGATTGCCACTAGTCTGAATTTAATTGCACATTTGATATTTTAGTGCTAGTTACATATTTAGTGCTAAATTAGCTCCTCATTTCAGTAAGGCTTCCCAGGATCATTCGTGAAGAAGTTTTGGACCAGTGAGTCACAAAGTGCTACAACGGAGATGTGTCAGAATGATACTAAATATTTTCACTGCAGCAGATCAATGTATATTCCCAGAGGAGACAGAAGTATGAAGAGCTGTGCAAAAGTGTACCCTTACAGATGAAAATCCCTTTAGCTTTCAACAAACTGCAGTAGGGAGATAATACCATAGCATGAAATGCCTCCAGATATGCTGTGTCCTCAATACAGGAGGCAATGGCACTTGCTTTTTCTTGGGAACCAAGGATCCTGAAGAAGAGTAATTTTTATATCCTTACTTAGCACCATATGCCAGAACACCAGAAATGCTTCTTTTGAAAATTACAAGCTAATTGAGTTAATTAGTCCTCCCATTTCTTTCATTTATAGAATCACACAATCACAAAATGTTTGAGATCAGAAGGGAACTCTGGATGTCATCTTGTCCAACCCCCCTGATCAAGGAAAGCCACTTAGCTCTGCTTGCCCAGGAGCATGTTGAGACCGCTTTTGAACATTGCAAAGGCTGGAGATTCCGCAACCTTCCTGGGCAACCTCTTCCAGGCTTCAGTCGCCTGCATGGTGAAAAGTGTTCCCTGATGTTCAAATGGAATATTCTGTGTTCCAGTTTGTGCCCATTGTCTCTGGTCCTGTAACCAGGCAACACTGAAAAGAGCCTGGCTCCATGCTGTTGGCACCCTCCCTTCAGAAATGTTTATCTGTCAGCGAGATTCTCTGAGCCTTCTCCAGGGCAAAGAGTCCCAGCTCTCTCAGCCTGTGCTCACAGGAGAGATGCTCCCGTTCCTTTATCATCTTCATGCTTCTTCATTGGACTCTCTCCGTGTTTCTCTTGCACCAGTGAGTCTGGAACTGGACACTGAACTCCAGTGGTCTCACCAGTGCTGAGTAAAGAGGAAGGCCCACCTCCCTTGGTGTGCTGACAATACTAACACAGCACAGCTCATCATTCACCTTTTTTGTTGCAGGGCTATAAGGCTTGTTCATGTTCAGCTTGCTTTTCACCAGAACCCCCAAGTCCTTTTCTTCAAAGTTGTGTATATTTTTGTTCTTGAAACATTTGTTTTCTCAGGTGGTTTTTCTCCCTCAGGGGATGGAGTGGAATCGTTAAACAAAACAAAACAAAAAACTTTTCCCAAGTAAAAAGGACAAAAAAAAAAAAATAGGGCTGAAAAAATGCAGACTTTTTGGAGCCTGCTCCAGCAGCTGTGCTTCTGTGTTCAGGAACAATTGAGTATTACTACATCCTGATGACTCAGAAGGTCAACAAATACTGGAATGTCTTTATCACCAAATCATCCCTTTTGCAAATGCCTTCTTTTATACTACTAAAACTGAAAACATTGAAAATGCAGTGCTGCTAAAAGGCTTCTCCCTTGTTCCCTCTCTTTGCTTGATGAACTCACACAGTTCTCAGATAAAGACAGATCCTGTCATTCAGTCTCAAATGCTAAGTTAGTTTTCTGTTCAGCTGCCAAGCACATGCATAAAGAATATCCCATGAAGGTATCTGTCTTGTTTCCAAATGATTAGATATTTATCTGTTGCTAACTCTGCATGAGTCTGTTATTTTCTGAATAGAAAAGTTACTCATTAGCAGTAGATATGGACCAAGATATTCAACAATTACAACATTTATTATAGATATTAGAAGAATGACATCTGCACATGAATAAGATTCCCTTGAAAATCTCTCCATAACTCTTTCCCATATCTACCCAGTAAAAATGGGAATACATTAAAAAATCATCACATTTAGTAGGTTCAAGGCTGTTTGCTAGCATACTGATGACACTTTTCCAGACTCCCGAAAATTCTCTAATGGGATTTAATGACAATTCTGAATTTAAAAAACTAAATAATTCCTAGAATTATTACTCCTACATTTGTTAAAATAAACAAAACAAAACAAAGAAACAAAAAAACCCAAGCCCCTCTCCCAAAAAAGTGAAGCAACCCTCTCCCAAAAAAACCCAAACCCCTACAGTTTTTGTCATAATTGTTTTACACCGACTTTCCTAAGAAGAAACAATTCAGAGATCAGTCAGTCTTCCTTACCAGTCACAGGATTAAAAGGAAAACAGTAGTATGACATCTCAGTAAGAGCATTGCTGTGTGCAGATTGAGCCAGAACTCAAAAGAAAGCAGCAACTTTCTGCAGGAAAGTCAGTCTTTGGAAAAGTTGCTACTGCTTCTACTAAAGATAAAATTTGGAAACGTGCAAGAATTTTTATGAAATTTATATGACTGAAGACCTCAGAGCAAGTCCTGAATTTTCAAAGGCAGCAGGATTTGAAGCAACAAATCAATAAACAAAGGGATATACGTAATTTGGATTTGTCCTTCATTTGAGGACCATAAAGGACACAGGAAACTTAGCTTTTAACCATTTCTGACTGTGTTCATACGAACAGCTTTACCTCAAAACAGTTTCCAAAATTCTCTCAGTGTGATCGGTAACAACATAATAAATATTTTTATTTCACTCAAATTTTAAGCTCCAAAATGTACTCCTGATACTCTTCTGGCAGTAGCTGAAGATGAGAGTTATGGAAGCTCAAGAAATATAAACCAGTGTTTGCACTATGTTCATATCAACAGCATCCCTGAAGACAAACATACACAGGCAATGACTTCACCCACCCAAGATACCAACTCTGCCCAGCATTGAAAGTGTTCTCAGTTCAGCCTCCAGAGCTTCTATCCAGTTTGCCTTTCTGCCCTTAAACGTACTTAACACCATCATGATGTCCATAAAGTGAAGGGAAATTGTAGAAAAATAATCATTTTGACAGAGTAGATAAAAGAACTCAGTGAGGCATTTCAGGTTAACATTATTTGAGGATCTTTGGAAATATTTCATTGAAGAGGCTGGGACAGCCAGAAGGATACACTCTGCTGTAAGGCTTTCAAAGCATGAGCTGAGACTCCATGCTAAAGAATTATTAATTCCTTTCTTCTACAGAATCCCCAAATAAATTATTTTTTCTTTTCCTCAGCATAAAACCAATACCTGTGGACTTTCACTCCTAATGTCACATTTCCATCTCCAGTGAATGAGGCTAAGTACAGCACAACACATTTGAGAATTTGGCAGAGACAGAAGTCAGTATATATTCAGCAAGTATATGAAATTATACTATTATTTGCTCCATGTTATTGTCTACCACCAAAGTAAACAACTCTGATGTGACAAATGAAAAGGTTTCAGACACTTTGGCTGCCCAAACAGAGTGTGAGGATAAGGCAGAGGCAGGTGGCAGACACTATTGCTATATATTTTCGTTTGTTGATTTAGCTTTTAAGCTTGCTGCTACGTGTCATCCTCAGAAGCATGAATCACCCAGAACATCCAGACATGAAAATCCAAAGTCATATGAACAGCAGCAATGTATGAGACCTTTCTACACAGAAGCTTTGAATAATTCCACCTAAATCAAGTGTGCTTGTGTAAGCTATTTTTATTTCATAAAAATTAGGTTTGTTTTACACATTTTAATTCATACCTCAAACATAAAAGGTAAGCTGAACAAATTTAAATACATTTCAGATAATTGAAAGTCCCTTCTCTTTCAGTTGGACTATGACGTAACATTCACGTGCCAGAGTCTTTATGCAGCACCTTTCACTACAGATGCAGTAGCTGACACCTCTCTCTCAGACATATTTTTTTCTTGGTGGTGGACTCACAGAAAAGTCCACTTCATTTGTAAGAAAAGCATAATCTCCACTTTGGCTTGTCTGGCTGCTTCCTCCTATAGTAGGACACAGCTTCCAGCTGGGCTGGTGCTGGCACCTTATTCATCTGCTATTCTTTATCACCTAGCTTCACCCACAAATTCCCCACTATCTAAATATAGGAATAGCTATATATAAAAGTTAAATTCCATTTATAAATACACTTTGGCTCAAAACCCTGCCACCAGTTTTACAATACGTAGAGAATTAATGAATATATAAACTATTTATGAGTAGAAAAAACCTACATTGTCATTTATGTACCACATTTTCTGGTTTCTATTTTTGTTTCTGCAATCTATTTCAGTCACATTTTTTCTCTCCATATTGGGAAAGAACAAAGAGAACCTGTGAATTCCTGTATTGATTAAACACTTTGTCACATTTTTCATGATGTGGATGAATTAATTTGCAAGCATTTAATATTGAGAGCAATTTGAATTAAAAAGCTATTTTCTTGACATTTGTTAAGAAACATGACTTCTGCTTATGCTCCTGATGTCTTTAGAGTCAGGTGAGGCTAAAACCAGAGGGATGAGGAGAGGCTGCATCCAGCAGCTGGGCTAAGCTCAGGTACCCACAGGTGGGTGCACGTGCACACACACACACACACACACACACACACAGAGGAGCTCACAGGCCTGCTCTCTCTCACACACACACACACACACACTCTCTTACACTCATGCCCTGTGCTTCCTGAGATCATGAACTGCAGAGCTGACCCAGCCCAGTGCCTCCCCTCCAGCTGATCAAGTAGAAGACAGCTAGTGGAGTACACACATAGACAAACAGTGTGGGTGCTTCCAGCCACTGCCTTTAGCCTCTCATCCCAGAAGTTGGTCCAGGACCACTGCTTGCCCCAGCTGCTGGCACTGTCACATGAGGTTGGCAGTTCTCATCAGCTGCTGGTCCTCAGACAACTTACCCTGCCCCCCAGCCAGGCCAGCTCAAAGCTCACTAGCATGCACCACCACCTGCTTCGTAGAGGCAACACAGCCACAGGGAGAAATGAACTGAACTGCCATTTGATGTGAAGATGGGACAAATTATTTAGCTCAAGCTAGAGTACCTACCATCAGCACATTTACACTGAACAGCATTTTATCTCCTTTTCCTACTATCCCTTTGCCTTTTATATTGTGCTGTGGAGGGATAGAATGTAAGAAAATAAAAATAGTGCAGGAGGTAGTCTCACACCTGAGGAGTTGCAGCTGTACTAATCACCAAAGATTAGGAACTGGCCTGCCCTTAACAGGCCACAGCTGCGTCCAATAAAGAAGAGTGCTACAAAAGAGTGGGTTAGGTGGTTGAGGAGAGAGTTGGGGTTTGTTGGCTATGCTGTGAAGATGCAGTCAGTGCTGTGAGGAGCTGCCCATAAGAAATCACCAAGAAGGTATGGAACTTTTGCAATAAGATCACAAAGTTCTACTCCATTTTTTTCTCTGCACATTAGTCTCTCTGTACCTCTGGTCCTTCCCCTAAATAAGATTCATGCATCCTCAGAATCACTTCAAAAGATCATTCAGCAATGTTTTTTATATAAACAATAAATGTTTTTCCTCCCTGCATCCCATAGGAGGCCCCACACACTCTTCAGTCCAAAGGCCTTTCCAGGAGGGAATATCTCCAAGTGATTGGGTGCTTTTCTGCTTACAGGTCATGGGGGTTTGTTACCCATCTCTGCTTCTCTAACACTCACTGAGCCTTTGTGTTTTCCACAATTATCTTTAGGCACTAGAGTGTGACTAACTTGGCACCACATGTGTGATAGCAGACAAGGTATCAGCACATTAATTTAAAACAAAGACCATCAGCCAGTTCTCAAAGACCATAGATAGTAACATTCTTGATAAGTTACTGATTTCTTCCCAGTACCACTTGTTTTCCTAGCTGGGTCTTTCCTTGCCTCTCTTTAAAAATGCTTACCTCTGCTCACTTAGTCACTCTCCTGGCAAATATCCCATCAGGTTTCTCTTTAAGACTATTTTTTTATAAAGTGTTCACTGTCCTTTCTTTGCTACTTAATCTAAAGACTTCAAAATCACAGCGTGGTTTGTCAAAAGTAGTCAGTTTGTGATTGTAGCTTGTAACTACTTTTGAATGCTTCATATTCTGGTAGTACTCTCTGAAGCTTTCTATAATCCAAAGCAAATGCACACAAAATGTGCAATCAGTTTCTGCATCTTCCAAAAAAAATTGAAATACAACTTCTATTTTCTTAAACTTCAGTTTTACAACAGTATTTCTTCTACCAGGTTTTCTCTGAAGTTTTAATTTCCTTTTACCCATTTTTACCCCCATTCTAGCATATTTCAACCCTGATTTTGTCTACACTATGAAAGCATTCTGTTTACATCAGTATACAAATAACTATAAACATAAAGAAAACTTGCCAATATAACTTAGTCAAATTCTAAATATTCTTAAAACTTCTTGGGTTGTGTGTGTTCAAGAAAAAAACAGAAATACTTATCTCCTAAGCTAACCCATTTTGGAGCTACTACAAACAAAATAAATATAAAATACTAACAAAATAAATATAAAATACTATCAAAATTTCCAGATAAAATTTCAGGATAGAGTAACTATAACTGTCACCAAAACTGTACTGTGAGGAGGGACTAAAAGCACACAAAAATCAATAAAGTCTTTTTCTTTCTGAGACACTTAGGAGTTGTTTGGTTTTTAACAGAGCTTGTTATGGGAAATCTTCCATTGTAATTATGCATCAGCAACTGCTACTCCATATAGAAACTGATGCTTTCTAGATAATTTTTCCCTTTCCTCTTTTATTTTGAGGATAAAAATAACTCATAAATATTTCAATTTCCAGTTTCTGAAAGATGAAGAGCAACAGTGAAATGCTGAGGTCTTTAAGAGCACAAACTGTAGTACACCAAAAAAATATCCAAGGAGAGTGGTTTTCTTAAACTGCACAAGACACTCAAGTGACACAAATGTTTTGAGGAACATAACTTTGAAGCCCTTATATTATATTCTGTTTCCTTCATCTGCAGGTTGAAATGTATGAGATAATCTTGATACTATTAAGAACAATAGCAGAAGCCCTAAAGACTTCAACCTACAGAGGTAGATTTTTCCATGTTACAACTTCCTGCTCATTGGTGTTAGTGACAATATTGTTATTATAAATTGTGTTTGCAACAAAATATTTGGCCCTTAAGAATTTATCTGCACCACCTTAAGGGTTCACATTAAGTTACCAACTTTTCTGTTATTTTATTAAATAATTTTCTAAATAGGTAATTTTTTTAACATGTCACAAAATAATAATGACTCTAGTACAGTTTTTAACCAAATGCTTATATATATGTACGTATATTGAAATGTAAATTGCCTCAGAAATGAAAGCTTTGCTATCAAAAATGGAACAATATATAGAAGTTTTCTACATTTAATGTATGTTTGAATCAAAAAATGAATGAGCTCATTTCTCCTAGAGCCAAAATATCTGAAATATGGGTGTTTTATGTAGATGGCCAGGACTCAAAATTATGTTCAAATATATTGCAACATAAAGGTAAGCATCAATTTTGGTGCATGATAGCTCTGATAAGCATAAGGATTACTCCAGGATCCCTTCACCATGAAAACAACCCAGCCTATTAGTTTTTAAAATAAAATAGTTAAAAAACCAGTTGCTTTCACAGAGTAAAAGACACTCATAGGAAAATAGTATTAGAATAGCTTTCCTGGATTCATATGTGTTTTCTTTTTTTTTTTAGTTTTTCAGCTATTTCACAATGCATACTAATGATATTACTCTTTAACAGTAAACACAGGAACTGCAAAAAACCATAACAAACCAAAAACCAACTTGCACTGAAAAGTACTACCAGCACATGAATCTTATCTGTGACTGCAAGAAAAAGGTTCAGTAGAAATAAAATATTTGATTGTTCCTTATTTCTGCTCAGACCTAAACCAAACTAGTAGGATGACTTAATTCCACAAATTCTGGGGTTTGTGTATATTCTTTCTTCAGAGCCCAAGCATACACAATTATCCAAACAAAATGTGTCCTTGAAGGAAAAGCAATATCCAGTGGTTACACTGGTTTAGAACAGCTGCTCTATTTGACCAGTATAATTGAGGCTATGTCACTATCTATAAGATAGTCCCAGAAAGCTCTTGAATTTTCTCCTTTTAAAATGTCTTGTAAGTTATCATTTCTAGAGAAGCAAGATTAGACACATAAAAGCAAGACTGGTTTGGGAAGATTTTACTTATTTGAGCAGATTTTCTCAATTTTTGAGCAAGCTAATACAGCTTCATGTCAGGAGTTATGAATCTCCCTGCAGAGAACAGAATTGAATTTTTTTTTGGTGGGGAAAAGCTGTGCAATGGAGTTCTGTTCCTGTATCAGCTCAGTGACAGCTCATCATTACTTTGTGACTGAAGGCTGTGCTGAACACTTGGCAGAACTGGGCTTGTTCTGTTGACAAAGCAGAATTTTGCCACAATCTTGAGTAAAGCCCAGCCAGAGGAGGGATAGGCTGCCTTTTCCAGCACACAGATTCCTTCAAGACACTTCCCTGGTGTAGCTCCCTGCACAGCTAGACTCAAGTCTCAAGTAAAAATATCTGTGGTGGTTTCAGCCAGCAATATGGTTCTTGATATTCAAAAGCAGAGGGAAGTCCCTACAGCAGCTTGCAGCATATGCACATTTATGTATAGATACTTAGTGTTTTAAAACTAGGAGCATTTTTACAAATTTCTTTATAAATAAATTATTTCTTTTCCTCGATTGTGTCATCAAAACAAAAAGTAGCAAGTCCCTGACTTTAAAGATTACTATATGCCTTTAGCTCTACCTTTCTGTGTACTTACATTATAAGCAAGTTATTAGCTATATGAGTATACTTTACTTTTCATTGTGAACTTAACTCATTTACATGTCCAGTATACACTAGTGTTTCCCAACACTTGACATTTCAGACTATGAAACATGGCTTCAATACTTTCAGACATTACTCTCAATTACTAAATCTCAATGGCTGGGATGAAATTCAGAGATGATGCTATGAGGCATGCCATGGAGAGCCCCTACATGCTGCTTGGTGTAATCTGACACAGGAAAGAAAAAGGGGAAAAAAGAAAAAAAAAAAAAAGGAAAGAGAGAAAAAAGGAAGCTACTTCAGGGCAGAAAGAAAGTCGCATCATTTTGCTCAGTGTCCTCTAGGCTACTGAGGCCCTCGAGTTAAAATACAGGCATGAAGAGATCCTGGTATCAAGTGTAGCTCAGAGCAGAAAGGAGATGTTATATAATCCCTATATCCTCTCTCCTCACAAAAAAATCCCTGAATAAGATTGTTTTTGTGGGGAAAGTGTCAGATCTGATTGCAGCACCACTAAAATATCATTCTTTTATCACTTGCCCTCATTTCAGTTTTAATAAGCTCTCTTGGCTCTCTTATCTTTTTATGTTCACTCCAGAGCAATTAAACAGAAATGCAAATGTCATACTCATTTTTATAAGTGTCTCTTATAAAACTACAATGAAGACAGCAAATTATATATCTGTTGAATGATCTATCTTCTTTTTGTCAACAAAATCTAGCTAATATGAAGATAATGCCTCTATGTGTACCATATGTGTGTTTGCATGTTTTCTGAACATGGGAAGATTATTGGTTACAATTCTAGCACAACTTCTAAGGAAACATTAGACTTTGAAAGCTCAAATCAGTTAAATCAGGCAGGGAGAGAGTTTATGAATATTCAGTTTGGATTTCAAAACAGCTGCTCTGTTTGACCAGTATAAAAATTACCAACTTTTTTATTCCCTGAATAGAAACATCCAGTAAAGTGATATTGTGTTCACACAAATATCTGATAACCACTTTAAGATGTATTTTCATAGAGCCATCTTCCCTCTTTAAAAAGAAATATCACCAAAGGAAAAAAAAAAGGCAAGAAAATTCAGATTTATTTTTCTCTGTTTGTCTCTGAAACCAATCCAGCAAACCAATGGAGACACAGAGAGTCTACTCTACAAAATAATTCAGTAAGCATCCATCTTGAACAATGAACAACCTGCTGTCACAATGACAACATCTGATCACTACCACCAGTAGAAAACAATCTCCCCTAAACTAAGTGGGGTACACTTTGCTACTAGACGTTTTCTGACACAGAATGCCATCCATCTTCTGCTCAGGTATTTGCCTGTGACCTCAGCCAAAGGCAGCCAAATGTTTCACACTCTGTAATACATTTACCTCATCATCTGTGAAGTGTGAAAGTGTTATTTTGCAGAGGTGGAACTGAAACAGAAAGACTACTTCCTCACAAATAGCAATATGACAAAATATCACAAGAATAATTTAAATCCAGGTCTAAATATTTACCCTCCAAAACTAACCCTATTTCTAAATTAACACACCACAGGATGAAAAAGCCAGAAAGAATATATGAAAGAAAAAGCTACCTTCCTACTTTATTTGCAGCATTCTTGTGACTGTACCATTTTTCCCTCCACTTGTTCAATCTTTATACAAACTATTCACAGCCACGTGTAAAAACAGGGTGGTAACATCAGGAAAATAGCAGGAGTGAAATCAAGATGCAGATTGAATAGCAGGGACTGTGGCAAACAGCAGACATCTTAGGAGAAGGGCAGGTAGATTAGAAGAACCAGACAAAATAAAAGGCTCTGTTGGGTTCGTATGGCAAGGTGTTAGCAGCAGAGGGCTGCAGAGGTGGCCTGTGTGAGAAGAGACCAGGGCTGAGCCACATCAGACACACCTTGCTCCAGCCACCTCCCACAGATCTGCCTCAGGACACAGCTGAGCTCAGCAGCCAAGAGGGCCTCGTCCCTAGGAAAGATTGTTTGAGAATGAATTTCAGAGAAAACACGGTGCAACTGCTGTGGGACAGGACTTAGAGAAAACTGGAAGAAGCAGCCTTGCAGACTCTAAGCATGGTGCAAAAGGAAGGGGAGAATGTTCTCTAGCTGCTGGAGCAGGTGACCATGGTGACACAGAGCAAGGCTGTCTCCCTGCTCTCATGGAGGATCATGCTGGAGCACATATCCACCTACAGCCACGGAGGGCCCCATGCTGGAACAGGTGGACAGTCCGTGAAGGAAGCTGCAGCCTGGGGAGGTCCTGTGCAGATGCAGGTTTTCTGGCAGGATCTGCATTTCACGGGGGACCCATGCTAAAGCAGTGTGTTCCTGAAGGCCTGTACCCTGTGGAAAAGATCCATGTGGAGTAAATCTTGAAGTACCACAGCTCACAGCAGAACCCCCACCGGGTATCCTCATGAAAGGCTGTATCCCGTGGAAGGGGCCCCACACTGGAGCAGGGTAAAAGTGTGAGGAAGGAGTGGTAAAGATGAGCTGCTATGGACACACAGCAACCCTCATTTCCCATTCCCCTGTGCCACACTGGATTGGTGGAGACGAGACAGAGGACTTGAGGAAGAGGAATAAAAAAAAGAGTCTGGGGAAAAAGAGGAAACTGGGGGAAGATGTTCTTAGTTTTTTCCTTTTTTCTCACAATCCTACATTTAGTTTTCCCCCAGTCAAGTCTGATTTTGCCATGAAGGTAACTGGTAAATGATTTCTCTGGTTTTATCTTGACCCACAAGTTTTTCCCCCCATCCTGTTGAAAAGGGGAGTGTGGGAGCAGCTGGGTGGGCATATGGCAGCCAGCCAAGTTTAACACACCACAAGGGCAAATCATTAACTTCCTAATGGCACTGAAAGTAATTTTGAATCCCAAAGCTATGATAAAATATTTGAGTTTAATTTTTACTGCTGTTTAATTCTCTCATGATATTTTATTAGTTATACTATCCTCCTCAGCAATACCCTCATATATTAAAATATGACTTTGTTTTAGATAGGCTATTATATATTGCAAGCTTGAAAAATTGTACATGAGTTGCATGATTTTCTGCAGGGTTACAGAATGAACTCGAAGATGACATGGTAGGCAAGAGCATTACTTGTTTGAGCATCACTTTTGGAGACTAGACAAGAACATCACTTTGATGTACAATACCAAGTTTTTTTGAATAATAAAAGAAGAAAAAGACCATAAAATGTAGCATGACTGAAAAGCTGTCTTTAGGAAGAACAGAATAAAACTGCATTGCAAAAGAAATGGTCTGAACAAACTTGGGGGTCATGTAGGAAGGATTGTAAAAGGACTATGTCTACAGCTGGGTGAAGCCAGAGATCTTTTTTAAATTTGAAGTAATTTATCTTGTCTATTAATTTTTAAAGATGTGTTTCCTGCTTTCTCTTTATCAAACTACTACTGACATTTTAACTTTGTCTTCTTGTTCTTTTAAAATCTAGACTGCAGCAATAGCAAAAACACGTTGAATGTTGTCTTAATCTGTCATATGAATGAGGTTCATATGAGATCAATGAAGAAACAAATAAATGCAGAATCACATAAGTTGTCAATTCTCAAATGCTTTTCAAAACACTAGTAGTACTGGCTCAAAGGTGAATGTGTCTTGAGATAGAGGAGTAGCTGAGGGTACAGTACAGAGCCACCTCTCCAGTATGCAACAGTATATAGTTAGAAAATGAATTTTTAATAGAATACTTGGTATTTTTCAGAATTACATTCAACCATCACTGCTGTCAGTATAGTATGAATAATGATAACAACAAGAACAACAATAAACAACTAAAAATGACAAAAATATTTTTAATTGATGAATCATTCAAAATAAATCACACCAAAAGACATGGAGCAATCCTCCTTAGCCTAACTTTGATGTTGTTATTCAAACACATTGCATCTCTCTGTGAAACTTCTATTTCATTTAATCTTATATTCTAATTAGCACACAGGAGTAACTGAAAAGGAGGCCAAGCAGCATTAGTGCACAGCAGAACTAGCACAGTTACTGCTCCAGGTCCCAAGGGTCCGCAGTGTTACACGGCATGCAAACAATCTGGCTTGCTCCCTAGGGAAGAAGACTGAATGGGGCATAGCATTCTGTATTTCTAAAAGGTTGAATCAGGAGTTTGGAGGCTTTCATTTCCTAGCCAGCTGAAGCAACTTGGATGCAGCTGCTATTTACTAAGCAGGCTGGCCCCTATGATCACTTTAATGGGTCAGAGATACCCAACAGTAAAAGACATGAATGTAACAGAGCACACATTTTACAAAATCTGACTTGCTCTCTGCAAATCAGTTTTAAACCCAGTCTTACAAATTTCTTTATACTGCAAATTAAGAGAAATCCCATATGTTTTTCCCATAGTTCAAGTCTTAGAATTGTAATGTATTATTTGTATTCTAGTAGCGTCAAATTCGCCAGTCAAAATGAATGCCTCCCTATTTTAGGTGTTGTGTATAAACACTCAAGAAGAAAAAACATGACTGAAGGTCTTATATAAAAGAAGAATAGACCTTTCATAAAGAGAAGGAAGAGTATTTAGGACAAAAAATTGCATTTTTTTTTTAACTTCTTGTTTCAGAAAGTAAATTTACCTTTTTTTTACTAAAATTGAAATTTTACCTTTTTTATTCTAAAATTGAAGAAATAAGTAAGATGAGTGTGCTTAGACTGTAACTGCTGACAGGTAGATCACTGATAAAAAAAAAAAAAACCAAACCTGGACATTTAAGGAAGTTTTTGAAAGCTTTTGTATCTTAAGGAGAAGCAGAATGTAGGCAGAGAGGGCAGAAAGCCTGACAGGAGGAAAGACCTAAAGGAAGGCTATCTCTGAGATGAGTTATCTCTGAAGTGTCACAGAAAAGTTCCCGATCTAAGTTAGTAGCAGGGCTGGGGTTTTTTGGTTTCTTTTCTGTCTGAGGAGGAAGAAAAGGTGGAGTAAATTCTTTAAGAAATAAATCAGCCTCATACTATGTGGGGGGCTTAATCAGACTTCAGCCCCTTCACAAGGGCTTAATCAGAGTCCAGGTCTCCTATGCTCACCCCACAAGAGCTGATATTGAAAACAGGAGTATAAAATCTCCTGAGTGATCTCTGTGCAGCACTGGGAATGCCATGGCTTTGGTGAGCAGGAGCTGCTCCACGAGCAGGGTTATCCAGCACTGCTCTAGAGGCCGCTCCTCAGACTGCTTTTCTGAGGCCTTCCATACCCCAAAGGGAAAAAGAAAATCTTGTTACAATTGATATAGGGTTAGGGAATTGTATTCTTAAGGAAACTATTGCAGGTAGTCAGAAATTGGTGCATAATATCTTAATTTCCAACAGCATTTTTTCCTGAAGAGCTGAGGACAGAAAAAGAAACCCCTAAAATAATATTATGTGTACAAAATAAAGCCATGAAGAGCTGCTGCTGAGCATAAAGACCCATATGGCACTTACATCTTTTACGTAGATAGGAACGGGACAAGCTGCAACATGAAGTGGACACTGTGCTTCAGAAACAATCAGTAAAATATGTATTTGTCTGAGTCTTTAAGTTACAATTAAGTCAGCATCTCATGAGAGACAGGTTAAAGAGAGATTTGCACTTCCAGATAGTATATTTATAAAATGGCAAAGACATCTGAAACCAGCCCACCTCTGTGGAATGCATTTTTAAATACCTTCCTTATCACATTGGAGAAAGTGCTGTGATGGTACAATTTCTGTTTTCAGAGAAATGAAACAAAAGAGCCTTGAGATCAGAGAGAAACAACCTCACTTTAGGAATTATTGCTTTTGTCAGCAGCTATTAGTGAAATTTCTTACAAATGGTGCCAAGAAAAAATACGCGTCTTCAGATTTAGTACAGTACACTGTGTAATTTTGATGGTCAGATATTTATTTCTTGAATTCTGTTCAGAAGAATACAGATACTAAAACTGAGTAGAACTTAAAATTACTTAAAAGAGTCCAAGATAACAGAGTAAAAACCCATATGTCAATATAAAACCCACCCAAAAAAGTAACAGTTGTGTACGCAGAAACAAAATCACACAGGATGTACTATAATAAACAATCTCTAGTGACTGCAAGCAGACACTCTTTCAAAGAAAATCAAGGATTGAAAAGAAAAATCTTTTCCATGTCAAAAAAAAAAATTATCCAATTACTTTGAGGAAAATGCAATATTTACATTAGTAAAAAAAAAAATCAACCAAACAAAAAACACCCCAGACTAATTAGCCAGTAGTCCACTCAAGTACAGCTTATTTACCTGTGTAAAGACCTTTCCTATGATTTGCCACAGATGGTATCCTCTCTAGGGAAGGTGGATAATTTCAGTGACCTAGGATTACAGGAACATCAGGAATATGAATCTCAGCTATGGAACTAATCAGATATGAATGCAGAATGCAGATAATGAAACAAAAATTCAAAGTTGTGACCAAGTAGACAAGGTTCAGGAAGCACAACAGCCTCAGCCAGCCAGTCACCAAGGGTGCTCCCAGGGCTAAGCTTTGGGTCTGGGCCTGTTTAACACCCGTAATATCTGGATGTGGGAATTTAATTACATCATTTCACTGTATTCATTCCTTGGATTTGGAAAACTTAGCCTTTTTCTACTGCTCCACTTTACAAAATTTCAGTGCTGGTAATATCTTTTCAAATAAAATTTTCATCAAATATTCAGAATTCCTTTACAGTAATGGAGTTATGTTATTTATGCTTCATGATCAGTTTTCACATGATCAGATACTAGATCTGTACATTTCTATATTAAATTTCCTGCTATTCAACTTAATAAACAGCAATTTATAACTATAGATGCAAGGTTATCTTCTCAGTCTGGCTTTAAAAGTCAGCACATTTTCACATGCAATTATTCACAATGTGCAATTATTAACTGGTCAGAGAATAGTAAGGATAAATTCCATAGCTAGGGGACTATTAAAAATCATTAAAGAGATAAGACTGACATTGTCAGAAGAGCAATATTAAAAATTCACTCTGAAACCTTTCAAAATTTATTTTGGTATTTTACAGAAAGAAGGAAACTGACATTTTATAAGTATAAAAATGGCATTATTGTCTGTAGATAATTTATATCAAATATATTAAATTCAGTAAAAAAACAAGTAAGAATCTGAGAGGTGAGGGACTTGAATAAGTTTAACCAGGATGAGTTAAAAGTAAGGTTTATTTGTCCCTCCCTGAGTATTTCCATAAGTGTGCATTTTTCACTGTTACAACTACAGCAGCTGAGCTATGAATACATTCTTCTACCATGAAATCCATATTCCACTCCCAAAAAGCAACTAAATCAAAAGATTGCCTATAAAGCAAAATCCTCAGTCTTTTAAAGTCTATATTGGGGATTTGATACCTTCTTTAGCAGCTTTTTGAGTGTTGCTATTATTAGATGTAAGCATTTCAGAAGGAATGGTGCATGAGGAAATCTCAAAGATAATTGAAACACATTCTGTTCTTAACTGTTAGTGTTCCTCATTGGCTTGTGAATTCCTTCTGGGAGAAATTTCGTACATGGATGATGGTACATGTACTTCACTAACACAGTCTGAATTTTAAATTTTGTTTGGATATCTCTGCCCTCCTCAGACCAGGGATTCACCTACCTAATCCACAGGGATATATGTGCAGTGTAGCTCTCAAAGATGTCTCACATGGAGAGGATATGTGTTTGTATTAATAAAACTTTGGAAATATATTGTATCAGACTGCCTAAAAAATAAGCAACAAAATCAGAATAATTTTGGTCCACTGCATAATTATTTTTATTTTTATTTGTTTTTTCTTCATAAATAATAAGCATTACAAGATCCTGAAGACTACATGCTGGTTCTTTCCACTGAAAGAGAAGAAAGTAATAGTTAAGATCAAATAAACCCTGGAAGATATCCTGCAAAGTAACAGAATGTCTTCAGCCTTAGAAAAGCTTGTGCTAACTGAGCTGCTGTCTACCTTTGCAGAAGTCATCAATATATATATATCAAATTTACAATATACATCAAGTGGTGTGCTTGTGTATTGTGCTCCATGAAAACTGTTTCTTCTGTTATTATTCTTCTCTGAGCATACATTTGTGGCTGTAACTCCTATTGATTTTCTCAGAAAGGGATAGCAACCAGGCTGTATAAAGAAGTGCTCTCTTATTACTGGTGGGAAATGAACTGTTTCCTACTCCATCTTTTATGTAACCACCCACTGAAACATCCATCCCCAACCACCCCTGCACACACTTCTCAGTTCAGGAGAGTCATATTCTGGATAATTCTTTAGCTCCTTAAAGTAATTTCAGTCACACAGGAGAAAAAAGAATCAAAACGTGAAAGGCTCTATGGAAAGCCTGGATTCCCAGCTGAGCTGGTTGTCTATATTGTGTGTCCCTTTGGAGCTGCTGTGTGTTTTGCTTCTACATAAGATGCTTTATATAACAAACTAACTCAGGCCAAAATAAAGCTCTTTTTTTTTTTCCCTGACCATTGCATAAGTAAATATTCTTGTTTAATCAGACTGCCTAAAACATTGCCTGCATTGCCAGGCACAGGACATCCATTCTTGAACTTTGTGTTGTGCTCTTGTCTAATTTATGATATGTGTTAATTGATTCTATATTTAGTACATTTTGTGGTATTTTTACATTACTTAAGTCATCTTCAAGATTCCCCACTGAGATTTCTACTTACCCATTACATTGAAGATATATTTTTAAATCACAGTGGGTTTTTTTTTTTTTTGCATGAGACCAAATGCCAAATATTTAACTTTTTTAAAGTTAATATAAAAAGATTTAACTTTTTTAAAGTTAATATAAAACTCTTTAGTAATCCCTATCAAGTGTATACTTGTAATTATGTTAATATCATCTGGCTATGGCTACCCTAGTAAAGTAAATATAGTAGAACAGAATATGGCATTGAACAATTGAACACATACACTAACAGATGTATGCTGTTTCTTTGGTTTTCAAAATGAGAAATTTTAATTCATTATTAAAGCTTTAAGAGCAATTTGATCTCTCTGCTGCTATATAGGTATACAGACCATTAATAGTAAACAATGATAATATTGCTTTTCACACACAAAAACTATAAAGCTACTTCTACTCTATAAAGCTGCTTCTATACTGAAGTAAAGATCAGATTTCCCTGATGTGATTGTGTTTAGGAAATGTACTGAGTGAGAATAATTGACTGATAAAATCAGAAGCTCTTTTCGATTATATGAAACAAAATTTTCTGTAGGTTATCAAGTGACATACAAAATTATCCCTTCCATGGTGTTCCTGGTCCTAAAAGAAAGACAACATATAGGTTAAAAAATAGCCAAGTAGGATATCAAAGGTGTGTTGTCTGTACTGATTGGCACTTTAGGTGTGCATTGCATGTGGATAAAAAACAGTGAGTGTATTCATTGCAATGAGAAATTCACAATAAAAGATAATTAGGAGATAAAAATCTTGATGTGGCACCTAAGGAATAGTATGCAAATAATAGAAAACAGAATTCCAGGTTTGCATCTCAGCTGTTCAGCAGTTTGACTTCACTGAACACTAAAAGTATTTTTGCTTGCTATTAACCATTGCATTTGAAGAAGGTGTCCTGCAAGACAAGCTCAGATTTAAATCTGTATCTAGGGTTTACCAATTAAGCTAAAGGTCTTTTTTTTAGTGACAGAGAAGAATACTGGAGTGATTAGTATTAATCATCAATATTTTTCAAGTGGCTGATCATGAAACACGCAAGAACAGCACAGTTCTTCACTGTGATGAGTAAAATAGTAACCAAAATCTTAAAATATAATCCTATAAAAGGACTGCATGAGAAAGATAAGCTTGAAGATAGATAGATAGATAGATAGATAGATAGATAGATAGATAGATAGATAGGAAGAAAATTATAATTTAAATTCATTGTGATGAAAAAAGTTTCCTTAATATTTTAAGTCAAATCCTGTCAAAACATTCCTACTGCTTGTGCCAGGAGAGACAGCAGCTAGGCCATGCATGGCTTCCTAAGTGTAGACTGCACCATTACTGGAAAAAAATGCCATGGAATATTTCCCAAAATTGACCCATTCATTTTCCAAAACCTCATAAAACTACTTTTAACCTTTATTTTTTCTTGGTTTCCCTCAAGATCAATAAATACTTAAGGCTGTTGTATGATGAATTAAAGATTAAATTTCTGCTATCTGACCTAAAATCATAGAAATACACTCCCTTTGCAAGTAGATATACATGGAAATGGTTGTGAAAAAATCTGAAAACTGTGGAAAACCACTTTATACAATTGATCTAAATGCCTCCATTGACCATGCAGGCAATGACATTGCAAAACTATGGAGACATCTTTATTTGCATGCCTTTTAGAGCCATTTTCGTGTAGTGCTATGACTGAAAAACAATTAAAATTCAGATCTTTAGAGACCCAATGGCAATGCTGTCACAATACAATTTTAGACAATTTAATTTAGATGCTGCAGCAGCTGCTTTTCAATGAGATTTTGATGTTTACCCAATTTTGCTGCTGGGTTAATTGAGTCATATTGAGGTCAAGTGGCTTGTCTGCAATCACCCAGATGTAAGCTCTCTGAGAATTACAGCTCAGGACTATCACATCTATAAACCTCTCTTTCTCCCAATAGGGCAATAATAAAAACAGAAATAAACTAATCAATGAAACACTCTCAGTAGGAAATTATGTCAGCAGCCACAGCAGCAGATTACTTGGGTTACTTGTGTTACTGAAGAATAACAATTAAGTAAAATGGGAGAAAATACATTAACATGAAAATGCAAATAACAGAAGAGCAAAATACTTTAGAATTGATATCATCTTAACAAACTGACTTATTTTAAAAATACCAACAAGTTAAAATTGAATAATAACCCATGCAGTAAAGTTTAAATAAAACCTCTTGCTTTTGCTACAGGACAAAACAATTTTTTACTGAACCTATTACATCAACTGACTGCTTCTCTGTCTGAAAGCCATATCCAAAATTTTAGGCAATGTGAAAAAAACACTTGCCCAAAGAATAGCTTGAGTTGTCAAACCATTAATGGATTCAGCTCAGCTGAAACTATTCTGGGGAAAGATGTCATGGAAAATGGCCTTAAAAAAAAAAAAATCTGCAATCTCAACTTCAGCAATAAATAATTTAAAAATTGTAACTGTCCAGGGGCACACATAAATAATTAAAATTAGTGTATTTTTACTTTGAATATCACAATCCTCTCTCAAAACCATATGTCAAACTATTATGTAATCCTAGTTTGGAACATATGTATCCATGATTAAGCTGCAAGTTACAGCAGGAATTACTAGAGCATAACTCTGTCTTTAGACTTCTTTGTAAACACTGTCTCAAAGGTAATGTAGGGAATTAAAATATGCACCATATAGGACTAGGCAAAAAAAAATACAGTTTTTGTATGTGATTAAAAAAAAAAAATTATCACTAGTTTAGGTTTGGCTCATGTTGTGATGAAGGAACATATTTTAGAAGTTGTTCTCTCTCTCCATTTTAAAGATGGTCTCTCTCTACAGCTGGTATTTCAGCTGGTCCAGCAACTTTCTTCTCTGAAGTTATTTTGAACCAAAGATACAATCCTCTGATTTCCAAATACAGCTTTAAAATTGACATTTCATCTTCATATTTAATTGTTATATGGAAATTTGATAAATACCATCTTGTAGTTGTGTTGAAACCATTTAATACAACACATTGCTCACCATTTAGATTTTGGCAAATAAAAATGATGGCAAGAGGACAGATAAATGACAGCTAGAAAATAAAGCAATTCATTCTCATAACAATAAAGTCAAAGAGGGAATATAAGGCTAAAAATTTATTAATCTGACACAAATTCATTAATAAAATAAATGTTTCTCTTTTTTTTTTTTTTTGTTTAGAATGTTTCCTCAGTTGAAATGTTCATAACAAGAATTTTTAGCATCTACTGGCAAGCATGAATAATAAAGAGAAATAAATTAGAAGCCATTATATTTTCCTGCCTTTTCTACCTTATTTTAGAGATACTTTAAGAGTTATTACAATGATTTTTTTGGGGTGGAATTGGAACTGGCAACTGACAAAACCAAGTTCAACTACTTCCTAATAGTCAAAAAAATCACCATTTTAGTCAAAAATACTACTTCCTAATAGTCAAAAATCACCAATGTGTCGAAACTTGTTATTGAAATATGCTTTTAACTAATTCACTTTCTCAGCATTTTCTAGAATTTTAGGAATTATAAACTTCTGAATGAGTGAACTCTAAAATGCTTCTTTCACAGGAAGAGGTGCTATAATATCACAGAAGTTTGAAATATCACATAGAGCAAGAATATCACAACTGTATCTAATGTGGACGAAAAACTTTCAATAACTTTTTCTTTTCTCCATTTGTATTTCCTTTGGTTAGTATTAGTTTTAGTAATTTAGAGATTATTTTTCTTGAACCACTGAAATAGAAGTTGTCTAAACTAATCCTAAATTTCTTAGTGTTCCTTTGAACACAAAATTTCTCTTCTTCATGTTTTCTACTTTTAAAACACCATCCAAAAAATCTTTATGGCAAGAAACTGAATGTTCCCATTGGGAAACACAGACCAAAAACTAGAGAAGGAAGCAGATCAGAGATCTTACAGACTTCACATCAGAGACTGATGATGCACAAGCAGATTTATTAATGTGATAATTATTTCACCAGGACTTTATGATTGTAAGACAGATAATCAAGCTTTCAAACATTGTTTGGCCCTGTTTTATTTTTCCAAAGCCTTCTGATTCTGCAGGGATTTTAGTTACTGACAGAGAAGAGCTTGAAACTTTGTTGTTAATAAACACAGGAAAAAAATTTCAAATATTTGCACAGGAATGCCTTATTGATTTATAGGGTGCTATTTATTACATTCTTTGGCACAGAGTTCAGATTTCATGACAGAGAGAAGGAAGAGGAATAGAAAGAACTGAGTCCCACTCAGTGAAGCAGTCTCTAAAGAAAATATTAGGAAACTGCAGACTAAAATAACAGAGAGTTGATAGAAGACCAATTATAAGCTTTTAGTTATTTTCTTTAACAAATAGGCAATCTGCAGGGATACCTTATTATTCACATCAGGTCTATTATCTGATTCATATCATAATAATATTATTCATATCAGGTCTATTATCTAGCTCAACAAGGATAAGTCCTGCATCTGGGAAGAAGGAACACTGGGTACAAAATTGTGCTGGGAGACACACAGCATCTTTGGGACAAAGGGCCAGAGGGTCCTGGGAAGCATCAATTTGAACATGAACCAGCAATGTGCCCTTGCAGAAAAACAGGCCAACGATATCCTGAGTGCATGAGATGGAGCACTGCCAGCAGATGGAGGTGGTGCCACACCTGGAGCAGTGTCCAGCTCTGCCTTCCCCAGGTCAAGAGAGACAGGGACACTCTGGAAGGGCCACGGAATTGAGGACACTGGACACCTCCTCATATAAGGAAAGGCAAAGGGAGCTGGGACTTATCTAGCCAAAAGAAAAGTCTCAGGGGGCTCTCAATGATGAATATAAATACCTGAAGGGAAGGTGTGAACAAGATGGAGCCTGGCTTTTTTCAGTGATGCCTTGACACAGGAAAAGAAACAGAGAAACTTCTGTCTGAATGTCAGGCAGCACCTTTATCTATTTATTTTTTATGTCCTATGCTCTTGAGATCAAGGCTGCCATTATGAGACAGGTGTTTGGTATAACACAGCAGCTGCCACAGGGATTAGTTATAGTGGATTAGGATCTTCTTCTTGCAAACAGCTCCATGTCAGCAGTTTATAAATGTAACTGCAACAAAAATGAAGCCTAATATTAACTGCTTGTTCTTAGAATATCATATGCACTAATTTCCATGATACATGCTTTATATATATTTTAGGGGCACTCTGATATCAAGGAAGAAGTTCAGCTCTTCTGGATGAGAATGGATAAGATGCTATTTTATTTAGTTTTTGTCCTTCCAACTCACAGGACTGATGCCTCAAGACTTGGATGGGTGCCCCTTCTTTTGTCATCGAAATTAAGTCATTAATTCCTGTGTCAGAAGAATGCAGTTTCAACAAGGAGATGCAATTGATCACAATTTTTAAAAATGTAATAGGAAATGGTGTGGAAAGTTTATCATTCTGACCTTGCAAGGGAATCATTAAAATAATGTTTAAAAGTATCTACAAATACTGTTACATAGTGCATACCATGATTTTTTAAAATTGTATTATTTATATTTGAATTTAAATTTTCAACTACAATTTTTGAGCTTTGATAATGAGAAATATGTTAACAGTTCTTCAGACAATTCCTCAAGGAGAGTAGTTGTCTTTGTTAATGCATCATGATAGCCCAATCTTATCTTGACTTTTATGTGCTCATACATGAACACACAAGCACCGTAAGTATAAATTAAAACACCTCAGATTTTTAGTTTGCTGACTCCAAGAACATTAGCTTTTCCTTTGTCTATATTAGAAAGATGAATAGATAATATTCATGTTGCTTGTGTATGCTAAGCAATAAATTTTTCTGGCAGTTCATTAAATTCTAGACCAAAGCCAATAAGCTAAATCATATGCAATCGATGCATAAAAACCTTGAATGTTGTCTGAACATTTCACTGTCATGGATGCTAGTGATACTCTTGACAAAAATAAAATACTTATGGACAGCATGATCTTATAAACTCCTCCTATTCATACACTTCTTTTCTTATTTTCCAAGATTTAAATGTGTGGTGGCAATTACACAATGCTGCAATGTAATCTGCAATGTTCTTCACTATCCAAGCTTATCTACATACATACGTAAGATTAATTAATTGGTTTCACATTATTTTTGTTCCTCATACATACTCTGTCATGCAGAAAAAAGAAATAAAGTTAATTTTCAGATAAAATCACAATTAATCAACATCATCTCATTTCCATTATTTGTTTCATTTCAAAAATTCACAGGCCACCTTGGCTGCCTAATAATTCAGTGAAGCATCTTGTCAAAATCACCCATGCAGTCTTGTCTTTTCATATATATTGTGAATTATGTAACCATCAAACTAACATACAAGACTAGACAAATGATGATAAATTCAAAATCTGATAAACATTTACAATAATCTGCCTTAGAATTCCTGTAGTTCAAAGCACATAAAGAAGTTTTTCCTATGTCCTGGAATTCTTGGGAACCATTTTTTTTTTGCTGTTAATAAATTCTTTTCCTTTTTTCGTCTTGTATGACTGGACATTTACATGTTATCATACACACATCATGTTCTCTTTCACTACAGTATTAAAAAAATGGAATGAAAGTACAGTGAAGATTGAGTAATCATGAATGAGGCTATGGGTCAGATACTCATATTTAGAACTATAGAAACCCCAACTATTTCACAGCATAAATCTCATGATTTTCTTCAGGTCTATCAAGGCCTCTTGTTAAAACTCCTGGATAACTATTTTAGGCTCCTTCTCAGGGAAGGATCTATTTCTAAATAATAATATTATGGTGCATCCTGAGGAACAAAAGCTGTGGTTCCATTGCCAATTTTTTTTCCCCTTACATCTAAAGAAGTCATACTATAACCCTGTAGTCTAACCACTTATCTGAAGTACACTATGAAATGCACAATTTTAGTACTGGAATGTAACTTCTGTTTGAGGTGTAGCATGTATTTTACAAAGATAATTTTATTCAGTTTAAATGTTCCAGCAAATGAAGAATTCACCAAACCAAAGGCTCTGACTATACTAGCCAGAAGTCAATCATTTTTTCTAGCCTGAGTGCATGTTGCTTAACTTGCTGGCCACAAAACCTCATCCTGCCTTTCACAGAGCAATTCTACTTGATGTTTCTGTCCTCTGTCACATATTTAGGATAATAGATGCAGAAATAAAACATGAGTTCAAGTCTGAGCACTATTTAAAATGACTACATAGACCTTTTCTCAGTCACTTCATTTCTGGGCAGAGTTTCTCATCCTGTGCATATGAAGCATTCTCTGTTTTAGAAATTTTAATGCCTATAGGATGGGATTAAATGGTCACATTTTGGAATAGGCTTACATTATGAAAATTAAAATCAGTGTTTACACTAATCTAATTTATCATCTGCCAAATGTCTCACTTGTATAAATTAGCCTGGAATAGTTGTATATTTTCTCCAGAAAAAGGAGATCTGTAATGGCCAGAGAAGGGATTGAAATGTCTAAACAAATGTACAGTGCTAATACAGTAGGGCTGTCTCTGGCTGTTGTGTATCAAGGTTTTCAACCTTATCTCATGTCATCCTGGATGCAATTTAGTTCATTAATTACCTCTGCTGGACATGGCATAACTGATGCAGTGGTGCACATATTTCAACTAACTCCTAATATTTCCTCATTTAAAAAATGCATATATAATAATAAAGTACCTGCATACTTATAGACTTGACTACACACTTAAACTTTTCAAGCTGAAAAAAGTTTTCAGGTAATGGCAAAATGCTTGTCTGCTAGTGTTTTGTGTTTATAACAGTAGCAAGTACAATAGCGTTTGCACAATAAAAGAAAGCAGAAAAACATGGATCACGGTATGATTTGGTTAAAAAGCTGGTTTTATACTACACTTCTTTGCACTTAATATATTGCCTTCTTGATTTTACTTGGATTCAAGACAGCATTGTATTGATCAGACTGTTTTTCATAACATTTTACTACGTTTAGCCAGATATGTTTGTTTTGCTATCTTTACTTAAATTAAAAATGTTTTAAAGCATGATTATGTTAGTTAAAATATGTTTTCAGGTTTCCTAAAGCTCAAAATACTTACAAGTAGAGAAACCAGTGATCTCTAACTGTGTCAATCCACTTAAACTTTCTTCACTCAGGATACTACATAACAGAAGAGCGAATGGACTATGAACTAGAAGAGAATACCTCCACTTGCCTCTATTTCACTGTGTGTTAAGAACGCCTGTTTTCTAGAGAAAGTCCTAAACACGTATCTCTCCCTCTTCCTCCTTTCTTATACATTGCACAGAGAACTGGAAACAAATTACATTACTTTTTGAAAATGTTGTGCAGTTCTCCAGGTGAAGCCATTTATCCCTCTCAAGCAGCTCACCTGTCAAATTGGCAGAAGATAACCATGCCTGTCCATACTGCCTGCTCTCTAAGCTGTAAAAGTTTAAATAGGGGAGGCATAATTTTCATTGTCTCTGTAAAGAAATATATATCTTCAAGACTATAAGATCAAAATTCCACGGTGATCATAGTATCATGGATTATCTCCAGTTGGAGTGGATGCATAATTATTGAGTCTAACTCTCTGTTCCTCACAGGGCTACCCAAAACTAAATTGTGTAGGGATACAGTGGTAAACACAGAAATTTTAAGTAAATATAAAAAATGTGAATCATGATATCCTTGTTTATTTGTGATCTTTGGAGGTTTGACACATTTTAAACAAGATGGAGATTTTTTTGCATAATTTCCATTTCTGTTTCTTTTCTAAATGCACTAATTTATATAAAGTTCATGACCTCGTTAGGATCATAAAGCTTTTTGACATGCTCTGCATGTCAACCTCTAACTTTTAACTGAAGTGGTAATTTGCCAATTAATGAAGCTGAAATGACTGAAATAAATATACCCTTTATGCACTTAAAAGGAGTATAGAAGAAAAAGCTGCAACGATTCTAAATGTAGTACACGATGAGCAAATCATCCACATTGATTGTGATTGTTTTCTATATTGTAACACGAAATTTACTCTAAACACATAAAAATTACTTCTTTGCCAATTTTTATCTAACAATTATTGAGTGCCTTGCACTAAATATTTTATCCTTTTTTTTTGGCGGCAGAAAATCAAACTCATCATAAAATTCTCAGTGACTATTTGTACACTTTCAAGAAATATCATACACTGTACAATTCAGATTTATACAAAGATATATAATTTCTGTATTATAACTTGCAAAATCTGCAAATTTGATATACAGTACATATCATACACTGTACAATTCAGATTTATACAAAGATATATAATTTCTGTATTATAACTTGCAAAATCTCCAAATTTGATATACAGTGCTTCAGGAAACATAACTTTGACTCTCACATGTCTTCCAAATAGAACTGTTGAAGAATCAGAAAGAGCTAGAGACTGGTTCATATAATATGCTCAAAACTCTATTAATCATGAAGCTGTTAACTCAAAAACATTACTTCCCCTTTAGCACTCTTCACTGTTGAGAGTTTATAATAGTTATTCTGTCACTCAAATTAAATTTCTTTGGTGCATTTTCTAAACACCAAAGAGCAAAACATCATGGTCAAAATAAGTACTGCATGTCAATGAGAGTCTCAATGGCAGCAAAGGGCTGAAACACAAGCAGATTGCTCATTTAAAGCACCATTTAAATGAGACTTTGAGAAGAGAGACTGAGAGTAAGATTTGCTGCAGTTTCCCAGAGCTAAGGTTTTTTTCTGCTGTTCTATGTCATACACAAACATTACACTGCAGCCTGCTACAGAGCCTCATCTGCATATTAATTGCCCCTCCCATCACTGTCGAGGGAAGACACACACTGCTGGATACCCTCCACATCCCACCTAAGACAAAACCCACTGTCCTGTGTGAATGACTTTATGTCCAGTCTTTTCTATGAAATACAGTAGGAACCCACTGTGAGCCCAGCTTATCTCATGTGTCAGCCAGCCATGCCTATTCTGCCCTGATGGGACTGAGGGACTCTGATTTTCAGGTCTTGAAGAACACATGCCAAAAAATTTTAGGTCATAACATATCTTCCTCATGTGTAATTGCATTTTATCTCTTTCACTGACACAATGTAACTGTCATTAAACCTGGTAAAATTCATGTCTTGACCATATCATGTCCACAGTAATGGCATTTACTGATTAATCTTGTTGATCATATTATTTTGACTATAAACACATTAATCCAAACTCTTCTATTTTAGCTGATTTGGTTTCATTTGGCCTTTTCTGATTTTCCACATATGTTAAACACCCACAAGATTTGAATGTGTGGCTGTATTTTTCTCATAAAGAATAGGAAAGCACAGCTTAAAAGTACCACTTTTACAAATTGTACAGTATTGTATACACTGTCAGTTTATTGCCCTAATTAACAACTGGGTATTTTCTCTCTGGTGAGCAATATGAGAGGTTAACAAAATCCTTGTTTTCATTCATTCCCTATTGAACACTTCCTGCAAGTAACATGTTTAATGCTGGGACCTATATGATTTTAGAATGGTTCCCTAAATAAAGCTCCCAAAAAAAACCCCAAATAATCTGCTATGATAACGAAAACTATTTATAGTGGGAAAACTGAACATTTTTTTTAAAAAGCAGTAGAAAATATTTCAGGCCAGACAACTGTTCAAATATAACACCTCTTGAATAATGAACAGGCTTGAGTTTGAGAGAGGGTTCCTGAGGCCCATAAAGAGTCTGCATGCTGTTTTGTCTTCAGCACTTGAGAGCCAAATGGAAAAATTAACAATTTCAATAAGCACAAATGGTTTACTGGTTTGGTTTACTGACAAACTGATTTACTGTCAGTGTATCATAACAGTCCAGTAGATGTCACACTGTTTGAGGCCATTCTTCTTCCAAGTTAGAGTGATGAATGGATCAATGCAACATTGCCACTGCAGAAAAAGGAACTGTCACTTACCAAGCATAAAAGCAATGCTACTGTGAAGGAAATCTTTTGTGAGGAGGGTATTTTGGCCTGTAGCAGCAAGTGTTCTGCAGCAGGGAGATTGGACACAGTGTCCCCTCCAGCATCAGCTCTGCCTGCCTGGGGGCACTTGGCCCCCTCATTCCTTACCTGGGAGACTAAGAATGGTACACCCTAAAAAAGTGAAATCTCTGTGTGTCCCTACTAAGTCTCACTGCCATCTTATAGGTGTTTTTACAAGGACAAGGATTCAATATAATTTTGTATAGTAGTAAAGCCATATAATTTATTAATAACTTTTCTACCTAAAGTGCTACAGAGCCTGGGGTAAAATTCATAGGACAGAAGAGTGGGAGATAGTATATTAATTTTAGCAAGGTATGCACACCCCATTGAAATTAAAATCATATAATTCTGCTGCCATGTAAGCTGTATATTTTAAATACCTGAACAAAAAATGTGCAGTAAAAAACCTAGATGTAAAGGAATGCAGTAATTGAAGGTTCCTTAATCCTGCCACCCTGTGTGCCTATATTACAATGTTATCTTTAAATAGCATGAGAACTTCTTTTTCCCCAGTCTTTCCTCCACTCAGCCACTTTCTTTTCAGATTTGGTACTCTGGATGTGCAAGCCCCAGTAAATGTTCTCTGATCTCATCTTTTTTCCTATCTGAATGCTCAGAATGCAGGTCCTGGTTTGACTTACTGCACATCCTGAATTGAATAAAAAGGATTTCATTTCCTTAAAAACTCGTATATAGTTTTATCACTTCACTATCCAGGTTTTTCATTAAACTTTCATCTTTCAAACTAGAATATTTGGCTGCCATCTCACAGGGAAAATATTTTTCCTTTTTCTGCCCAAGCTGAAAACTTGTGCCAAACAATTCTTAAAGAGATAGTTTTTTTCACTGCAAAGTTAACTGAAATTTTTGATCCTTACATTAACTCCTCTCAAATAAGCCTTGACTGAATGAAAATTATTATTAAATTATATGTACTTGGAATGACTGCATGAGCAGCTGAAATAGCTTACTCCATGGGTAAGTAATGTGGACTCAATTCCTGAGTTCCAGCTGCTTAACTGTGTACTCAGTGAGTGCTGTGAAGGCTCTCACATTCATGTTTAGACTCTAAATGATTATGAAGGACATTTCCAGCAACTCTTGAATTTTACCTCAAATGAAAACACATTAGTGTGATAGAAGGAAAGAAAATGTTTGTGGATTTTAATAGCTCCGAAGATTTTAATACAAATGGATAACTACAAATCCAGGTCCCACTGGATTTATCAGCCATTTTCCAGTGGCTAAGAAGTCAGAATCTCAGTCAAAAACTCAGACACTTTGAGAGGGAAGAGTTTTATATTGAAAAATACTTGTATTTTCTGCACTTTTGTAGCAGTGTAAGCCCTTTCCTGCTGGGGAAAGAACTACTCCTAAAGCAAATGAGATTCAGATGCCTTGAAGCCAGAACAGTGGCTCAGTGAAAGCCTTTTTTTTTTTTTTTCAGCATTAGTTTAAGTGCTCATTCTCCTGAGACTCTTTTCCAGCTCAGCTGAGAATAATGACAAATCCAATGCCTGTCAGTCCTGGAATATTGCCTATCCAGGGGTCCTGAAGCAAATTAAACAAAGATGCTGGTTTAGAAGCCTCCTCTTTTGGTTTTTACACCTTGTTACTAGCATTATGCAGAATCATACTGCAGGACAGTATGACACACATGCCTTGCCTGTATTCTGACAGAAAGGTCTGGAGGTTTCTGAGGCTGAGAATCTTCTCTGTTCTGCTGCTGAAGAGATACAAGGCCTGAAGGTCTATGCACCTTATCCTTCTTTCCTCAGCATTGAGAGAAAAGGGATTCTGGAAGCACACTTTCATTAAAAGATGAGATCAAAGCTATTTTTCACTTGCCTCAATATAAAATGTTATGCTGAAATAAATTTAATTTTATTAAGCCTTGCCTTTTTCCAAGGATCCACAAACAGAGAAATAGTACAAGAAAACTATAGCCAAAAGCAAGGATGTTACTAGCAAAGCTAATTTTAGTATGTAACACTGATAATTAGCACACAAATTTGAATGCATTTTGATTAAACTTTTGCCTGTAAAGTAACATATCAATAGTCGTACTTTAAACAGCACTGGTGATAACATGAACGATAGCTGTTTCAGTAGATATAATGTCACACATAGAGAAACTGCCTGTGAGTGTCATTACTCATTATCAACCACCACAAGGGTGTATTTGACTCTGTGCTCTTTATTTAAGAACATACCACATCTGGGGTTACTGACTGGTATTTGAAACACAAAAGAATTAAATTCATGTTATCTAGATTGAGAATAGCTCTGAACCTGAAAGTCATGAATCCTATTATATCCTGCATCTACAGATATGTGCGAGGCTGGGGCCTGCAGCACAAGAGATGTGAGAGGTTAGAGGGGGTAGGAGAGGGTCCAGAGAAAGGCCATGAAGGTGATCTGTGGCACCTATGCTATGGACAGGCTGAGAGAGCTTTGTTTGTTCAGCCTGGAAATGAGAAGACTCTGAGGAGACTTTCCAGTCTCCTTGAAGGGAGCTTTAAAAAAGATGGAGAGTGACTTTTTCCACAGGCAGATAGCAATATGGCAAGGAAGAAGGGTTTTAAGCTAAAAGAGGGTAGATCTAGTTTATGTGTTAGAAAGAAATTCTTTATCCAGGGGGTAGTGAGGCACTGGCACAGGCTGCCCAAAGAAGCTGTGGATGCCCCATCTCTGGAAGTGTTCAAGACCAGGCTGATGGGGCTCTGAGCAACCTGCTCTTGTGGAAGGTGTCCCTGCCCATGGCAAAGGGTTGGAAATAGATAATCTTTAAGGTTCCTTCCAACCCCTGAGATTCTATTATTGTATATACAAAGAGATATATCTTCAAATATTGCACATATATGCATATTCAAATCTATATGTATGCTGAGCTTAGCTGAGCAACTATGGATGTGTGTGTGCGTCTGTGTGTATTAGAATGTGTATTTATATGCACAAACTAGCTCTTGCAATAAGTGAAAAAGGAGCCCTTCTCTCTGTCTAATCTTGATTAATTTTCTAAATGAAGACCAAATTTAGCACTCAAATGCTGTATCATAATACTTGCTACTTTGAAAGGTTGAATGAAGATCACAAAGACATCCTTGACCTTTAATCTTCTCAGCTTTTGCAATTAAATACCACAAGATTTTTTGGTCACTCTCATCACCTTTGAAATTAGCACCACCACGCTACAGTACTTTGACAGATGGTAACACTGAACGTGCACCAAATATGCAAATTTCATCAGTTTCTCTCTATAGTGGGAAAATCTGGACAATATTTTTTTCAATGTTACAATAAGTTTTATCTATTAAGTCTGCCTGTAAGCTTTAAAAGACTACATTGAAAAACTAAAGCAATTTTTTTTTTCATACTATCATCAATTCAGGGTATATTTACTAAAAAATGTTTCTCCTTAGTCATTCTGTAGACACCAGTAGAATTGAAGAAACAATTCATTATGAAATGGAATTTTTGCAAGCATGGGTTGTTATTTACCTCTTGCTCACGTGTGAACTCTGATTTTATGATAATAGAACAAGGAAGTGAAATATTTTATTCCAGATGATTTAGATATTACAAGATGTCATTTAATTACTTCTTGCACATCAAAGCTGGAGTCACTTTGAGATCTCACATGACTTCTCCAAGTACTCTATTCTCTTCACAATGAACTATTGAATCGTGTGCATCAGCAATCCTTTGAAAAACTGGCTATTTTGACATTACCAGACTCAGCAAGTAACTTGCTTTTTTCATGACCTACATTTTCAAGGCAATATTTCATTATCATCAGTGTCAGTATTTTTTTTCTCCAGTTCCCTCCATACTCTCTCATATTTGTGCTTTTGACTAGGAGACAGAATTCCCATAAAGTTATTTACTGGATGGCCAAAAATAAAAAGAATCTCTTAGATGTATTGGAAAATTTCAATGAAATAAATTCATTAATTATTAAATTCTGTTAAATTGCTGTCTACTTATCTGCTAATCTTACCACTGTTTTCTCCTTCATTGATTTTGTTATGACTATAACAAGTTTCCAAATGTCCACCTGATTTGCATCTGAATTTTCCTGAACACTTTTCCTCACACGTATAAAAT
>LTAT01000001.1:11058395-11071526 GCA_003286495.1 Chlorodrepanis virens
TTCCTTCCTTCCTTCCTTCCTTCCTTCCTTTCTTCCGAAAATTCTGTACACTTCACACAATTTCAGACTTTAGCTCTTTGTCTAAATGCTTGTACTATGTTACTAATGGAAACAGTTAAGCATACTGAAGCAGGTGCTCAGGTTTTTTTACCAACTGGGGATGAAAATAGATTTGAACAATCTCCATAGATGCTGTTATTCTCTGTTTGAACCTTGCTGTCATATGAATTTGAATCTTCAAAGCTGAATATCACTAAATTAATTATAGGCAGCATTTTTATGGCCAATGAGTACCTAACGAATTTCACTATATTAAAGATGGAGAAGGTTTTTAATCTCTAATATAATTTGTAATGCTTTATTTAAACTCCTATTATCTCTATTTGTCTGTATCCTAAGCATTCTTTATAGACACTCTTATGTTTCTGAACAAGAATTGTTCATATGCGTTTTTCTCCACTAAATGTTACAGCTTAACAAATCAACTAATGTTCATAAACATTAAACATGTGCATAAATATAAATCATGGCTGGATGGCCGGATGCCAAGGGTCATGGTAAATGGTGCTACATCCAGTTGTTGGCCACCACTAGTGGGGTTCCCCAAAGTTCACTGCTGGGGCCAGTTCTGTTTATATTTTTATCAAGGGTTTAGAAGAGGGCAATGAGTGCATCTTCGGCAATTCTGCACATGACAGTGAGTTGGGCAGAAATGCTGGTCTGCTGAATGGTACAAAGGCTCTGCAGAGAGTTTGGGACAGGCTGGATCAATGGGCTGAGGCTAACTGCATGAAGTTAAAAAATGTGAAGTGATGTGTCCTGCACTTTGGTCACAACAGCCCCATGCAGTGGCACAGGATGGGGAAAGAGTGGCTCAAAAGTGGCCCAGCAGGAAAGAATCTTGGAGTCCTGGTCAACCGCCCAGGTGACCAAGAAGGCGATTGGCATTCTGGCCTCTATCAGCAACAGTGTGGCCAGCAGGAGCAGGGCAGTGATTGTTCCCCTGTATTCAGTAAAGGTGAGATCATACCTCAAATCTTATGTCCAGTTTTGAGCCCCTCACTGCAAGAAAGACATTAAGCAGCTGGAGCATGTCCAGGGAAGGGTTGTGGAGCTGGTGAAAGGTCTAAAGAGAGAATCATATGAGGAATTGCAGAATGATCTGGGATTGTTTAAAAGAAGAGGAGGTTCAGGAGAGATCTTATCACTCTAAAACTATTCTATAGGAGGTTGTCGCCAGGTGGGGGGCTGGCCTTTTCTCCCAAGCAACCAGCGACAGAACAAGAGGAAATGGCCTCAGGCTGCATCAGGGGAAGTTCAGTTGGACATCAGGAATGATTTCTTCACTGAAAGAGTAGTTAAGCACTGGAATGGAGTGCCCTGGAAGCATTCAAGAAACAACTGGATGTGGCACTTTATGCAATGTTTTAGTTGATGTAGAGCTCCTTGTTGAAATGTCAGACTCCGTGATCTCGGAGATCTTTTCCAACCCAATGATACTATGATTCTATGATTCTCAATCACATAAATCTTCACGAAGACCTAACTACAGAACTGCAGTTCCACTGATCTATGCTGATATTATGTTGGGCAACTACCAGAGATATTTTAATTGATGTTTTCAGGCAGGGAAGGAAAAGAATACATGAAGGAAGTGTTCTCTTGATAGGAACATTTCAGCTATTTTTGAAACTTTAAAGGCAGAATTTTTAACAGAAACTACTTATTTTTTTATTATTATACCAGGTATATGTAACATACATGTAATTTCTGGGAGCTGCACTTGAATATTTACTTTAACTCTTAGTGCAGTTTATCCAGCTATATTCACTGTCCATATATGATAAATAACAAGCAACCCTGTGATGTGACATCCCTCTTCTCAGCACAGGGTGGATGTCTAGGATTGACCCCATCCTCTATACAACCATCACCAATCCTCTTCCTGTTCCTCAGGTGTGGCCCTGGGATGTGGTTCTGACCAGCAGCAAATGCAGCCTGCACCCCAGTGGAGCAGAGTGGTCAAAAGTGGCAGTGCTGGTGTGGAAAGCAGCTGCAGGGAACAAAACAGTGGCTAAACCAAGCCAAGAGGAGCTAAGACCAGTGCAACAGAGTGGCAGTGCAGTGCAACATGAACAATTTTGCTGCCAGAAGTTTGTCCATCATTGTTTTCAATTGTCTTGGACTTAGGGATGGGGAAAGCTATCAGTGGGAAGCTCCCATCAACTTGTCTTTGTCTGGGAAAATGCACAGGGTGCTGGGCACAGGAAGAGCTGCCATCTTATCTTGTGCAGGGAAAGCCACATGGCGCAACCTAAGGGGAGTGCCAGCATCTTCCCTTTGTCCTGGTGGCCACACAGAACTGGGTCAAGGTGATGAACACCCTTTGAGTGTAAATACTGTCTCAGGTTGCAAGATGTGGCTGGAGGTGTGTATTCTATTGCCATCTGAGAGAGGTGGGCATTTATCTTCTGTTAATTGGGCCACCTGCTAAAAGCAGGTGGGCAGTTTTTTTTTTTTTATCTCTTCCCCAACCAATCTTCCCTCTGAGAAATATCTTCTGTCGATGGGCCATTGAGTCTCACTGCATGACTGATAAAATTATGTCATCCTATTGTGAGATGTTCCACCCAGGGGGAAGAGCCAAGCATTCCTACTTAAGACTTAATATAATCTGAGACTTGGAACACCACAGGCAGCCTTTTCCACTGGATTATCAGAGGAAGACCAGGCCAATCTATACCACCACGGGACCTTCAGAAGAAAGCTACACCCTTGTACAGGATCACTGCCTCAACAGAACCACATCTGTCACCCAAGAAGACTGTAGCCACCATTTCAATTGGACTGCTACCAACAGCCTGACCAACAGGGTATCAAGTTGTATTCTGACTCTGTTGGTGTTGTTTTGTATTACTTTATTTTTTATTTTTATCCTTTTTTTTTTTTTCTAATAAACAACTGTTATTCCTACTCCCATATCTTTGCCTGAGAGTCCCTTAATTTCAAAATTATTATAATTCAGATGGGGGGGGGTTATATTTTTCATTTCAAGGGAGGCTCCTGTCTTTCTTAGCAGACACCTGTCTTTCAAACCAAGACAAGCAACTTTTTATTTGTTATTAATTTCGCTGCTATTACTGTCCATTTCTTACTTTGCTGCTGTTTGCTTTCAGCAAACTGTTATCTTAACTCATAGTCTCTGCCTTTGCCCCTCTGTTGCCAAAGGGAGTGGTGGGAAGAGGAGTGGTGTAGTTGTAGGTCTAATTTCTGACTGGTGGCAAATTACCACAGCAGTTTAAAGAAGATTACATGGTCCTACCTACCTCTGGATTAAATAAAAATCCACGTTAAAAAAGCCATGAATACAGGTTGAGATGATAAAGTATGTCTGAGTAGCTAAATTCAGCATTTATCTACACTTGCTGGAAACTGCAATATCAGATAATTAAGGTTTTCTTTATATAAACAGAGGAGATTAATTATGGTATTTTAAAAAGCATTATGGAATAATTGACAAAACTGTCTTCATTTTCATGGCTACTGTTACACACTTATCAGAAAATATTAATCCAAATATAACTAAAAATTCTCCTGAAGATGCTTAATTTGTAGGTTTTTGTGTTTTTCTTTTAAAGAGAACTGTCATCATCAGAAAAACCATTGCATATTGAATATGCTATTGGACAAACAATGTGATATGAAATGCCTCACAGGTTATACAAAGAGCTCAAACATTTTTATAAACACATTATTTAGTAAAAATCTCCTTCAGCACACACAGACAGCAATCTGTGCTCGCCCTTCTTCTATCCCAGACAAAAAACCAAAACCAAACTACCAAAAAAACCCAATTAAAAAAACCCAAAAATGGCAGGCAGTAAACCTTTCCAGCTGCTGATAAAACAATTTCCACATTTGCCTTGCATCACTGTACTAGCTGCATTGTGCATTCCTTTTCTAGCCACTCAGTTGCTCTTTGCTTTTGACTCTTTCTATTGTGTATTAGCAGCAAGATCACGTTTATAGTTATCCAGATAGAGAGGAATACTGTAAATGGCCAGAAAAATATCTCTGTGTAAACCATATTAAAGATGCGAAAGAAGCTGAAACCTGTTGCAGAAAGAAGAAGCAGAATCCAGTCCAGTTTCTGGTGATAAAACTTGATGAATCAGAAGCTTAAATTTTTTTAAAGACATCTGGCACCTACCCTCTATTACCAGGTTTAGCCAGATGTAATTCTAAAGGATGTATATAAAAATGCTTAAGTTTCACCTTCTGTTTTTCTTGATGCAACTACTTTACAACAAATAGGAAATTTTTTTACAGAATAAAAGTCAATTCAGTTAAATTACTTAATGAAATCCACATAAAATTAAATCTGAATATAAAAAAAAGGCTTTTTTTTTTTACTCTAGGATAGTGATTCCAAGAGTGAAATTAGAATCAGAGAAAGGAACAGATGACTTATTCATCCAGTCCCAAACACCTTATAAATTGTAGATTTTGTTATAAATGACTAAATTTATACAAAAGCAAGTTTAATATGTTCAAGACATTTAATAGCAATTTCTAGTCAAGCATAAAAAAGCTTCAGGGAAGGGAATGCCAGGAGGAGAAGAAAAAAGAACACAGTCAGAAAAATTTTCTTTGGCATGAAAGTCTCACTATTAAGAGCCTTCTTTCATGTTTGGTCAATTAAAATGCAGTATATGAAAGTATAGTACCTTATAACACATGCATAGAGCCCGCTGTCTTGTACCACTGTTGGTCTGAACCAAATGGAGTCTTCTTCTTTGCTCATTCTGGTTCCATCAAAAGCTATAGGTTCCTCAAAATCTCCAGGTCCAGAGCTTTTGTACCACATCAAACTAAGTCCAGCACTTTGGGCTAGGGAGTAATTAGCTCTAATATATCCATAAAAGAGTGCACATTTTATACGAACAGGTTCTCCCACTAGAACTTGATATTTCTTGTAATCCACAGACCAGTCAGTGCATCCATCAGCTATAAGAGAAGAGAAAATGACAAGAGATTGTCAAAGGCTTTGGAAAGCACTATTCACAAAACAGTCTTTATTGTGGGAAAGTATTGTATTTTAAAAAAAAAGTCCATTGAGGGACTAGCAGAATGCTTTTTATCCCTGAAAAATTAACTGCATTTTCATGATGTTTATGTCTGTACTTGTCTATAGTGGACAGAGCCATTAGGACATATATTGCTAAATGTTGATAACCTCTGAGCAGTAACTGAGCAATTGCTCTTTTATCTTTTGTGGAACTCCAGCATGACCAGTTATAAAATGCTGAAGTGAAAATTAGTGCAACACAGAGGGCATGTGGTTCACAGGGTGTCACCATCTAAACTGCATCAATCAATCAATCAAATATCTTCAGTGTTACCATGTAAGTGAAAGCCTCAGAAGGTATTAGGACAAGGAACTGTGGTCTGAACCAAATTGTATGAAAGTTTGGGATAGATTTGAAGGAGGAGAAGAAACTGTCTTTACAATAAGATGCACAAATTGTTACTTCCAGGAAAATTACTATCAAAATTATAAATGGGTTATTCAAGAACATGTTAAACAGATCTTAGTTGGTATTCCTGACTTTCCAGAATGACATTACAAATTATGGTTATTAATGTTTTCTTTTTTTTTTCCTGTTGAATAGCATCATCCCTTCCAATACTGTCCCACAATAACTGCTTATCAGAAAGCAAAACTAAATTTATTTGACATGCCAAACCCCAGTAACATAACTAAGCCCCAAGGCCAAAAAAACACCAAACTCACACCCTCGTCCCCTTTATTTTTAGCTAAGAATAACAAAACAAGAAAAGTAAAAGAGCTATTTTTTACAATGACTTTCTTAACAGAAGTTTATATTTTTTAAAGCAATTTCAACCATGAAAATTTACCATGAGGTTAATACACTAAAAAACTCAGAGTCCAGTCTCATCTAGGTAAATAGGCACCAATCCAGCCAGTAGAAAACAATCAGTTCATCTAAAGGACAATTAATTTCTTCTTAAAATCAGTATCTAAGTCTCATATAAATATTTTGTCTTTAAATTTGACACTTCATTAACTTTAAAAGAGCTCAGATAGATAGATAGCTATCTTAGAAAATCAACTTTTGAAAAGCTCTAATTTCATCCTAGAATTTTACTGACTTTAACAGAGAATTCCAGCTACTGTGCAAGGTAAAGCAATATTTGCACTTTGAACTTAGACAATATTTTTATCTGTTACTTGGGAGAAAAATATACTAGATAGTGATTTTTTGAGTCCTGTATTTGGGTAATGCCACAGTGCTTATTATATATTGCAAAATAAGAAAGACTCAGACATTTTCACACATCCCTGTGTAAGCAATACCCTAAGTTGATCCAACATAGAAAGACAGAGCAAAAGTGAGTGAATTAGAATGAGTGAAAATTTAGAGTGAATTTGCATTGTGAAGAGAATTCACACAGATATTTCATATATCTTTGGACTGTCTCCTCCTGCATTAACTTTTATGACCAGGAAGGGAAAATTATATGTTCCTGTTCCAATTTTCCTACACAACAGTCCCTAAAGGTTAGTAAGTGTTGTTACAGGGCCCTAATAAGACTTGTACTCATACATAAATTGAAGTGAATGGAAACAAAGCTACACTATTAGCTTCCCCTTAGGACCAAAGAAACTAATTTTCATGTATTCCAGGATTCAATTACACCTTTTATCATTTCATTTTTACCTATCTGAAAGAGCATTCTTTCTCACCTGATTTTATTTCTCTCTGCTTCTAAATCCCAATGCCAAAAATGAATTAACAGCCAGCTATAAGCAGTGTTAATTTCATTATTTAAGTTACCAGGTAATAACTTCTTCATCATACTTTATCATCAGATTGTAATCTTGCTTTTCACTGCTTAATTTAGCTAGTACAGGATGGTTTGCATTATTAGTTTGTAAGTTATGTCTTCTCTCTCAGGATATTCAGTTCTAATTGTTCCCAGTTCATTTAACTTGCAGAATCCATGAGAATATGTTGCTAAATAACACCAACTCAAGCTCTTTGTATTGGATGAAGGATTAAATATGCAAGGTAGATGCCACTGGCTTTGTTTCAGTGTAATATTTCTCATAAGGGACCTGGTGGCCCTGGTCAATGGCCAGTGGAACATGAGCCAGCAGTACCCTGGCAGTCAGGAGGGACATCCCTGTCCTGGGGGCATCAGGGACAGCATTGCTCTGCACTGGGGCGTGCCTCACCTCCAGTGCTGGGGGCAGTTTTGGGGGCCCCAATACAGAAAAGACATTATCCATTAGAGAGCATCCAAAGGAGGTCTGTGAGGATGGTGACAGGACTGGAGGCAAGACTGTATGAGGTCACTTGTCTTGCTTAGCCTGGAGAAGACCAAGAGGAGACCTCATTGGGGTCTTCAACATCCTCATGAAGGGAAACAGAAGGGCAGGTCCTAATTTCTTCACTCTCATGACCCATGACAGGACTTGAGGAAATAGCATGAACCTGTGTCAGTGGAGGTTTAGGTTGGATATCAGGAAACTTCTTCTCAGCCAGTGGTTGGGCACTGAAACAGGCTCCCCAGGAAAGTGGTCACAGTACCAGGCATGACAGAGTTCAAGACGTGTTTGGACAGTGCTCTCAGGCATGTGATGTGGTTCTTGGGGTGTCCTGTGCAGGGCCAGGAATTGGACTCCATGATCTGATGCATGCCTTCTAACTCAGCATATTTTATGATTCTAGAAAAGCCTTCTAAGGATCATCTGATTTATCTATATATTCATGGAACTATTTGTTCATTTTTTGGCACAAACCACATCAAAATGTCCCACCAGATATTTTAAGAGAATGTCTACTTGTCCTGGATTCAGCTGGGAGAGAGTTAATTTCTTTTCAGCAGCTGTTGGAAGTGCTGTGTTTTGGATTCAGAAATAATGAGCCTACACCTGGAGTGCTGCGTCCAGCTCTGAGCTCCTGAATACAAATGATATGTACAGACTGCAATGTCCAACAAAGGCCCACAAAGCTGATTAAGGCACTGGAGCATCCCTGCTATGAGCACAGGCTGAGAGCTGAGACTGTTCTGCTTGGAGAAAGCTTAGAGGGGATCTTAGTAATGAATACAAAAACCTGAAGGGAAGGTGCAAAGAGCCAGGCTCTTTCCACTGGTGCCCAGTAATAGGATGAGAGGCAATAGGCATATCTTGAAACACTGCAGGCTCTTTCTGAACACCAGGAAACACTTTTTTTCTGTAAGGGTTACTGACAATTCACTCAGGAGGTTGTGAACTCTCCATTCTTGGAGATATTTAGAAGCCAGAGAGATGTGGTGCTGAAAAAACATTTCTGGTTGGACTGTATGGCCTACAGAGGTGTCTTTAACCTCAATCATTCTGAAATTCTGTGCTTTATTACAGTTACACTCAGTGATAACCTTAAGGAAACATATGTCTTCTTCTCAAAGTGGTCTTTGAATGAAGCGAACATGAGAGTGTTTCTCTTCCTGCTTTCAGAAATATGATACCACTTAAACTGCCAACACTGACATTCAAGTCACTTAGAACTGTGTTAACCTAATTACAGCTGGAAGGCTTAATACCTTAAAAATCTTCCAGGAAAATCCTCACACTCAGCCAATGTGATAATCTATGTGAAGGTGCTAATTCGATTTTGTCAGCTATAATAGAAAATCATCATTCTCATCATAAGACACACCGTGGTATTTTCTGATAGCTGATATTTCAGGAGATAACTGTCGATCTCTGAATGCTCCCAATTCCACAGTAATGGAGAAACATAAACAGAAGCTTAAAACCACATAATGAAAAGGAAAACAGACTGTCATGACCTTAAAAATATTACTGTGAACATCCAGATGATGATAACATGCATGCACCATAACCAGCACTTCCTGCATGTGGTGTGTAGAGCACACATGCTTTTTTCAGTCTAGAAAAACTTGGATGTATCAAAAATTAATTTCTAGATTCCTTGAGGAACATAAAGATACATTTTAAAAGACCCAAACATATATTTAGAGAATTCTTTTGATTTTTATATTGACATTTCTACCTTAAAAATGTTACATATTTACATGTTAAATGTGTGCTACTGGCTTTGTAAATAGGGACAGAAAACAACAAAGGTTTAATATTCTTTCAGATTTTTTAATACTAAATAGATTGAATATTTCTTGTCAGTTTCGTATTGTAACTGTGTCCATTTCTACCTTGACTGGATTTTTTTATTTTTTTGTTTGTGCAAAAGTAAGGCATTGACCAAATAAATTATCTAATGTTTCTTCTCTTAATCATGGCTGCTACTGACACAAAATCAACACCTTCAATTACATTGGTTCAAAACAACTATGGGGAAAAAAATAGACTCCATACTTTTCAATGTTTTTATTTATACCGTCACATCATCAAGCAGTCAATCATGTTTTATAAATTGAAATATACTTGAATAATTCAACAGCTTTGAAATTTCAGAACTGCCTTCAAAAGAATGGTTGTAGTCCCTAATCTCTATTTTAATATGCTGCCTGTTATTGCTACACATAATAACACGATACAGAGTCCAGGATAAATATAATCCACTCAGTTATTTCCTTGAGTGACTTCAGGGTATGAAATAAACCACACTGCTTCACTCTCCTAATAATGAGATCTGCTCAATACACAAGTGTCTTGCAGGCTGTATCTGCTGGATAGGAACCAACACACAGAATATTTAACATTACTAAGAAGGCCTTCCCTTTAATTTTTGGTATCATATGTATCATTTTCAAGGTAAAATTCAGTGCTGAAAAGGAAAAAAATATAATGTTATTAACTCTTGGGTCTGCTGCTACAGCCTGATCTCATTTAAAAGCTTCAATTAAATATATAGGTTTCAGGGCTAGAAAAGGTCTTCACTTTTTCAATAAATTGATTAAAATCTGATTTCCAGACAGCAAATAGGTCTGATGGTTAAAAACAGTTCTTCTGAAACATTTGTAAAAGAAATAGCAAATTATCCTAATTGTTTTTCATGTAATGATATTTAATAAAATAAAAATTAGCAACAGATTTTCTTTTTCCTGCTCACCTGTGTTTGTAATTCTGTTCTGAATTTTATACACAAAGGATTATGCAATATCACTGTCTCTTCTATTTGTTTGTCAGCTACTTTGGGGTTTTTTAATAAGGCATTTGTAAACCTGACAAGCGACGTCATAAATCACAAAAAATTCTGAAATGTGGGTGCGTAAAGGAGAAAGCACCAGGTCTTGTTCCTAAAGTTGGGAAATTGTCAAGGAGGGCACTAAGGGATGCCGAAATAAGATAGGAGTATGTAGGGAGAGTAAATATGATGGGTAGAGAAATCAAAGGATGTTGTATACGTGCTGTAAGATTTTTGGGTTGGGTGGTAAATAGCAGGTATAACGGGTCAAGAAAACAGGCTTTCCTTAATTGGCTGCTCATAAAACGGCATTTCAAAAGTTCATTAAGTGATGCATAAGACTCAGGATTACTTTCTTTAAAACAATTTCCACAGCAATATTTTACCATCAAAATCACAGTCTGTTCTGTATTACTTTACTCTTTAGCATCCTTGTTACTTTCTGCTTTTTGCTTAGACTAGCTAGCATTAAAATAAAAAAAAAAAATTAAGATTTTATAGTTTATAGCACACTCATTAAAGTGCCTGAGCCAATTAACTCTATCCAACATAACACATGGTATTCTAGTGTGGGTTCTCATTATGAAGACATGCAAAGATTGTCTATTTTTGGTTTGCGTATGCTTTTATTTGATACAAAAATAAGCGCTGACAGGAATGAAGAAGCAGGGCTTAGAAACAACACATTATGGAGATGAGAGAGAACATGGTCAATTCTATTCTTAGACCCCTTAGATTTTGTTTTTTCAAAGTACTACCAGTATGAAATTGGAAAAATGAAAAAAAATTATATTAGTATTAATGTTATCAAAAGACCACATCAGGTATTTTATATGCAATCAAATTTCTTTTTGCACTGACTGCTATTACAGCTTTACATATTTCTGTACTGCACTTCTGTTGGATACAGCACTTTCATTTTGAAAAGGCATTTTTTGTTCTCTTGAAAACTAATGTAAAATTATGGTTTAGGCTAAAAACACATATTTTGTTCTTAGTCTAAAAACTGTGTAGTGGCTGTCAGGAGAGGGTGCCAGTAATGCAAAAGATGTTGAATGACATTTCAGGGAAACAGAAAAATTATTTTGGATACCATCATCTATTAAAGAAGTTAGTTCCTAAATTTCCACTTTTCCCAACCCCAGACAAGCTGTAAAAGGGGTAGATGTGGTAGTTGAGGAATTTTGGCAAATACATTAGCTCATAGGAAGAGGAATAATGAAAAAAGAAATCTATGTCTTGCCATAAATTAATTAAAAATACTGTTTCTCAGCTTCAGAATATTTCACTGACAAGAAACAGGGTGTATATGCCTAGGTACTAAGCTACTTAGAGACATAATACGCATGAAAATAGCTTTACGTCAATCTGGAGGGAAATTTTTTTTAATGTCATTCTCTCTTTTACCTAATCCAAGCCAGATTAAATATAATTTTTGTCTGAGTTATTCCTATTCCTTTAACTACCACAAGTATTTTGCAGAAAATGTTAAACCACAAAAGCTATTTTAAGAAAACAAATGCTGTTCAAGGCAGACCAATGCAGGAGCAAATTCTGCACTTCCTAAGTTCCTACTCTAAACCAAGAGTTGCTTATTCAGTCCCTTTTGCATCTTTCAAACCCTCCTATTCTGTTTTACCATATCATATAAATTAGGAAGCTCTGTAAACACACACTTTAAAGGTATCCTGGCTGGACTGGACTGATCAGGTTCTGCTGGATTGACCCCGGGCCAGCAGCAAGCACTCACACTTCTTCTCAATCACTAAGCCACACAAGCAACAGAACAGGGGAAAGAATAGGAAAAGCAAAAGAAAATTCACTGGTCAAGATAAAAGTAGTTTAATAAGTGAAGAGAAAAAGCCCACAAGTGATGCATAAGCACTTCCTCATTATCTCCCACAAGTAGACAAATGCCCAGCTGGAGTCTGAACAATGGCCACCTCAAAAGCCAAAACCTCCCAGATTTATTTCTGATCATGATGTTATTTGGTGTGAATATCCCTTTGGCCAATTTGGATGAGTTGTCCCAGCAGTGTCCCCTCTCAATCCCTTGTCCCCCACCCTTGGAGAATAGAATGGGAAAAAGAGGATTCTTGTGGTGCAAGCACTGCTCAGCAATAGTCAAAACACTGGTGTTTTACCAACACTTTTTTAGTCACAAATCCAAAACATAGCACCATAAAGGCTGCTGTGAATTAACAAAACTCCATCTTGCCCAGATCTGGTACACAGATTCTTAATCAGTTTGCTTCTGTCTGCTACCTTCTTTCAATTATTCGTTTCCAGCTCAGGGACTGTCTGTACATTTACAGTTACAGCATAGAGATGGAGGCATAATTCAATCAACAGCCACAAAACACAAGTTTGTTTACTAGATTGATTTCCAAAGCCTGATATTAAACTGCATTATTTTCTGTGCCCATCTGAAATGAATTGGTTCTTCTTTGTTATATTTACTATAAAACTTTATTTGAGGGTGGTTCCACATCCTCTTTCTTTCACAGAATCACGGAATAGTCTGAGATGGAAGGAACCCAAAAGGATCATTGAGTTCAGCTCTTAAGTAAATGGCCCATAATGGGACCAAAGCCACAATTTTGGTGTTGTTAGCAGCAAATCCTTATGTGGCTATACCAGATTATCTGCAGTCCTTTTTGAACCTTAAGAGCTCAAGTTTCTTTCCTCCCTGCTCCCCAAACATACTGTGACTTATTTTGAAAGACAACTTTCACCCAGTCTCACTATCACACAATTTCTATATAACGCATAAATTTTTATGTAATCTTATATATATATATATATATATATATATATATATATATATACATATATATACATATATATACATATATATACATATATATGTTTAGATATAGCATCTCAACATGAGTATGTGAAGAAGTCAAGTCTGGTACATGTTGGTCTTAAAACTCCCCCTGGAATGACTAAA
>LTAT01000001.1:11077879-11097926 GCA_003286495.1 Chlorodrepanis virens
AGACACCAGGTTATCTGCCTGAAATAGGGATACAGCAGGAGAGCAATAGCCTACCAGGACTCTCTAAGAAGCCAGGAGAGAAAACCAAAACAACATACACAGATATACACATATACTTTTTTTTTTTCTTTTTTTGTTTGGCCCTTTTGGGGGGTTTTTGTTTGGTTTAGATTTTTTGTTGTTGTTGTTGTTTTGGTTTGCCTTGGTGTTTTCTTTTCCTGTCTTGAGTAAGAAAAAAGAAACATGTAAGTATACACAGTTTACATCTATTTATAAGACAGGATAAGGCTGGCTCACTTTACCTGGCCTGCACTGACTGGGCATGAAACAGCCCAGTATTAGCACAGTAGAGCACAAGCTGTTAAGTTTTGTACTTCAGGTTGGGAGCAGCCCTGTGCTAATGAGACCTCACAGCTTCCAGCCTGGAAAGCTGCAAAGCTCACAACTGTCAGTGCAGGCATCTCCAAGAAACACAGAACTTCTACTTCCCCTTTCTCAGCCTCTCAAAGCAGTCAGAGCAGTTATAGCAACCCCTCATTCATTTTTTCACATACTTTCTCCGGGGTTTTGTGAGTACTGCCATTCACTGTCCCATTTTACAGCAATAAATTAGTGCCACTCCAGCAGCTCAGGCTGGCTGCTCACATGGTGTCTCTCAGCACATTAGCCAAACAGTAGGAGAAGCCACACGTGTCTCTCATTTGACAATTGAGTCTCATTTCACACTTGGGTTTGCCAACAGAGTAAGAAATAGCATTTATCAAGCTTCTCCTCAGCACAGTATTCTTAATATCAAGGGAAAATTGTCTTTGAGAGTAAAATTGCCTCCAGTTGAGAAATGTTTTCTGCACTGCTATGTTGAGTCTAAGTAAACTTAGTTCTCACACTGGTCATCAGCAGCTTAATTAGCACTGTCCTCTAATAAGGCTTGATCATTAATGACAAAAAATGTACCCAAGGAAACAATCTACATGAATAAAAAGATTGTAGCTTTACAGAAAAGGCTAATTAATACAAATGACCCTGATATGTAGGATTTTGAAATAAATCTCTTTTTCTTTCAGCTAACCTTTGAAATTGAGGCCAACATTTTTCTAGATGATTTTTTTAATTTAGAAAAAATTATATCATTTTACACAGACCTACTAGCATCAAGACAGAAAAAAGAAAATCTGAGGTAAGATTTTATGCCTCCTTAAATGGCAATTGCAAATCCGTTCTTTAATGTGCCACTAACCCAGAGAGACAGGTAAGGAAATAAAGTCAAAATTAAAACATAGCCACTGTATAGTATGTATGAAATTTGATGTGATTAAACCTCATTGTATGGCACATGCTGTGTTATTTCATACATAATAAAGGAAATAAACAGGATAAGGTATGTAAATATTAATCCCAAAATTCTCATAGACTTCATCCTCAGGAAGCTGGTTTTCTGTTTCCTCAGAAGAGATTTTTAAAATGAAAGAAAGAAGGAAAGAAAGAGAATTTTAGTTGTAGGAATTGAGTGATCAAATTAAAATTCAGGTCTCCTATTTAACTTGGCCTGCTTTAGATGATTATTTATGAACTCTAGGTGATATGACATTCTGGTTATTATAAAAATATTGTTAGTAACTCCATAGTTAGGGACATACTGAGATTTTTGCTGAAAGTGATTAAAATTCTTCCATTTCACACTTCATTGGTTTAATTTTTAGTTTAGACTTACACAGTATCTTCATAGCAGAAAAGATTTTCTTTTTTTCAAAAATATCACTCAGAGAAAAAAAAAACAAACAAATAATAAAACAATTCCTTCTGGATTTTTCTTTTATCTTCTAAATGCTTCCTATGTTCCTTCTCAAAATCATGAAAATCACACAGTTCAAACTTACATTATATAGCTTTGTATATAACCACATTTTAGACAGGTTAAATGTCAAAACACATTTTATTCCATTTATGCATTATATCCCCCTCATAAAGTTGAATTAGAAACCTAAACCTTCTTTCTTTTTTTCTACAATTCAGCATTTCACCCTATCTCTATCACTACCTTTTATCCAGTTTGTTTGAAGAAGAGATAACTACAGAAACCAGCAAAATCATCTGTTCAATTCACTGAAATCAGGGTGCCTTCAAAATTGGGTCAGTCATAAAAAATGCTTTTAGGAATGGAAGCTGCAAAATAGAAGAAGTGGATAACATTTAACTCAAACCCATATTCACTTTTTCCTGTCAAATAATTATATTTTATATTCATCTTACTACACAACAACATAGAACTTAATGCAAAATATCAGTACTTGAAAAAAACATATACTAGACTTCATTTTTTAATCTTTTGTTTATGATAAAATGGCCAAACACTGCTATTCATAGCAAATCCAGATTTTAAAATGAACACTCCTGAACAAAATTGTATTACCAGCCTCTGGACTTGCCTTACCTAGGAAAAATCCCTGTTTTCTTTTTGTTAGAAAGCTCCCCTTCTATCCAGAAGTTCCCTGACTTGATGCTCAGTCAGGAGTCACTCAGCTGCCTGCACATGGACTGCTGTGATGGGTTAACCCCAGCCAGATGCCAGGTGCCCACCAAAGCTGCTCTACAACTCCCTCCTCAGCTGGACAGGGAAAAGAAAATATAACAAAAGGCTTGTGAGCCTGGAGAGATCACTCAACAAATACTGCCACAGGCAAAACAGACTCAGTGTGGGAAAATTAATTTATTCCTAATCACAATCAGAGTAGGATAATGAGATGCAAACCAAAATTTAAAAATACCTTCTTCCCACCTCTTTGTCCTTCATGAGCTTAACTTTAGTCCCAGTTCCCTACCTCCATCCCCACAGTGGCACAGGAGATGGGCAGTGGGAGTTGTGGTCACTTCATCACATGTTGATCACATCTCCTGCTGCTTCCTCCTCAGGGAAAGGAGTCCTGCCCCTGCTCCAGCATGGGGTCCCTACCACAGGAGACAACCCTCCACAAACTTCTCCAACGTGAGTTCCAGGGAATAAAGCTCTTCATGAACAAGAGACCAGTTGGTCTCTGAAGAAATGTCTTTTTCCTTCCCTCTCATCACTTTCCTGTCTCTATTGGAGTGTGTTTTCTCATTAGTGGGAAAAAGGACATTCAAATTTTGTGTCTAGTCCATTACAGAGATGTCAGGTATACAGCTCTACTTGGTTATCCTAATATTTTCCTCTTCTGATGTTGCTTGAGAGGGCCAGCACAACAGATGAACTACAGCTCAGCTAACTGACAAAGGTATTAAAAGACATATTTGTCTAAAAAAGGGCAGAATTCACTCCACTGCAGCCAAGTATAGTAAAACTCTCAGAAAGGATCAAATTAGTAAGTGCCCAAAACTCTCATGAGAGAGTGGGTGTTTCACTCTGGCAAAAAGATTTTAGAAATATAGTATTTTTTTTTTGCTGTTCTCTGATTTCCAGGCATATTGGAAGTTTTCAGCCTCACTAGAAAATGAATTAGTTTATAAGGTTTTTAAATCATCTTTGATTTCGCTGCTTTTTATTTAAAGTATTCTGTCTGGGGTTTTTTGTTTGCTTTTTATTTTGTTTGTTTGTTTTATTTCGTTTGGTTGTTTTCTCTTTTATCTTTTTTTCTTTTTTCTTCGTTTGGTTTTGATTTTTTTGTTGTTGTTGGTTGTAGTTTTTTGGGTTGTTTTTTTTTTTTGTTTGTTTGGTTTTTTTTTGTTTTGCCACATGTAGTCAACATCACACCATGGCATTAAAAAATAGTCTGCCATGGAAAATTTTTAGTATAATATAAAATTGTTCCTATTATGATACAAATAAACCTCTCAACAAGGAAACAGAAAAAAAAAATCAGAAATAACTCACAGTGTTATGTGACAGATATTTTGTTTCCAGTGTGAAATATCCAGCAGATCTATTGTGAAAAGCATATCTTAAAGATCATTAGAATATCAGATTACATCAAGGCATTCAATGATGTAGAATTATTAACTTCTTTGTGAATCAAGTCCTATTGAAAAGGTGGCTACATAATATAATAGTAAAATAATTAACCACTGTGAATAAAAGGCATTGAAATTAAATTCCAAAATATTAGAATCAAAAAAGTTACATAGAACACATTAGGTAATGAAAAACCATCCAGAAGTAAATAAGGAACTGAAGATTTCATAAGTTAGTAATTCAATCTATCTGCATATAAATGCATTATTCTATCTTTTATTAGAAAAATCATAAGAACTATTTCACTAAAATTAACATATAGAGATACTGGAGGTTAATGAAAATAACCTTTCATGGGGAAATATGTGATATATATTTGAATATTAAAGAAAATTATTATGCACAAACAAAAATGAATTTTATCAAGTGTTATCACAATAAAACTATTCCTAAACATTATTGTACAATGCATCTAGGTACAGACTTTGAAAGAATTTTAAAATGCCCAATTTTTTCTTTTCCATTATAAAGTAATCCAATATTTTTAATGGCAAAGCAGGGCCAGGTCTTTTGAGTCAATGTTTCTTGTTGTCTATCAGATCTATCCAAGGAGGAAATAGAGATTCTTATAGTAATTCTTATGTTAAGACTAATTTTTTTTTCCCCCCCTGAAAGTCCTACTGGAAATTGCTGCAGAGACTCCATCTTTGATTGTTTAGAATCTACCATGTATTCACAGCCCATATTTAATTTATACCTTACATTTATCTGTGGTCAGTTTATATCTACTCTTCTTTGTGCAAGTGTACTTAATTTATTATCTCTTATTTGTGACTAGTAATTTGGGAAAGCCCTACAGCCACCTTATGGTCATCTCCTATGCTCATCTGAAAGGAAGAGGAGAGAAAAACCAGTCTGACTCATCAGTGTGTATCTTGATCACTGTAGTACAAGGAACGCTCCTCTTTGAACATGTGAAATATTAGTAGCAGTACTAAGTTTCTTTGTAGCATCAAATTATACTAACAAAAAATGTTTTATATTTTGAAGATACATTAAAAATATTGGAACCACTGCACTTCAAAGGCAGAATTAAAAATCAGCAGCACTGAAAAGAATTGCTTCAGCTACTGATGCTACAAGCTGCCACCAGATGGGTCTAGCATTGTTGAAAGAAAAATGCAAATTTATTAATTTTAATAAAAGTCTTCAAGAAAACTTTATCAATATCTTTATTAATATTCAATACGATACACCAGACTATAGTCAGTTATGTCCTTTAGGTTTTCTCCAGCTTGATTTTAACAAGCATATGCTGCCTGGCAGAATTTGAGATCACTCCAAGAGAACCATTACATTCAATTTTCATTACCCATTTCCTCATTATAATTTATTCTTGACATTTTATATCTATTGCTAAAGTACACGCACAGAACTAGTGAATCTCAACACAACCATATCAAAGATTGGAGAGATGCTCTTGTAAGAAAGAAACAAAAATATAAGCATTCTGTTTTCTTCATTTTACCACATGGTGATTACAAGGAATTATTTAATTCATATATTGTAAAACAAATGGAAAATTGAGATTTTGGGTGCTGACTAGTCAGAATGTCTACTTTAGGTATCTGAGTGCCCAACAGAAACTTGTTTTTCTGACTACTCAATAGAGAAAGGTTAGCAATGAGGCAACCTGGAATGTGAAAATTAAGCAGTTAAAATTAGGTGATGACTAAATTGCCCATGTTTGCAGATGGAGACCTTGAACACTGAATCCTGGGAGGAGAGACCTCACCACAGGGTTTCAACAGCAGTACCCACCCTTCCTGTCCTCTGCATCTCTGCTGATGGGACAGGTCCTCTCCCTGAGTAAGGGAGAGCAATGAACAAGGACAAGTTACAGCACAAGAGAGAAACTGAAACCAGGATTGTTTCCAGTTTATCCAATGGTATGACATCATGAACTGTGGTGGGTCCTATAACATGAGTGGGAAAACACAAAGGAATGTTTTGCTACATAGTCAAGGATAAGAACCCCTACAATCTCTAAGACAGAGGGTCACTTGTACAGCAGAGCACACACCTGTGTTTGCTAAAGGACTTTTTGCTGTAAGGACACAGTAACCTCCAGATTGCCAGTGAAAGAAATTACATACCTTGATTTTGTAGTCCATACATAGTGCCAAGCAATATCTTTCATTCTCCCTTTCCCCACGCCCCTGACAAGAGCAGGGCTAGAGAGGAAGAGATAAAACCAAGGTGGTGTTGTTTCCGAACACCACTGCCTAAGCATATTTCCCCTCCTTTCAGCAAAACAGAAAAGTTTTCCCACCTTCCTTTCCCACTTCCAGAGAGTGTAAGTTACCAAAATTCAGCTCTCAACAGCTCTAAAGCTGGAGCCAAGCAAGCTAGCCTATGTGAAGAAAGCAGACAACTAAACAAACCCATGGGCTGAAATCAACCCCCAGTGCTTCACAGATATTCTGCTCAAAAACATTTCAAAATACACACACAGATACATTACAGCAGATCAGTTTCACCCAGTGAGAGACAAATTAACATCTGTCTAGAAAACGATGCTGTGTTGTACACTTTGTCTTTCTCTTCAAGTCCCCCTCCAGTTTTCATTCAATTTTAATTCCTGCTCAATTCTGTTTTTCTGAAGAGTGAACAACTCGGGGATTGCAACTCTGAACTGCATGTTTTCTAGCTAGTGAAAAATGTATGTGTTCTAGTAGGTGTTCTTGCCAAGACAAATAAAATGTAAAAACTTAGTGATTTTCATTATTAAGCCTGCTTTCTCAGATATGGGAATTTCAGAGTCCCTGAATTCAGTAGTAATATCTGCTATAAGAGATTAGGTAGGCAAGTGCTAATTAAACTGCTGGGCAACAGTCACATTATCACAAGAAATACCTGAACAGATGTGTCTCAAACAAAGGAAGGAGATGCTACTTTTAATAATTGTATGGTTCTTCAGTTCACCAGACCTTTCAGATGATAGGGTATGAAGCTTACAAAGAATGGTTTTTGTCTATTGGTTTTGAAAAAAACTAATGAAAGATTTGAACTTCAAAAAACCAAAACCCACAAAAGATAGTCTAAGTGGCATAAAAACTGCAACACAACATACATGTGTTTTCTATTAATTTTGTAAGTTTCTTCAAGATAATTCCAATATCTTGCTCCTTTCCCTTGCAGGAAGAGTTTATCTTTCACCTACCTACCTAGATCAATGTAATATAAATAGAGAGTGATGATGTTAGCTGCTAATTTTGATTAACAGTAATGGTAAGGTAAAGGTTAATAATAGTAGTAGCAGTAGTAGTAGCAGTAGTAGTAGTAATAATAATATTATTTTTTTTAGAAGGCAAACTAACTACAGGATAGCAAAAGCAAAAAAATGAGTTTGACAAACATAGAAACTACCTCACTGTCTCTCACTAACCATTTTCCAGGGGTTATTTGGTCAAACGGATTCAGAATCTAAATTCTAATTCAAGTGAGTGAAATATTAAAGACAGTTTCCTGTTAGCCATTGTGAAAATCAGAAATGGAATTTCACCACTACGATCAAGTCTTTTAAAGGCCATTACAATTTCCAGCTGGATATTCACTTTGATAACTAGACCTGTTCAGCACTTTTTTCATCCTTTTTATAAATGTGGTGCAGCGCCAGTATTATTGAAAAGGAGTATTTCAAACATGTGCTAACTCTCTTCTCAAAGAGTAAGGTTGTTACATATGGTTTTAAAGAGAAGTCACTGGAGCATCATTAGTTTATAATTAATTAGTTTGCAATCAAAGCCATAACTGGAAATAAATAAAATCTTTATGAGCATTGATATTTACTGTTTTTCACAGAAGACATAGCCATGTCCATACATATTTTGGTATAAAATTAATTTTTCCTGTTGGTCTTCTGCTGGCATGCAGTTCAGGGGAAATCAGATTTACTGTTGACTAGGAAAACAAAATTTGTAGTAGCATTTACAAAGCAACAGCACTCCAACATATGTGATTATTGCAATCCACTCCAACATATGTGATTATTGCAATGTTAATTAACAATAATAATAATTAAATATTAAAAACTGCATTATATTAAATGCATGGCAGAATAAGCATCACAAAAGAGTGATAATACCAAACCATATCTTCTCTCCTCTGACAGAGAGCTTGAATTTTACAGGTATGGTGTTTTAAGTGACCTGATGAAAAAACTCAAAACCTCATAACTTTTCCTTATTACCTACACTTAGCACACAATTACTTTTATCTTCTGAGTGTTCAGAAGTCCCTTAAGTGAGCATTTTTCACTCTTTAGCTTCAACACCTATTTTGCTTAAAGATAAGTGACCACTTATAGCTTGGGGTACTTATTTGGCTACTAAACAAAAAAATTAACAGTGCAGGTAAACAAGCTTTTATCTGTATTCTGTTTCACTTTTAAACAGGAATGATTAGCTCAATTCTCACAATTTCAGAAGACAAGGTGTCAAAAATATGCTTTTCCCCTTCCTGATGTGTCTTGAAAAATAACTACCTCTCTCCTGCTAAATTATTCAAAATCTCTTACCAGAATATTTAGTGCTCTTTAAAAAAAAAAAAAAAAAGAAAACAGAAAACCTGCAGTTGTGCAAGACAAAGCTGTGCATGCTGTATATGTATTATAGGAATTCATTGAAAGTGCCACTTCTCTCACACATCAGATGAAGTACTCCAGATATATGTGTCAGGATTCTCAAAGGGCAGTAAGAGAGTATCTATTGAGACAAGGTCAATTAATGTTTAAAACCCCCAAGCTTTGATTTATAAATCTAGTAAAAAAAAATCAGTGAAAGATCTTTTTCTTGAAATAATTCGGATCATGCTTTTTTCCCCTACATACTAAGAAGACATTTTAGATATTGGATGAGGCACTGTTACATGAATGTATTCATGCAGGGGAAAAAAACCAGTCTACTCCCACTACTTTCCTGTCTGATCATCCAGGTGCCGCTCTGACAGCTATTCTGTCACCACCTGGGCTGGCACCAAGGACCCTTCCCAGCTACACAGACCACACTCCCAGCCAGACAATTTCTTTACTAGCTTGATCCCAGTTTTCCCAGATCAGAGTCTCAGACTCCTCGATCCTTAAAATAATTTAGTCATGTGCAGGAACAAAATGACAGCTCAAGCTGGGTGCCTCTGAAGAGGGACCTTGACCAGAGGAAACTCCAAGGTTCTAAACCCTCACAGTCTAAATGCTGGGAAGTCTGGGGCTCGGTGGCTCCTGCCGTGTCTCTGAGTGTCCCTCATCTGGCTGGGCCACAGCTCCTGGGCCATTTATTTGTTAAACAAAGGGTCATCACCCCTTCACAGACCCTTTCCTCATGATCCTGACCCCCAAAGCTCAGCCTGCTGCTCTCTCTGCAGCTGCACTCTGAGCAACCTGCCCTGAATATATTCATTGACACCACTTCCACTGTACTATGCTGGTAGTTAAAGTTCAGGAGATATAAAGAATACTTGGTTTTCAATTTTATTCTCCTTTCCAACTTTATTTCCATTCACTTGAAAGTGTATTTTTCCTTACTGAGTTCTATTCTTAGTTATAAACATTTTTATTAATGTTTATAGTCTAGCTTTGCCACTTTGGGGGTTTGCTAAGTGTTCCTCCAGGGAGAACTGAACCTGACAAGGAAAAATCACAGAATCATTAAAGATTGGAAAAAACTACATTATCATGGAGCCCAAACCTTGACCAATCAACTAGACTCTGTAAACCTTGTAAATTAGGCCACAGCAGTAAGTGCCACATCCAGTCATTTCTTGAACACCTCCAATGGCAGTGACTCCATTACTTTCCTGGGCAGTCCATTCCAGTGCTCACCTACCCTTTCTGCGGAGGAATTCTTCCTCACGTCCAGCCTGAACCTCCCCTGGTGCAGCTTGAGGCCATTTTGTCTTGTCCTGTCTCTAGTTCCCAGGGAGAAAAGGCTGATTCCTGTCTTTGCCATAACCTCCTTTCAGGCAGAGGGCAATGAGGTCTGCCCTGAGCCTTTCTCCAGGTTAAACAAGCCCAGCTCCCTCAGCTGCTCTTCATGGGACTGACTCTCCAGACCCTTCCCCAGCTCTGCTGCTCTTCTCTGGACTCACTCCAGCCCCTCAATGCCTTTCCTGTGGTGAGAGGCCCAAAACTGGACACAGGATTTGAGGTGTGGCCTCACCAGTGCCAAGTACAGGGGACAATCCCTGCCCTGGTTCTGCTGCCACACTATTGCTGATCCAGGCAGGTGCCTTTGGCCTTCCTGGCCCCCTGGGCACACCTGGATCAAGAAGAGGAAGAGAAGGATTTACAGCTATCAGCAAGTGCCACTTTATGCTGACTTTTGTATTCATGGCATATTACAACCTTGAGTCTAAAATACATACACAAAAGTTTATATTAAAGAATTTGATGATGAAAATTAATAAGACCTCTCACATGCTGAGGGTTTTCCAGATGTCAAATGTCAGCAAAACTGAGACCAAACAGTCTCTTCAACTTCTCTTTCTTTTCTGCTTTTTCACCTTCCCTTCAACCATGTCAAGCAGGTAAGAAGCTGTGAGGCAGATTTTATATGGCAAGGCACACGAAGGCACGGACAGGTTTTTGAATTGCATTTGCAGTTTTAATGTGCTAGGCAGAAGCAAATCTTCCTCTGTTGTATCCTTGGCTTACAGAAACCCACAGTGGGATTAGTGTGCCTTCCCAAGTGCCAGTGAGAAGTCCCATTTTCTGAAGCTTTTGTCAGAGTAGGTAGAAATGAGCCAGCATCTTGCAGCATAGAGGCTCTCAAAATCTTTCAGTGCCTTAGACATCAGTAATTATTTAGTCAGGAAGCATACAGAGGAATTAATCCCTACCTGAGAACCATTTGTTGTTGCAGCAATAAAACCCCTATATCAGCATGAGTCGTCCAGACTTTCATAATAGAGCTCTTTTTCTTCCCTCTAAGCTTCATGTAATTACATATTCAGAAAATTTCAGTGCAGCAGACTTCAGATTTACCTATCACATGTCTTACAGATCTCATTAGGTGAAAAAAGGAATTGTGTAAGAAAACCAATTCATGTTATGCTTTCAAAGACATTAAATTTTCAGGTGAAAGTTAGAATTTTGTATCATTTTTCTCTGGCATATAATTCATTGTGTCTATATAAGCATAAGTGTAAGTATATGTATGACAGAGTGTTATGGAAGCTTCTAATCTGGTAACAACAAACATTAAAGCTAGCAGATTTTTCTATTTCCTTCTATTTACTTCCTCATTTCAAAGAAGGCCTCCTTTCTCCCTTGTTCAAAAAGGAACAAGAAAAACACTTGGCAGAAAAACAAACACATCAATGAATAGACAAAAAAAAAAAAAAGCCAAACCAGAAATTGTTTAAAAAAATCAAGCCATGGTGTGATTTTTTTTTTCCTGAGACTCAAGAAAAACAAGCAAAAACAAACCACAAAACAAAATAAAACAAACCAAAAACAACAACAAAAATTAATTTCTATCATACAAACAAACCCTATGAAAATAACCAACCAAACAACCAACCAACCACCAAAACCCATGAAAAGCAACTCACGATCATTAAATTGAAAACACCAAGTCATACTAACCTTTTACTTTCTTGGTGCTGTTTCACACACATATGTTGGGTTAATTCCTTTTTCATCCTCATATTTATTTATACCATGACCCATTTTCTACTATTCATTTTAACCTAAGTCATGAAAAATCCACAGGATTCTCATGAAGTGGAAGAAAAGATGGTTGGAAGAAAAAAATTCATTGAGTTTGAAGTAATTGATTGATCCAACTTGTCCAAGCTGTTTTTGTCAGATATATTACAGAGGTATCAGTTGTAACACTACAGTTAATGCTGCATTGAAATGAGCACTTAAAGCAGGATTAAAATTCTCCCATTTCATCCTTCAGTGATTAAAATTAGACTCCAAATGATGTAGCAACTCTTCAAAAGAGAAGTACATACCAGGCAAATTACAGATGAACATTTGAAAATAATGCCTTATTAAACATTTTTCCCAAGAGCCTTAGTGTGCTGGCATCACCTTAATATCAATATAAATGTTTCAGAAATTTACCGTATCCTTAGATACTTTCAAATTCAAAATATTTTTTGATAAGCATGTAAACGTTGTTAGCCTAATTTCTCTTTTTTCTTGTAAGTCAAACAAGATCATGTGCTGAACCTTTCAGCAGTGCCTGGGCCATGTAAGCACTTCTGTATTTACTTTGCACTAGTGCCTGCTCAGCTCCAGAGGTCTGACTATTATTTTTCCTATAATCTTTCTTCAGATTGATTATAAAAATAAAAAAATTTTGTGAACCCTGAGAACTTCTTACTGACTTACTTACTAGAAAACATAAAAAATTCATGCAATTCTTTAACTCTGAAGAAAAAAAAATAAAGCAATAATAAAAAGCTTTGAATTAAAAATAATAATAGTCATGCATTTTATATTGCCTTCCTCAGGTACCTCTTCCTCTCTCAGCTGAGAGTTGTTCTGAGGTAGTTACATGTGAGCACAAAAGGGCTGTGGTAGCCCAAGGGGAGCTGCAGGCAGCCAAAAGAAACTTGAGCAATTGCAGTTCACCTCAGCCATCAGGTCATGTATTTCCCAGGAAATAGCTATCACAATATCTTGAAAATCAGTTCTGACACATTTAAAGAAACAAATGAATGCAGTATTTCATAACAATGCTTAAATCTTTTAGCTTGTTTCAGAGTTTTTCAGATGATGGTATTGTGTTCAAGTAAAGAAGGAAGAAACACTAGATAAAAGCCAAGTTCTTATATTAACAACATTCACATAAATTAGAGGCATTGAATAGATCTTTGTGAATAACTTTAGGAAATTTGTGAAGAGCTGGCAAAATAGCTACAAATAACACAAGGCATTTTCTAAAATATTTTTGTATCCTATGGCAAAAGAGCTTTTTCCCTCAGAAGGACCTTATTAGTTTTATCAATTTACTGTGAAGCACATTTTAATGTGATTAGAGTTTTAATTTATGGATACCAAGATCATTCAAATGACACAAATGTGGTATTGTATTTGTACTGTCCTTTATGCTGAAGCCCTATGGTGTTCACTAAAAATATTAAAAAAAAAGCCAAAGTAATATATTCTTGCAGAAGGTTATCTAGTTGAGTTACCAACAGCTCCTTGAATACAAATCCTCAGTTCAGTTATGATGTGCAAACTGTTATTTTAAACACCTTAGTTTCTTTTAACAACCTACCATGCCTATATTATTTGTTGAAACCTCAGCTAGTTTTTTCTCTGGGTGTTGTGCAAGATTGGGAAGATTTTGCTATGCAATGGCACCTTACTCTCTAACATATGAATAGTTATCACAGAAAGCAGTATTTTTTCCCAGTATGCATTGCCTTGCATGCAAACATTAAAGCCAATAAAAACTGTGACTTTTTCATTGTTCTTTTGTCATAAAATAAAAATTATTTAGTTTTGACAATCTTGTGAAAATTACAAGTGGAATGCAAAAAAGCCCAACCTAAATATTTGCAAGACCGGCGTATGCAGCAGGTTAAAGAGAAAAATGGTGGGAAAGATGGCTGAAAAGAGCCATTGTAGGTTCTGAATCTTGGGTTCTGCATCTCTAAGATCTCCAGTTATTTAAAAGTCATTACTTGTGTGATGGCTCTGCTGGGCAAGCCCACCAAAAGGACTGAAAAGCTAATTGGTAAATACCTGATTGTTGTCAGATGCAGCTTTTTGTTTGCATGGGAAGTCACAAATTCAGCTTTGGACTTCTCACAGTGGTATCATTCATAGCTTCCCCCCAAAAAATTGTTCTGAAGCAAAATAACATAAGCTGAGAGACATTTAATTTTATTCACTTTATTTAATTTGCATTTGATTTGCAACCTGCAGAGGTACTTGGATCATCTCTTTCTCTGAGATAAAGCTCTCTGAGTATAACTTAATTGGAAATCTTGCCATGCCATTCTTTCCAAGGGTTTTTGAATTTTGCACCTTGTTTTAGGTCTGCAGAAGCTTTGCACTACTCCCAGGCACCTACAAATTCTAGTGGTAATGAATCTAACATCAAGGCAAATAAGGATGTTCTTTACTCCAACCATACTCTAAGGTGTATTTCCTCTAGCTCTTCCACAACAGGAAAGCCAGACAGTTCTCTGATGAGTCATTCATGAAACTTTCCAGTTGTCCCAGTCTTCCTCCCAGCCCATTCAAGTGCCACTGAATTTGAGTATAATGAAAAAGCTCCACTCTGAAATATGATCAGGAATTAGACACACATGATTACTAAAGCTCTTAGCCATCATAAAAATAAAAAATAATAAAAAAAAAGGTTTTAGTTTATTTTGCTGTTTTCAGGAAATCCTGCTGCCAAAAATCAAATGACACAGCTGGAAATCATAATGCTCCATAGAGATGGCAGGCTTCTCTTTTTTTTTTTTTTTCATTTCATTTAGAGAGAAGTAATTGTGGAGGCTGCTCTGCTTTCTAAAAATAGATAACTGCAAAACAAATTAATTTTACATTTGCATTTTATAGGCTCTTCACTTTCCCTCAAAATACATGAATTCAAGAAAAAGAACACACTATTAGTCACTTTTTTAAGACACCAAATACAAAATTCATATTAACTAGCCTCCACAGCTTATTTTACAGCTTCAGGTTTCTTCTTTGAAATGTTTTACATGAAATACATGATAGAATTGTCACCTTATTTTAGAGTTTGTGATATAAACAAGGTCACTGTATAATTCACAGCAGAAAAACCTTTTCTGATGGTGAAAAAATTGAGCCTTAGTAACACACTATAAAGTTAATTGGGCTACTGGGAAAAGATATTTCAGGTAAGTAGCTACAGTAGATATTTCTTTGCCACCCTATAGAGATATTTTTCTCTGACTCCATCAGTTTACTTGTATTTTTTCTAAGAGAGTAACTTAAATTATGGATAAAGCTTCTCTCTAACCTATTTTATACTAATATCAATACACCATTCAATCTTCAGCTCTTGCTGGAAAATGTAGTTCACTGTAAAAGGCTGCTAACAAGGAGTTTTGCAGGCCTGTTTCTTGTTTTCTGGACCTGTACTTTTCAGCACTGATCACTTGAATTTTGTTTTCACTATTCTGGAAAGGATAACTGCTATAGTATGCTGACTTGAAGTGGTTTGCAGTTATTCTAAGCAGAAGCACAGAGGTCACAACCAGATTAAGTCAGTCTAGAGCAATTGTTCCTCATTATTGCTTCCAGTACTAATGTGTTCCACTTAAGGCAGAACAATTGATTATTGGTCAGGTCTTTTGGTAAAGTTGAAAACCACAGAAGAAATAATTCAAGCTAAGACAGGTGATGGAATCTTTATAGGGATGATTTACCCATGGATAATGGTATATGGTACTTCAGTCATTCTATGATGGAATGACTGAAACAGTTGATGAGGAAAGACTGACTGATGTCATCTACCCAGACCTCTTCAAGGCCTTTGGCATGGTCCCACATGACATCCACATCTCCACACTGGAGGGAAATGGATTTGAAGGATGGACTATTTGGTGCATATGCAATTGGCTGGATGGGTGCAGCCAGAGAGTTGTGATCAATCTCTCTTTGTGCAGGCAGAGGCCAGAGACCAGGGCTTTCCCTGAGGGCTCTGTCTTGGAATGGATGCTCTTTAATATCTTTGCCAATGACACAGAGAATGAGATCGAGTGCACCCTCAGCACCTCAGTTTGTAGATAACACAAAGCTAAGCAGTGCAGCTGGCACAACAGGAGGACAGGATGCCATCCAGAGGCTGAACAAGCTCAATAAGTAGGCCCAGGTCATCTTCATGAGGTTCAACAAGGCCAAGCGCTGCACCTGAGTCGGAGCAATCCCAGACATGAGTACAGACTGGGAGAACAGCTCACTGAGAGCACCCTGAGCAAATGGACTTGGGGTTCAGGTGGACAAGGAGCCAGACATGAGCCAACAGTGAACAACGACAGCCAAGAAAGACAGTTGTGTCCTGGGCTGCATCTAAAAAACACTTGAGCAGCAGATCCAGGGAGGGAATTTGTTCCTCTACTCTGCTCTGATGAGACCCTACCTAGAGCACTGTGTCCAGCTCTGGGGTCCTCATTTTAGGATGGGCATGGTCCTTTTGGAGCAATTCAGAGGTAGACCACAAAGGCAATCATAGGACTGGAGCACCTCTCCTAGGAAGACAGGCTTAGGGAATTGGGGTTGTTCAGCCTGGAGAAGAGAAGGTTCCAGGCAGATCTCATAAAAACCTTGCAGCTGGGGCCTAAAAGAGAACTGGAGAGAGATGTTTAACATAGGCATGTGGTGATAAGACAAGTGGGAATGGCTTTAAACTGAAAGAGAAAAGATTTGACTTAGATGTTAGGAGGAAACTCTTTACTCAGGAGGTGGTGAGGAATTGGAACAGGTTGCCCAGAGAAGTCAATGTATCATCCCTGAAAGTGTTCAAGGCACATTGAGTGGAGCCCTGAGCAATTTGGTGGAGTGGAAGCTTGTCACTACCCCCAGCAGGGGATTGGGACTAGGTGGTGTTTGAAGGCTCCTTTGGTGCCAATTCATTCTACCATTCAATGATTCTTTTGACTAGGATTAAAGTTTACAGTGATGAAATCAAGAGGTGACTCTGATACTGTGAGGTATAGTTAAACTAGACATGCTAGCTTAGGCTGAGGGCAGGTAGTCAAGCTTTAAAGTTCATTTGGATCTACCTTTTGATCTGACCTTAGCCTTTGCTTACTTGCTTAACTTGTCAGATGTAAATAAATTCTTGAAGAATGAAAAGTACCAGTTTTATGATTTTAGTAAAGAAGGAGACGGAAATGAGGATAAAAGAATAGGATGTATTGATTACTCAAAATGATTTTTTTTTCTAAAGCACGGCCATACCTCTTTGTTGAAAGCCCACATTTGAGCAGAGTTAAAAATATTTCTGTTCTCCTTTAAGAAGTTATGCCACAATCTGTGCCAATGCAAGCACATATTACACACAAAGCATTTCTGATGCTAATTGTTTCCATTAGATTTTTCAATTATAATGTTGGTATAACATTATGAGGTACAATCTGGAATAAAAAGAATGACTGCAAGAGTGAATAGTAAGTTACATTAAAATGTACTTCCAGCTGGCAATGTTTTGCTTTAAGTGACTCCTTGAAAATACAATGCAAATTAAAGACCAGCTTGTGTAACAGAACTTGATACCAGATCATTGATATTTTTTAATATAAAAAAATCCTGTCTATGAGAGCAAACATTTATTTTTAGGCAAATATTATCATGCATCTTCACAGCCATAAAAATTAGACAGAAAAACAAAATGTCATAAAGATTTAACCTACATTCCATTGTCTGCACATATATGGGAAAACCACAGATTGCTCTAGATAGGACAGGCCTTTTTATATATGTTTACAGATAAGAACATATAAAATGTTTCCAGATGTTGTTCCCCACTTCACACAAGTGACATCTTTAAACACTGAGACTGAGCTGTCAGGCAGTGAAGGTCTAGCTAGGTTGCTAGGACCATGATGAATGAATCCCATGGATAGGCTGCAATCATCTGCACAAGCAACATTTATTCTGCACTTTTGAACTTCTCATCTGCATTGTTATCTTAATACATCTTCCCCTCTCTCGATTGTTTTAATAACACCAACCTGTGCATGTGCTCAGAAGCATGCTATTACCAAACTATTTGGCTTTTTCTCCTCCAAAGGCTGATTTTTTCCCCCCGACCAGTTTATATTATTGTGAGATCTAGGACAGGCACTACTCAGTCCTAAGCCTGAAAAAAATAGAGGATCTTTGGATACTGCTGAGTCAGAAAGGGTTTCTTTATGCTACAGGAAGGCAGTAAATGACAGCTTCATAATAGAATTCACTGCAGGAGGTAAACACAAAGTAGAGGAGTTATTTCATGCTAGCTATACTAGTTTGCTAATTTTGATTATATAATGTTATTGGCACATAAAGAAAGAAACTCAAAGGTGAAAAAAATCTTTTTAAGATTATCAGAAGATTTATTTGTAATTAACTACATTCACATGAGGAAAATTCACCATTAGTGCCTTGCTGTGAGACAGCAATAAATGAAATCAGGAAGCTCAAGGTTTGGGCAGAGAACAAAAAAATCACATTTTATGTTAGATAGTAAGTACAATGAATAGCAGAGGTACTTTTGATCTTATTACCTTCAGAAGGATGTCACTGGTGTCACTCAGTATAGCCCAACTATTACAAACTTATATTGCAGCCCTTAGCAAATTCTGCCCTTCAGCAGTTCTTCATATTGAAAATTGTTCTCTCATAGCTTCCTTTCAATTTGTTCCATGGAATTTTCAAGGTATTTAGGGCTGGGATAGTGCCTTTCTGGACATGCATACACAGTGCTGACCACTGGCAGATTCTGGCCTGTAGCAGACACCATTGTGATTCTATGATTATGACTTATCACACTCCTTTCATCCATGAACAGTCTTACAAAATAACTTCAAATTGGTATTGCTTTTGATACATATTTTTTTATTATGACAAATACAAGAAGACACTTTTAACTTGGTAATAGTCTCTTGAGATTTAAAAAAGAGCTAAAACCTCAAAAGACACAATTAAATGCTGCTTTATGATAAGAACGCAGGTGGAGAATTATGAAGAACACTCCTTTTATATCTCTGTCAAACCTGAGAATTTTTAAGTAATTATTTAGGGAATAGAGATGAGAACTATTTCTAAACCAAGGATGAAATGCCTATTAAATGATATTTCTGTGAAAAGAAAGCCTAGGTTAAAAAAGAGTGCTGAGAATTGTTGTGTAACATGCAAAATTTTTAGAAAATCAATTTTATTTTCACACTCCTTAGTTCCAGTAATGTAAGAAATCAGTCTACAGCTCTCTATAAGATTGGAAAATTTTATCAAGGACTGGTTAGCAACTGAAAAATAATGTTGGATAAAGACCTCCTTAGTGCCCTCTTATTACCCACAAAGATAATCTCTTTCTACAAGTCAAGCTGTATAAAATTTGTGCTCTGTCAGAAACTAACCAAGATTAATTATAATAGCAATCCTGGAAAAAAACCCACTTATTAGTATTTCAGTTTCTCCTTAGATTTGCCTTACGGAAGTGAAAAAACCCACATTAGTTCTTGGTTTTACTGTGATTTTATTATGATTTTGCTGTTACTTTCCCACTATCAAGAGCATCAGTACTGTAAAAAATTCTGCTTATCACAGTATGTATTTCTGTAATCTCTGACCTCTTTGTGCTCTGAGCCCAGAATAGTCCCATAACCCTCAGCAGTAATTCTGAATTTACTTTCACTAAGTATGACTGGGATGAACTTTTCTGGCAGCTTCTGACAGAATGCTCAGTCACAATTCTAACTTGAACAATTAATCTTTCTTTAAAAAGGTGTTTGTTTAGCTTATGTACTCAACAAGTTGTTGGAGTTTGGTTGATTTGTTTGTTTTTTTGTTTTCTTTTTCCCTCCCCTCCAAAACAGAGAAAGTCTGGAATATGTTAGCTGTAAAGTCTGTCAACCTTATTGACAGATACATAACACTCTGAATTTACCTTCACTGTCATATGTCATATTAACCAGACTTGTTAACTTTTTCTTGGCTCTCCTTATAGCTTGTTTTTTGTTTTTCAATAATGTCCTACTTTCATATTTTGGACTTTCAGCTCTGTGAGTATGACCATCTTTATGTGTACATGTTCATGCCACTGCCCCCTTCAACTGTGCATGTACTAACACCATATCAATATCAAAATGTAACAGCAATATTTAAACTGCTTTTAACACCTTTGTCTCCCAATTTTTTTTCTATTTGTCTATCTAAATTCAGCAAAGCCGATTGTTTATAAACCATTTAGGTTATGAGCTTTATCACTAGCAGTTGTTCACAAGTACAATTAAAAGCACTGAAAAATATTATTTTGTAATTTCATAATTTTATATTAACCACCTTTTAGGAAATTAATTTTAATTTCCTGAAAAAGGGAATCTTCCCTTCTTCTCCCTATATTTTTTCAAGAAATTTTTCAG
>LTAT01000001.1:11119208-11133366 GCA_003286495.1 Chlorodrepanis virens
TAGCTTTGAAAGGCAAATTTCCGAGTCCCATTTTTATGAGAAGCAGGGTTTTAAGGACAAACATGAACAGAATTTATATAAATGAGTCATAAAGTGACCAATATCTATTATTACATCAAAACTGGTGCACCTCCTATGGAATTCAGCTTAAAGATCTGAGAGATTCTCTTTATACAGTTCTAGGAACAAAGCTTTCCTTTATCCCGTCAGTTGTCTATGAGAAAATCATTACCTTGTTAGCTCTAGCCAGGTACACAATACCCAAGATCAACACTACTCTCAAAGATTATTCAATTATATCCTTGGAAAAAACATGAAAAATAAGCCTTTGTCATGACACAGTTATCTTCAGAATGAGCAAAAGAAATAAACAGAATATGGGATGAAATGAAATATTTACTTTTCCATGCAGGGGGAGGCCTACTGGTATTTTTGACAAGAAAGTGCAAATGGGAGGTAGGCTAAACAAAAAAAAAAGAGCTTCCTACTGTACATCTTCACATGCATGTGATTGATGCACATGCACATTTAGCAAAAAAAGAGGGTTTGCACTTTGAATTTGAATTCTGGCTGTTCAAATGTCCCTCAAGCCTTTCTGACAGATTTCCATTGCTCAGGGTATTGGCCAAGGCTCTATTATTTTTTTCCCGCAGGTTTTATTATCTAACTAAAATTTATTAACCCAGATAGCAAGATTCCTGGCACCTCCACCTGGGTGACCCACAAAGAGTAACAGTGAGCTCAGGGAGCTGCCAGTCATAATGAAGAGTTATGAAAGGAGATGGTCATGGCAAATTTCTGTAGATGCAGAGAGCAGATTAACTTTTTTTACATAATAAAGTCTCACACTTGTTTATAAAGAGGTGAACAGAATTCTGGGTATGTTTGTTAATTTACTCTTATGTCAGTTCATTGATATGGATTAAAAATTAAAAAAAAATTAAAAAATATTTTGATGTCTTAAAAAAAAAGTATTAATTACCCTCTTATTGAAGTTCTAAATTCCCAATGGGGTGCAATTCATGCCCCCATTAATACAGGAGTAGGATGCACCATACATTTTAATACTCAGACCAGTTAGACTGTGAAAGCCAGATCCAAAAATCGTACTAAAGCTGTAAAGCAGAGATGTAAATGAAAGATGACTGCACATCCTGTACAAAGTAATCTGGAAATTGTTAAAAACAGGTTCCCATCCAACTGAATTCACTGTAAATTTCCTAATTGATTTCATTTTGAGTGGGCTTTAGAACCAGGTATTTAATGACTGGTCATGCTTTCAGTTTGGGGATATAAACAATAAAGGAAATATTCAATTTTATTTAAAATTATGCAATGATTTCTATTGAAAATTGGCAGCTGCCAGAATTCCAGAAAATGAGACTGCTAATTTACATGCCAAAATAGAAGCATTTAGCTTCTGAGAGACTTGATAAAACTATCTCTAAATGACTATTTGCAAAATCAAGTGCATATTTATAATTGTGTAAGATTATATTATTTCTTCCAGCTTGAAACTAGGAATATGAAGTTTTCTGCAAAAACTGATCCACTGGATTTAATCTGATCCCTTAATAGATACTATACTGCTAAAAATGTTTTCATTATAAGATAAGTTACCAGATCTTATTTGCCTGTCAAATAATCAAGGAACACTTTATTATAACAAACAAGAATATCATTTAATTGGGAAAGACTCAACTTAGAGATCAAGTCTAAGGAATAGTGCTAAAAATATTAGTTTACTGTCCAACTGTAATACCCAAGAATACACCAAAGGACATTAGAATGTATTCACCACACAAGGTACAATAAAATTTATCTGTATTTTTAAGGCTAGGCTTTCATTTGCTAACAAACACAAATAAAGGAACCTGAGTTACTTTGGCATTCCAAACGGTGACACAAAAAATGTATTGTACCACATTAAAATAACTAAATTTAGACCTTTTATTTGCTATTACTGCTTTTAGTGATTCATGTCTGCATCATAAACTGAAGTTAACAGGATAAATATACAAAACCCAATTTAGTTTTCATACATGTGATAATTTCACATCAAATTATGACAGTACTCATGAATGGTAAAATTCTAATCAACTTAAGTTAGTTTTTATCAATCAAATATATTTAAGTTGTCAAAAATAACACTGAAATAATTTGTCTCACAGCTTGAGATGAGGGACTATTTTGCTTGTTTTCTCTAGTCATATTTTTAAGTGACCTCTGATTTAAATGGTAATTATAGGAACCTTAAGAGAAACTTTTCAATAAGCTGGAACTGACTAATTTTCATCTGCACTTAAGTTACAATACCTTTTTATTGCTTTTCTTTTCATAGCTAATTATGGTCCTTGAAAGCTCCTAACTCCTAAGTTCTTAGTTTCACCAAACTCCTTTCACCTCAGATCATTCCATACTTATAAGAATGGAATTAATATTAAATATGAGCAGGTAGGCTTATAGTAAAGCCAAAGCTCCTATGAAATTATTTCCATGAAGTCAGAGATAATAGCTTTACAGTAATTTTTTTGGAAAAACTCTTTTTTGTCACCAAGCTTGAGTACAGCAATAGTTTTCCCAAGTGTGAGAAAACACAGATGGTATAGTAGAGTCACTTGATATAAATAAACTACCTTGGCTCTATGTATTGATTTTGACAAGTTTCCCCTATTTCAGTTCTTTTGAAAGAGTCAAAAATAAGTGGTGATCCTATGATTTCACTTGTTTGCATAACTAAAGCCAAGTCTGATAATCATGACTGGGAGTTGGTAAGTTGATATCCTTTCTTGCAATAATCATGGACACAGAGAACAAGAAAAGCCCGGCATGTTGTCCCCTCTCTCTTTCCAAATGGATCTCCTATTGGCTCATCAATTGTACTCCAGTTTGTAAGATCACAGCTTTCATTGTACAAGGGAGAAGCTGTGCTTCATAATTTCACTAGCAAACATGTAACACCTTCGATAAATATATACACAAAAACATTCAAGCAGACAAAACACAACCTCAGAAGAGACTGCAAGAAAATGCAAAAAGAATGCTGCATGTGTATTCAAGTGAGTTTCACCCTTCTACTAAAGTATTCATGGAACCTTTTTTTTTCAGGCTTGATGACATAAATGAACTTGATAATAATTTGTTGAACATCTTAGTGAACTTGAAGCTTTGAAAGAAATGGATTGACAGTACTGAACTCGCTGGTCTGAGTACTTTGGTGAATTTATGCAATGGTTTAAGTAATAATATTATAAGATCTCATTAAATTAAATTAATAATTACAGACTGAGGAAGATTTACTTCTCATAAATGATTCAGAATTCATACTAGAAATTTGTAATTCACAGCTCTTGGCACTGCAGCAAATATAATGGCAACTCCTAAAGTCACTCACTGCATGACACAGCATCACAGAACGTCCTGCGTTGGAAGGGACCCACAAAGATCATCAACTCCAACTTCTGGTTTAGCACAAGGCAACCCCATGAGTCACCCCATGTGCCTGGGAGCATCCAAACGCTTTTTGAGCTCTGTCAGACCGGGTGCTGTGACCACATCCCTAGGGAGCCCATTTGTGTCCAGCCATCCCTGTGGGAAAATCCTTTTCCTAATAAAGAAAACTTCATTCTATTCAGTTTCAGACAAATTTTAGCTTTGTTTGTTTGCTTGTTTGTTTTGACTGATCATTTTCTCTAAAATTTAATAAAGTACAGTTTTACAAGTTTTATATATTTTTAATTTTTTTTTAAATTTGGAATACTTGTTCTATTTCTAACACACAACACACTGTTTCTTCTTCTGTTTTCCTTAGCTATAACTTTGCAGGATTTTTCATCTTCTTATTGGATATCTGCAGTATCAAATTTTTTCTTAAAAGATCTTCCTCTTTCCAGTCTCCATAACTCTTGAAACCACTGAAAGATATCTTATAAATATAGCCTTGATTGTCTGACTTATTCATCTCACACGTTTTCTCAGTCTTATCTAGCAGAGTCTTTTTTTATGTTCTTACTTATCACATTTCCACATTTTATGCTTTCAAAGCTTTTAACCCAAAATTTCAAAAGCAACAGCTTTTAACTTGACAGTTTATGAAAATCATTCAAATTTATAATTTCTCAGAGAATTTAATATTATTCTAATTAAGCTGACCTAATTATGACAAAAACTAAAGAGAAAATACTTCTCTTTTTGAAGAGTTTTTAAGGCACTTCAGCATGAAGCTGGTATTTAACTAAGGTATTTACTGATGAATTCAGGTATTTAAGCCCACCCTAACCATTCAGGAAATTTTAGGAGCTTAACACCTAGGCTCAAGCTAGTTAATTCTCATGGAATTAATCTTTTTATGAAAGCCCTTTAGCTAACATTGTTTCAGTTTAGGGTTTTAAGGAATCTCTTTTGATTTAAATTAAATGAGTTCCTGAGTATTTAAAGTAGTTTATCTGTTATTTTTCAGCTTCTAGGAATTCCAAACTTGAGAATCTTTAAATAACAGTTACTATAAATTACAGAAAAGGTTTGATACATAGGTCAGGTTACTTACACCTCAAGTTCTATCAGCATCAAATAGATGGAAAATAAATTTACCCTGCCTCTTCCTACTATTAACCTGATCTTTACCTACAAAGACACAGCCTGTTAATGTTGAACAGTGCCCTCTACACCTGTGGAACCTTAGAAAAACACTTCAGCAACACCACATAGGGACAACATGCAAATAAAGAACCTTTAACAACAGGAACTGGGTGATTCATAAGCTAAAAGAACATTCTTCTGAGCATCCCTGAGCTGAGCTAGATCTATAGAGTTGTTTAAGTGACAGCTAATAATATTTTATTTCTTCCCCAAAGAAACAAGATGTGATAGACACTATACAAGGAGAAGATCTGATCCTGCCTGTGTAGGACATTCTTAATTAGGTCCTGCACTGTGTATCTGCTTGGTTTAACATGGTGAAACTCAATTAAGCTGTTGTAACTCAGACAAGCCCTTGAACCAGTTGATGTCCCTAAAACAGTATACAATTTGCTTTAAAAGTTAAACGAGTTGTAAAGTAGTGATTCAACTTCTAAAATGTGTCTATTGACATTTGACACACACTCCTCTGAATGAGTGTGACAAATATAGAATTATAATTTAATGACTAAGCTAGTTTTACTTTTTTTTTTTCCCCTGTTGGTTTCTAATGGCCCTGCATAGCCAATTTGCTGATGTGAAAGACAGCTGGAACCTCTCATGTTTTATGAATGGCAAAGCAAAACTCTGACCTCAGTTTAAACTGTGCAGGATTACTGACAGCAACATGAAAAGTGAGAATATAATTTAAAGAAAAATGTTCTGAATTTGAAACAGAATGGTTAATTTGGCTTTTTATCTATTTCTGTCACAAGGTTTTGCGGTTTTCCATGCAAAAGGAGGAATACCACAATTTACTTTGAACCATGCTTCCCTTCTCCAAGAGAACACCCAGAAGAAAAGTCAAACTCTTAGAAGGGAACACAAGCTACTTTGAACAAAAAGATGTATGTGCTTCCATAGTTAGTCATTAAACCCAATACCAGTTGTTCTAGGTTAGTACAACAAACTGCATTGCAGAACAAGTCAGAACACAGCAGGACTTTGTCTTGGTTTCTCTGCAGGGAAAACAGTTCAAAAGCTTCATAATATCAAGTGCTATTCACTTGATATTAATTCAAACAGCTTTGAGCTGAAAGTCAATGATATACAGCAAATTTGCAAAACCAAAAGTACTGAATTAGGAAACACTTTTGGATAAGAGTCACTTGTAAGCAGGAAATGCTGTCTTAGGAGGTAAAAAATGGTACAGCTTGTATTGAAAATTATTAGCTTCTTCTGAGGACCTAATAAAATTTGAGACTACAGGACTGAAAAATATAATTCAAAATACCCATGCACAAAATGATTGAAAATAACTTCTTCAGCCCTCTCTTTTTTGTTTTCCCTGTGATAACTCAGATTTTCTGGTTTATGTTTTTCTTTCAAATTTTTTCACTTATAGACCTCAGGTGTGTTACTCACCTGTTAATACCTGAAGACTATGAAGCTTACACTCATTAAATAATAATTTCTGCTGTCTCTCTCTGTCTTCCTCTCCTGCTGTCTTCTTAGCCTACTGAGAACCTTCCACCCAACTGTGGAGAGAGAGCACCGGGAAGCGAAGTGAAGGGACGCACACAATTCTTCTAGTCCCATTAAGAAATTTCTGGGACTACCACAGCTCACATCATCTACATTCACAGCTGAGGAAATACAACAGTCAAGTCTCTAACAGGACTGTTTCTCTGGACCTGCAGCACTAAGGACCAGTCACATCCACCCTGCCACATTTATCAGGCTCATGAAGCTATGAGGCATTCCTGCAAACATCACACTCAGCACAGCTCTGTAGGAAACAATAGCAAGGTTTCTTAACCATTCATTGTCACAATTTAGGTTCAAACTAGAAAGTTTCACTGATTTTCTGAGCTAAAGTCTAAAAATATCAGACAAAGTGTGGCTGGGCTGGAACAGGTTCTGGAACAGGCTGGAACAGGCTCCCCAGGGGAGTGATCAACACCAAACTTGACAGACTGCAAGAAATTCTCAGAAAACACTTTCAGCACATGGTGTTATTTTTGGGGCCATCCTGTGCAGAGCCAGGAGGTGGATTCAGTGATCCTTGAGGGTCCCTTTCAATACAGGATATTCTATGATTCTATGGGCTGAGGATTTGCAGTATGAACAAGTAAAACATGTTTTAATTAAGACTTACAGTGATGACAGTTTTAAGTCACAGAACTTAGACAGGTTCTTGAGCTTTAAATAAATTTTTCATATCATTTTGAGTTAGAACACGACACTGAATGTACCTAATGTCTTACAAAATGTACCCACCTACAGCAAGTTCCAAATTTATAAGACTTCTTCAATTGTGAAAAAAATTCTTACTGAATATGCTGTATAGCTGCACACCATGTGCTCAGAGGGAAATTAATTATTTTAGAAGGACACTTTTCCAGAAACAGAAATAGAAGGAAAGATGAAAGATTGCATTAGAAGAGTCCACTAAAAATAAAATCTTTTTTTTATTTGTATAATCTCTTTGTTTTGTAGGAGGATCATGGGAGAGAAAAAAATATCCTCAGGACTTTACCAGCATTCAGAATGCTTCATTAGTTCACTTCAGTAATTAGTGACATCACAATGTTGTCAAATTCCTTATACATAAAACTCCCATGTCTTAATGCAGTAAGAATTCCAGACATAGATATATCTTTTTCATACTAATCTCATGTTCTTTGAAAAATGAGAGTTGGGAATGAGTATTATGCTATTTTTAAAACCTATAAGAAATTAGTGGAACTTATATGGATTGTACAGACTTGTGACTTTTACCTGGCATTTTAACCACCAACTTTACATGACAATAGTGTCAAATAAGATGTTTGTGTTTCATATAGCTGGATTCAGTATGAAACATGTATGAGCACACTAAGCCCAATAGTGAAATGACTAACCTTCTGAGGAGAAAGACATAAAATCACACTAAATGTCAGCCCTCAGTTCTTTTATCATAACACACTTCCTCTCCTGAGCCTTAGATTTCATTTTTAATAGCTCCAAGAAGTAAAGCTCTGAAAACAGTCTCATTTTGAAGTCTTATCCCATATTCTGGGATGGTTAAAACCTCTTCAGGGAGGTTAAAAGGGGTTTAAGAGTCCTTTTTACAGATAAGAACCGAGACACAATATCACCTTCCCTTTAGCTTCCATAAGGATGAAGAAATTGAGATTTTTGAGGTTTTTTTGATCCCTTAGCACCACTTTGAAGAACACTGGGATTATTAGACTGCTTCAAAGAGCTACAAAAAGGCTAATAAAGATAAAGTTTAATTTATGCACACACATACATACATACTTTTATGTATACACATACACACACACATATATACACACAGAATAAGATTGTAGGCAAAATATGGGAAAAAAAGACTAATAAGTCTATTAAGGGCTAAATTTACATCTTTAGATGTATAAAATCAGGGTTTACATCTCTACCTCTGGTTAGAAAGGTTTGGAGCAAGTAGGCAGCATATATTCTGTTTTATTAATTAACCTAACATTGCCTTTTTATCTTCTGTTTGCTCACACCAATTTGTTAGATCCATCTACAAAATGTCAAGGAATTGAATCTCAGATGACAAAATCACAACAACATGAAATTCCTCCCAGCTGGAATAAAACCTTTGAACTGCTTTACAGATGGTCAGTCAGTTCCCTATTAAAAGTTCTTGTGCTGGGGAGGAGGGAAATGATCTGAGGAGAGTGAGAACCTCCAAGGGACATGGACAAAGATTTCAAAGAACAAGAAGTCAGCACTCTCTTTAACGCATCGCTCTACTGTTAACAAATAAAAAAGGTAAGCATCCACTGGACCTTGAAGAAAGGCCTTTCTTTATGTCCAGTATCTCCAGGACTCCAAAGGTCTTTTTAGACCAAAACTGACAGGAGCAGGGCAGCTCTCTTCCTCTCCTGGACAGCTCCCTTGTTCATTATTTGTAACTGCACAAACTAATTTCCCACAACTCACACTTCCAAGTGGCTTTTACATGTGAATTAGATGTTTTCCAGTATTTATTCTTTCCTTTTTCATGGGAAGAATTATGGGATTGAAGATATTCATAATGGAATAGCCTGACAATGGAACATCTAAATATTCATAGACGAGAAACAGAACTTCTATCTGATGAAATATAAGCGTAAATGTAATAAATGCCTGCCTCTGCAACAAAATGATTTTAAAAGTGAAGTTCATTTTACTGAAAATTCCTTCAAAAGGGCAAAGAAAATAATGGAACTTGGCGAATGTTCAGCATATTTTGAACTTCTGTTATTAAAACAATTACATTTAATATAATGTAAATCACGACCTCAAATCTCAAATCACAAACCCCTTTTAAATAAAATTACGCGTACGACAGCAATTTAAAGCTGAGTTTTGCATATCTCTTGCAATCTTCAATATTTTAACTGTGTTTGTCTGTAGCAAATACTGTGAACCACTTGTCTTGAACTTTTTCTCTTTTTCAGTATGTCATGCTACAACAAGGCTACTTTAGTAATAGTTTTTACTATACAACAGAGTCTTCAGATTGTGTTTAGGATCAATAAAATTCTACATCCTTATAAAAAATTAAATAATCTTGCTTCTATAAAATTTGAGCATTTTTGCAGGCCTTTCCATACATTTATGTTCTTGATGGTCACAAAGGGACAATCTAGTAAGCACAAAGCAAGAAATATTGTTATTTACTTAGTTTAAGAAGGACTTGCTTAATGAAAGCCAAGAAGAGATTCAGACTGCTCTAAAGGGAAAAATTAGGAGAGCATTGAAAGGAGAATGTGTGGGTTTTTTTGCTTTATCACACCAGAGCCAATTCACAGTGTGAAGCCCAAAATAGCAGTGGTTGTTGAACAACTGACTAGATGCAGTAGCTCAGACCAACTCCAGGGAAGCAGAAACAATTACTTGTCTGACATAAGAGTTTTTATCTGAATTACTATTTAAATCTAGAAATAATATAAAGAAGAGAAAACAGTAAGAACAATCACAATGTTTTACCAGTTTTATGAGGCACAATTTCCAATGCATCTCACTTTAGTCATTCTAATAGAGAAGAATTTTTACTTTTCCTCCCTGCCCATAAAATAATAGACAATTAATTCCTAGCATTTTCCTCTAGCAACACTAACTCAGAAATGCTTAAGAGGATGCACATTTCTAGAATACTACTCTGTGTGGTGTCACCTTCAAGGTCTACCATGGTTTGGAAGGTCCCACCAGATCTTTTCAATTGCAGATTAAGCACAGTTATGGCAGAGAAAAGCAATAAATTCCAGTCAGTCTTCAGTTGCCTAAAAATTCTGAAATGCATGAGTAGAGGGAGCAGTTTTCCCAAGCGGAGTTTGAACTTCTGTTGCTGTTCATAACCTTTTTTATCATGTCACATTAACTCCTCTGTGAGGGAACAGAATGAATGCTCTGCCTTTGGCACTACAGGCCCCATTTAGTTTTCAATGGTCAAGGTCCTTAATACAGTCAAAATACACAAAAATACACGGTAGGATTAAAAATAAGTTGAATTAATAAGTGAATAGGCACTGCAGATGGCACATGTGTATCATAATATGCATCATTTTAGAAATAGTGTTCTGCTCAAAAGAGTACAGTCCAGTTTTACTGCTTTCCCAGATGACAGAATTTCCTGCACACATTTTTTATGTACAAAAGAGAAAATTATTGCATGGTAAATTCTCAAAAAACAGCCTACAAATCGAATTCTAGGGATGTAAGATTTGTCATCACAAATATCTACGTGATGTTTATATGTAATTATTGCTTGTTAACATCTTATAAATATTTAGTGGCTTGATTTGCATGCTTCCATAGACATCCTGAAATGACCTGACTGTAAATCTGGAGGGAAGCTATAAACTTTGCTTTCCCAAAATATAGATGATTTTTCTTCTCTTCCATCTTTTAAACTTTTTGACAGCAAAGAATGCTTAAAAATGTGGCTCTATTATTATCCACCAGCTCTATTTGTCTATCTCTTTGGAAAGTACTTTCACTCAGACTTTGTATAAATCAGAAAAAAAATTGTTCTCTTCTATCAGAATAAAAAACATTTTCCCCTTTTAGTGAAAATTTGCATTAGAATTATTAAAAAAGCAACTGCATTGCCATCCCTCAGTTTTCTTTGTCTCTATTTTGAAGATATTTGGAGGCAAGCATTATTTTATTAACATCTATCCATGCAGTTATCACATTTCTAAATGATAATTTTTGATCATATACCTATGTATTTGTATGCATGGAATGGAGAAATAATGATTAAAGAAAACAGAAAAATTAGGATGGAGAAATAGGATTCTAGGAGAAAAAGTCTGTGTGTATAAACCTTGTTATAAATCTACACAGCAGTTGGACTGTAAATGGTGTATGGTCACACAGTTGACAAATTAGACCTGCCAACAGCTACAAAGAGAGGAAAATGGAGGGAATTTCACTGCAGAACAAAAAGGCAGACTTTCTTCTTTGATTTCAATTTTCATAAAAACATAGCATGTTATTTAAAACAATCACATGCAAATAAAGTACATTAGAGAAAACAGTCCTCAGACAGGAGCCCTCAGTAACAATAGCCTAGTGAATGGAACACTGAATCAGCCCATGGACAAAGAGGTTACTACCAATCTCTCTTTCTTTTCCTTCAATCCACTGACGCAGAATAATATCTCACTGCCTGTAAAGTCTTTCCTGTACATTCTAGGCCAGAAAAAAACATATACTACATGACAGAGCCTGAGATTCCCTGGTGCCAGCTTTCAATTTAATTATACAGACAGAAAGGATTCTGAAAAGACTGATGTGTCAGTAGCTATAAAGATCATTAAATCCAATTCCTGTGGACAAAATGTTGAGTCATTTTCAAGAGGCTAAAATGGAATGGCTCCTGGCTTTCATAAACTAGTTTTGAATCAATACCAAGGCTAACTCTGGCTCAATCAATACCAAGGCTTATAGCATACAGAATATGCTTTCATAAAAATCTGGGTTGATGAAATTTGGGCCCATGTGAAGAACAGGCTCCTAGACTGCATGCTGACTAGCTGTTCACCAGGTTTGCTCTATTTGCATCCCACACTTAGATGAGCTCATTTGGTAGCAGAGCTCCCAGGTGTACATTACTTTGATTTCTGGACCTGTGACTAACTCACATGCATCTACTAAAATAAATTAGTCTGATACCATTTCCTCACTTTAACATTTCCAAAACTAATGAAAATTCATTATTGATTAGGTCACAGTCATGAAAGAATTTTGAATCCTGATTCTAGTCTCATTCTGGTATTTCTCCAGTACATGGCCCTTAAGACTATTAGAGTCACTCCTGATTTATACATACACATATAAGAAAATTACTGATGCTGGGTTAAGAGCATATGTGAGCATTGGCCAGAAAAAAAACTATTTTCATGCCCTAAATTTAGTTGAAAGCATCCAATAACCTATTGGCTTTTAAGCATTGATTCAGTTATATGCATCCAGAAGCCTGAGAATATATGAAGTTTTATTTAAGTGAAAAACTAAGTACCTCAGAGCATCACAGAATTCAGTAGACCATGTCTTTATTTCAAAGCTTTTAAATGCTTTAACTAAACACACCAAAGGGGAAGACAGTATAAGGAAGAGTATGGGCATGTTTTCTGAAATGTGAGAAAGAAGGCAGTCAGTTAAATTTTAAAATTTTTACATCTTGTCATTCTCTGTTGCTGCAATTTATTTTCACACATTTTTTAAAAAAATTACCTTGATTATATTTGAATGCATAGCTTCCCATTTTCCCACCACAATTATCCTACCCAAGATTTCAGTTCTCAACTTGAAACCTAGATTTAAATGAAGTTGTGGTCTAATTTGAATGAGAATCTCTCCAGAATTCCTGAGAAGATCCAGAGAGCTGAGTCAGTACAAAATAAGCAACAGTGACTATAACACAAGCAATAATCCGGATAATATAAGATGCACACATATTCCTTGAGGCCATAAATGGCCAGATTGCTTCAAGACCTCTCCTCTAAGAAGTGAATACAACAACAGGAGGAATGAGCACAATCAGATCACATCTTTTTTCTCCTTATCGTGTGAAATACGTCACTCCAGTAACAAACCATTAAAATGAGCCAAAACAGAGGTTTCACAGTCTTGGTATGAAGTCTTGGTAGGTATTCTTTGTCTATGGTATCTTCATACTCAGTATGGGAAATTCTAATATGGGTTATTCTAGTAGAATAAGACAAATTTTTGAATTCTAATGTGCCCATAAAAACAAGTAAAACAAATACTGATAATGATCATGGCAATATTTTTGTGATGTGTTGTTGTCCCAAACCTTTGCTCTATTATTCATGGAATAAAAGCATAAGAATATTTTTCTATTTTACAAAGACTGTAAGAGGTTATAGAGATAGCATCTGAGCTACGGGATTTGGAAGTTTGCAGCCACATTCTATTTTAACTTTGGACTAAGCCCATGCACAAGTTCATCAACCTCTTAGCTGAACTGTGGTTTTGATGGAAAGGAAATGCAAATGTGTACCTTGGATAGAAATCTCGGCATGTACAGGCAGATCCAGTTAAATACGTTAAATAAAAAAATCACAAGCGTCTGGAGATACTGGAAAAGGAAGTTGGTATCATGTAAACTGAGTTCAAAGTATATTCTTTGGTATGGATGAAGAGCAACTTGAAGCAAGTGGAATTTCTCCAGAACCAAAAATGTGTGAGAGTACAGTTAGTCTTTCTTTGTTCTCTGTCGTGATTTGCCAAAATAAAACCTATTAATATAGCTCTCACTTTAAATGCAGCCAGTTGAGTTTATATTCTGTGCCAGTGTTTTTCCCCTCTGTAAAGAAGCATCACACATTAATGGAATTTAAGTGAAGAAAGAACTTTGCATATCTGGTCAAATCTCACTTCAATAATTTATTTATTTCCCAAATTTAATAACTTTTAGGAAGTTTCTTGAGTAGATAGATACATTCAGTATCAGTATCTTGAGGTTGGGCTTGCAGGCACTTGAGACAGTAGTTCATGTTCGGACTCGGGTCTTTATTATTTCTTATCAGTGAAATAGTCTCAAAACCATGAGTTCAGCAGCCTTTCATTATCAAGGCACAAAATGGCTAACACTCTCTTGACACAAGGCCTTTTAAGACTAAACTATCCAATTAAGAAATGTCACCAAGATTATTTTCCCTTTTAACCCAATAACTGATCCATCGAATCCCTCAGTGCAGACTTTTCTGTCCAATTACAAAACATCACCCAAACCCATGAAGAAGAAGGAAGAAGGTAAAGAAGAATAACCTGCTTCCACCCTAAATCCCCATCCTGCTTCATATTTATTTCTATATTCTAAAACCCCAAACTCTGAGTTTTCTACCCTGTGATATTGCACACTTCTAAATAACTACACACACATAATTCCAGTGCTATTATTCAATTTTGGAAGCCTGTTCCACAGCCTCAGGTCAAATGCAGTGTTCTCTTGTGGGTCTGTGCCTTTAAGCACAGAAAGTTTAAAATTCTC
>LTAT01000001.1:11142336-11158571 GCA_003286495.1 Chlorodrepanis virens
TTCTTTTCTTTTCCTTTTCTTTTCTTTTCTTTTTTTTTTCTTTTCTTTTCTTTTCTTTTTCTTTTCTTTTCTTTTCTTCCTTCATAGGCTCAAATGGCTGTAAAGTATTTAAACACGTACCCTAATTCACCCCTTTGGAGCAGTGTCAATGAGCCCATCCCTGTGGGCCACATTTTCTTCCTTTGACTGCTTCTTTTATAAACTGCTTCATCCACCTCTAGATTGATCAGGAAATTTTACAGCTTTCCAAAACTTTATAAATATGTCTGCATATTGCAAAAAAAAAAAAAAAAAAAAAAAAAAAACAGAAAAAAAACCACTAAAAATTGTCAGAAATTCAGCATCCAAAGATTCACACAGCTTTTATTTTATCAAACCATCGAAACAAAAACCCTCTGAAATAAGTATCAATGCACTTAATGAATTTTCCACACATCTTTCCTGTAACACAGATATTCATTAATGTGAACCTACCTGGTTTCTAAGGAAATATTCTACAGACCTCACATAAAAAGGCTTTGAATGTGTTATGCTGCCCCAGTATCTTCAAGCAGTAGAATAACCAATGATTTATGGACTGAGAGTCTGAATGGCTTCCACAGAAAACAGAAAGGAATAAATAATGACAGAAAATGTTGACAGTGATGTATCAGTCAAGATATTTTTTTTCTCAGTAGACAAGGGACAACCATTTTTTTGTAAATAGGAATTTCATCATGTCTCTGGTCAGCCTGGTGATATCATCCTAGCCTTGATGAGAATTCCAGAGCAAGCCTGAAGAATAAGTATCAGACACTAAATCAAGGTCCTTTTGTGAGTATACTGTAAGGCAATAAAGTATAATCAGAGCAGAATTTCCCATTTTCCTTTAATATTTCTAGTTCTTTGAAACAGAATAATTTAGATTTGTTTGTTTTTTGTTGGTTTTTTTTTTCAATCTACCTTTATAATATTTGGATGTTTCCATCAACTGTAAATCAGAACAAAATGAATATTTTTCTATATTTTGTGGAAGATACAACTTTTCAACATTTTATATAAGTACAGGAAAATCCAGAAAACTTACTTTAAACTTTGCTCAGACATTTTTCTTTTCTAAAAAAAATCCATTTGTGTGAACTCATGTCCACATGCTTAAAATCTTGATGTATGCATAGGCTTTATGATGGATTAAGGCTGTGATTAATTAAAGCTGCAGGTTTAGCTAATCATCTCAAAATTTAATTTTCTTCAAAATCCCTCAAACTTTAATATTAATACTGGAAAGAAAAGTAGATGCAGAGTCTTTTCATTCATTTCCCAGTCAGTGAGAATGAAGGTCTTTTATCAGCACTTTTCAGGCAAGGAAAATTGATGAAATGGAGAAAGTTTGGAGCAATTAGAAAAGTAAGTCAGTCAGATTTTTTTAGACAAGTCCACAGAGATTATGTTAGCCAAAGACACAAAGAGGCAGATAAATTGGGTGGTCTGTGTCCATTAGGGCTCTCGGGGCAATGCCTTGTTCTTCATTCATGTAAGCAGCAACACTCCCTCTAATCTGCCTGTGTGCCAGCAGTGGTCAGCCTTAGCCTCAAGGGTCAGGTGGACAAGGTTCTTGAAACACAATTTGGAACAGTTCAGCTCCTCAGAATAAAACAAAAAATAATATATCTGGAAATTACATTCATTTGACATCTACAAGAGTCTGAAAGCAATGCAGAGCTTCCTTATGTGTTTTTTACATCACATGTAGGTCTGTATTCTATGCCAGGTTAGATATGCATTAAAATGATGGAATGCATTTTGATAGGTCAGTGATCATACAATAGTGGAATACTATGCAAAGTTACATTTCTTTTTTTAAAGCAATGTAACTTTGCTTTAAACTTTTTTTTAAACTTTTTTTAAAGCAATGTAACTTTCTTTAATGTTTTATGCCACTTTAAAAAGGTTGCATAAAACATTAAATCCAATTTTGCATCAGATTTAATGAAAGTTTTCACTGCATAGAATTAAAAGATACTAGTTTGTTTTAGTTTTGAAGACTATTTGTATAAATCTAAAATTGTGTGAGCTTTCCAGCTAACATGAAAAATAAATGAAAGCAGATTTACTGACAGTCTAATATAGTAACATTAGGATTAGTAGGATAAACTAGAACTGACTATTTTTTCAATCTAATAAGGTAGTTGTAAGATCAAAGTAGTTCTAGGGAGAAATATTTTTGACCTAAAATTTTAATTCATTTTGATTAGCTCAGAAGAAAACCTTTCTTTTTTTGATATGCAGAAAATGACAACAGAGAATGTACTGGCACTAAAGAAAAAAACAAACCCATTCAGTTTCTGGTGCATTCTTTACTTTCTGAACCCAACATGACTATAATTTAGGTGTCAAGCAAAATTATGTTAGAAAGGTTTTCCTTGTCCTTGTTTGTTCACATCACAACATTGGCATGTTTTTACAGTTCAGCTGGAAAGAAACAAGAGATTTGAACTAAGAGACTCAGGTTTGAAATGACAGTATCAGAAGGAGAAGTCTAAGCAGCATTTTTCTGCACCATAGTTATCTGTAAGTATCTTGAAGAAACATATATTTTATGGACATAGGGCAAGTTCCGAATGACAAATAATTTCATCCTGAGTCCTTGAACAAGAGGAAAAACATGACCTAAATACTTACTTTGACCCCACAGCAAAGCCAAGGGTTTTTATTCTCCCCTCTCCTCCCCATCCCAGAGCTGTGTAGCAGAAAGCACACAGTGCTTGGCAGTGGCTCAATACAACATATTGTTTCTCATCCCACCTCCAAGCTGGATTTGAAGGAAGGTTTTCTGTTTTAGACATACATAGGGTAGCTGTGAGGAAGATTCATCTTAAATCTGCAAAATCAGAGAAAGTCTGACTTATGCCCTCTAGCTTGTTTTACCCATTTCGATGTCAATAGTATAAGTTTTTATACCTAAAAGTTTTGCATTCTATATCAATGATCACTATTTTTTCTAAATCCCTGATAAGAGACAGTGACATGAATTGAACATTTTGTGATGAAAATGCTTGAAAAAGTATTTATTTTTTCAATTGCTATGATCACAGAATCACAGAATCACAGAATCAATCACAGAATCACAGAATCACTGTGGCTGGAAGGAAGCTCTGGAGGTCACCCAGTCCAACCCCCCTGCCAAGGCAGCGTCACCTGGAGCAGGTGACACAGGAACATCCAGGTGGGTTTTGGATGTCTACAGAGAGGGAGACTCCATGACCCCCCTGGGAAGCTGCTCCAGTGCTCTGCCATCCTCAGTGTAAAGAAGTTCTTCCTCATCTTGAGGTGGAACTTCTTTTGGTTTAGTTCATGGCCATTACTCCTTGACTTCCTGCTGTTATTATGGGAAATTTATTCTTTATCCTTCTATTTTGTCTTTCTCCTTTCTAATGAAAAATAGTACCTTCCCAAACTTTATTTAATATCTATTTTTAAATCCTTATAATTTTATTCTGATTCTCTGATTCTTCTACACATATTTAAAGATATAATAACTGCCAAGCATTTGAAGTGTGGATTATGAGGACTATTGATTTATTTTTTATTACCTCTACAACCCCAGATGGTCTTTATGTCACTCATGTAATGTATCTTGGGGATGACTGTAATATTAATTAATTTATTTTAGCCTCATGGAGGTTCTTTCCCTGTCACCTAGATAGATCCTATATGACAGGGGAATTTTCTGTGTTTGCTTCACAGATTATACATTTTCAAAAAATTATTATTAACATGGAACAGAAATATTTTAAGTAGATGTTTACTAGGAGGAAGCTGAAATGATATTACAGAAAGAAAAGAGTAGATTTGCACTGAAACATCATATCTGAAAGACACCATAGGGATTTGGAGCTACATAGAAGTTGATGATATAGAAATAAGTATTGGAGATAGAAATAAAAGATTTCACTGAAATATTTGAAATCTAATTTTTTTTTTTTGTTTGATTGTTGCAATTTTTTAACTTGAAAAGAGAAATCTTTAAATTCTAATATAAGATTGTGTAATGTCTTTGTTCCTGTACACTTTTCATCTGTCAGAAGTGATGCTTTCCTGCAGCATTGCCAATGGTTTCATAATTCCAAGTCCCTACATTGGAGGCTCTGTGCATTAAAGATATGTTGTGGAGGGTGTGGATACACATACTGTGACTCAGACAAGACCTGAGGAGGAGGTATAAAGGAAGCTGCTGCTCCAGAAGAAGTTCTGAGCTGTCACCCCTCTTAGACAAGTCTATAGGCCACGACTCTTCTCCTTTTTGCCAGATTTAAATTATGATGTGCAGATTTGGATTCATCTGTTTGAAACATGTATAAAGTTGGTTAAAGCCAGCCCCTGTCTGTGTGTGCATTCTAGAGGGGAGCTCTGAGGGCACATGCCTGAGATACACAGCTCACCTTGCAATCCAGCCCTTTGAATGCACCAGAAATAGTGAACAAAAGCAGACACAAAACTGCTGCTAGTTCTTTCAATCAGCCTCTTTCACTGGCTTAATACACAGGCTTTTGCACGTATTTTAACTTCCTGTAATTTATTTTCCTTATCTGTAACACAGAGGTAGCAGCAGATGCATCACAGTCTGAATGTTCTGAAGAACATCTTGAGATCCAGAGGTAGAAGGCATATTGTAAATTGTAAACATAATTATAATTATGCATACTAAAATATCTCTTTGTCACTATGAAATTACCTTAATAGAGCAGATTATTTTTTAATTGCAATATACCCCTGTATAGGGGGAATTAGGAATGTGCCATTTGACCAATTGTCCTAATTATTTGAGATCCTGAGAAATACATCCCATTGGGACATTTTTTAAATTACTATAGAAACAGGCTTAGGTGATGGAACAAATCTCTCCCTATGTACATGCTTGATAACACTATAAAAAATCACACTGAAGAAATGAAGCTAGAAACAGTAATGCATTATGAAATCCTAAATATTTTATTCAATTATCTTCTTGACAATGTGGGAAAAAGCTGAAGTAAAATAAGAGGCCAACAAAGTAGGGTATCTGTGCAGAAAGTTGTTCCTGTTAACCTCAATGAATTAAATTTTGCCAGGCCAACTGCTCTACCATTTAATCAGACCAACCACTGCCTTCATCCACTGCTTTTAATTAAAATACCCACTGCACTTTTACTTCATTTTGCCACTTCACTTTCACTTATTTCTCCTGAGTGTTTTGCCTGGACTAGGAGTTTTCTCATTGAGATATCTTTAAAGCACTGGCCAATGCAAACCCCTGGTAGATCATGTAAAAGCAGCTGTAACACAAATAAAAACAATTCTGGAGTACCTTAATCTCTTCTAAATAGTTCCTTTTATCAGAGTATTGCATCACCTCAATTATTTTATACCAAAGGACCCAGATATTACTCTAAATAAAAGTAATACCATTCTGTATTGTTACTATCTTGCTTCTACTATACTGGTAGCATTCTCCATGGCTCTCTGATCTCTCCCTCCCTCCCTCTCTCCCTCCCTCCCTCCCTCCCCACTTCCTCCCTTTACTACTACTACTACTACTACTACTACTACTACTACTACTACAGACAGTCATTTTAAAGCAAGGAAACTGATTTGTGTGTCATATCTTAAATTAGACAATTTCCTAAATTCTACTTGGCATGACCTGACCCCTTCATAGCAGGTTGGATAAGTGATCCTCTACTAGTTGCAGACAGCAGTATAATCCAGAAGTAAAGGCCTGGATATGACTGCTATAAATAATTCAAAAATTATAGTCAGATAAAAATTGCATTTCACTAAGAATGAGTAAGCATCTGTGTTAACTATAAAAGCAAGTTAAAAACCACTCAAGTTAGAGACAGTATCACAAACTTCTTCCCATCCTGCTTTACCCATGAAAGGATGGGTATCAAAGAGAGCAGGCAAGGGGTCATTTAGGAATGAGGCTTCATACTGCTGCTCAGTCATGGGGCTTCTCCTTCCAAACACAGGACATGGTGTTATTAATTCTTATTTCCCCTTTAAGAGTCATGATGCAGTCTTGGTCACAAATTTGCCTACTGTGTTATGTTACCTGCTCTCACAGTTTAAAAAAGGATTACCATTATGAAAACTATAAAAGAATAAAAGAAAAACAAGCAAACAAAAAAGTGAAAATCACATATGTTAATGAGCTCCACAATCTAATCCTCCAGTTAGCAGAGGACCAACCCAGAGGTCTGGGGTCAACATAAAGCATAATGAAACATTCAGAAGTCACACTTGCCCCTGTGATGAGAAGAATACCCTGGCAGCTTCCTAAGCCAGCAGTTTCCTGAAAGGGGAAAACCTTTCCCCAGACAGTTTGAATTTCTGCTGTGTCTGGGCAAGTTCAAAATGAACATTAGGAAAAGGTTTTTCACTGGAAGAGACTCCCCAGGGAAGTGGTCATGGCACCAAGCCTGTTGCAGTTCAAGGAATGTCTAGACAATGCACTTTGTCATATGGTTTAGTTTTAAGTTGTCCTGCAATGACTACTTGATGATCCTCATGGGTTCCGTTCACCTTGAGATATTCTAAGATTCTAAAAAATCATGTGATTTCAGTCACACCTTAGTGTGAAATTATATCCCTTTTCCTTGTTTTAAAAATACATTACTTTTGAGCCCACAGGTATAAAATGATCTGTTTATGTGTTGGCAGTTTGTTTGAGAACAAGAATGTCTAATGCCTGCAAAGAAAATTTTCAGTTTCCTTCCATCAGATATTTGCTGTTGCTTACCAGCCCCACAAAGCAGGCAAGCCCAGTACCAGCATATCTCTGGAAATTGGGAATATGGATTTTTATGCTAGCTGGTTAGAAAAAAAAGACAATGATGTGCATAGAAAGTTTATCATTATCCCTTCAATTTAAAAATACACAAAAATTATGAACATAAGGAAGACTAAAAAAATCACCTGTTGTCTGTGTAATACAAGAACAAGAATCCCTGGATCTATATACAAGCCACTTGTACATTATCTAGCTGAAGACCTTTTCTCCCTCTGCATATCATTTATTACATTGTTTTCCTTCTTGTAATTTTGAATTCTAGCTCAATTCCTCTCTGTTTGCCTAAAGCTTATATTAAGGATTGAGGAGATCTTCCAAAAATGTTGCACTAAATAATTGCTTTTCATTAGGAGGTATCTGGTGAATTGGCTAGTTATATTTCTTCAATTCCAAACATTAGCTAAAATATGCAACTAGTTAGTTAATTCTAATCTACTATTTCACACAGTTAATGAATTATTCATAGGTTCATGCAGCTGCTGAAGTACTGCAAAAGCTTAAATTTAGCACTCAGATGGCACACGTGGCAACTTGGCAATTATTATTTTTTGGAATATGGCTTTAATTTAAATTCATATGTGATTGATGTGATATGACATGCTGAGAGTACAACAGATAATTTAATCAACAAATGGTCCTTATGAATAATGTTGATGGCAAAAGTTCTCTTCAATTTCATGTCACTTTCCTTATCCTGAATTTCAGTTCTTGTTAAGCTCTTGATATTCAATGTGTTTTCTTTCATTAGAAACACCAAAGGAGGATGGACAGAAATGCAAATAGGAAATAGATTATTATAATATTTAATATTTTCTATGAGTTTCATTTCCCTTTCTACCTATTTATCTTCACTGTCTTGGACTTGGCCCAACATTTTCTACAAATACTAGTAAAGTTTTAGATCAGAACAATGATCTATCAATATATATATAAAAATATGGAACAGTGTTGCCCTAGTTGGCATGAATACTTTTTTTCATAAGAGGAAATTCTAATGACAGTAAATGAATGATGATTGAAATATTATGAAGAGGAAGAGCAATAATTTTCATGACACTTGAGAGGGCTTTCCTTTAAAGATACTATGGCAGCAAGAAACAAATATGTAATAAGCTAGATACTTCCACAGGAGCATGGAAGTGTCAAATATCTTTCATAATAAATTTTAGAAACTTTTGTTTTGTAACAACTAAAATTCAAGTAGCTATCTTTTGTAAAAATAAAGGAGAAAATAAAGACAAGATTATGGGTATTAGCTTGGTCCAGAAAAGGTAGATGTATGATCTCACATATGCAGGTTGCAGGAGATGCAAAATGTTGCCTCCAGCATAAATGTTATGCTGCCGTTCATAACTCAGTAAATAACTGTCAATCCTCAAAAACATGGCTCCAAAAATGAAGATGAATTCAGGAAGAAATATCGCAGAAAGTGATTTCCAAGCATTGTTACCGTGGTTTTGCTCACTGCTCCTGTGTAAAGACATTGGGACTTACTTTGCCCCCTGGATTACACCCTGAACAATGCCCATTCCTCCTGAACCTTTCCCTGAGTGGGAAGGCAGCTTCCCACAAGCACACATCTGAACATCCTCCCAAACACTGCTGCAGGCAGCAGCTTGCAGTCCTGCTTGCTGAAGGGGCTGGCTGCACTTCCAATCCCTTTATTTGTTATCCCCACACTTACGTCCCTCCCATTGTGCACTAAGGCATGTGACCTGCATCTTTCTCCAAGAATGAGAACCAGGATCCAAACGTGTCTTCGTTTTGTTGCTTTATGTTCCAAGTCTCCTGTTAAAAGCCATCTTATGATGTTTCCAGCATTAATGGAGAATAACACAGATCACTTTCTGAGTTACAATAGATGAAATGAAGTAATGGGATTTAAGGACATTACAGTGAAGATAAAATCATTGCTGAGGGTAGATAAAGGCTGACAGGCTTTTAGGTATTATTTCTTTCAGTAAATGTCTAGGAAAATATTTTTAGTCAGTCATGTCATTGTTCCGTTCCTCTGTAAAATTTCACAGTTCTAGGAAGATTCTACTCAAATCAGTGATGTTGACTGGGAAAAATATTCCATGATCTTCCATATAACTAAATTTAATGAATATAGAACCTAACCTTTCACAAATCCATCTTCCCTTCCTTGTTACAGGTCATCTAGTATTTGTCCCTTTGGAGCAAGCATTTAAAGCATGCGTGCTCTTCTTACATGCCTTAGAAAAAAGTTCCTATTTGAGACATTGAAAAAATACATGCTGTTTAAATTGACTTTAAATAAATGTTACACATGGGGAGTACCTTTGAGCATCAGAAATTCCCCAAGTGCAGAAGCAGATGGCACAAGGGCTGCATGCTCTGCTGAAAAACTTTAAGGTGTACTTGTTATGTTCAAAATATTTATTTCAACAAAAAGAAAAAATCCCTACCTTTTTATACAGTCTCATAAATTTATTTAGCTGTGTGATGGAAATTAAAAGAAAAAAAAAGGAGAAAAGCATTGTAGGGGAAAATCTCAAAAATAATACTGTTATAATTGTTATGCAGAAACTTCTAGATTTTGTACTCTTTTCTGTGGGGTTATTCTTCCCCCTCCATTGCTTCTATAGGTCTTAGAGTCTGCAGCATCAGCAGCAGTGGAACACTGTAGCATGGCATCAGCAATCCATGTCCTTCTCTCAGGTGCATCATGTTGATGTCAACAGCTTCTCACGCCTCATTTCAGGTCAAATGTATATTTCTAACAGTTTCTCCCCCTCATTTGGTTGTGGGGTTTTATTGCTTATTTTTGTTTTGGGCTTTTGTTCACTTGTTTTATCTCTTTTTTTGCTTGATTTGGTTTTTGTTTTTGTGTTCTGGGGTTTGTTTTGTTTTTGGGGGGTTTTTTTGGTTGTTTTTTTTTTTTGTTTGTTTGTTTTGGTTTGATTTTGTTGAGTTTTTGTGGTAGTTTATTTGTCCCTAATATATCTTAATTTCCCATATGTCAAACAAACATCTTTCCTATCTTGCATACTTGCTCTCTGTTCTCCTGTTACTTCTAAAAAACCGGTTTTACACAGGTGTGAAGGTGTGAATATTTCTCTTCTCTCAAATATCAATAGGTAATTGAAAGTCATGAGTTTTTTATAGCTCTGGGGGTCCTCATACCACCAGGTGCCACCTCTGTCATCATCCCATCCATGTATGCCCTCTACACTGCATGATCTTCCCCCCATTTAAGGGCTCTGCTTCACTCCCAGTCTTTTATTGCATTACAGTCTGCATCATTATCATAAATAGCTCCTTCTACACAAAAAAATTACTTAGTAGTACTAAGTATCTATACAAAAATTATACTACTTGGTTGCAAAAAGCTCAGCAAAAGTAAAACACTTTAGGAAATAGCCATTAGAAAATAGGTCATTAGAATATTGCTTTTACAGCTGAACATTGTGAAACATAGCTCTGAGCTGGCCAAGAGAAGTCCTGACAAAGCCTAAAAAGTCCTGAGGATTAGCAGAGCTACTGTGATGCCTGAAATCTGTCATTAGCAAGGTCAATAATGTATTTTTTTGGGTTACAGGGCTTGATGCTTGGATTGCCTCATAAACAGTCAGAATAGCAAGGCTTGCCTAGAACATACAATGAATTCTTGTAGAATAATATAAACATATATTCATTAATTTGACAATGCAATGGAATAATACAGAACAAAGTTACTGGAGGTTTACAATTTATGATAAGCTACTGAAGGAAGAGAGATAACTGAATGGCTCAGCTAAAATATAAACTAAAATATAAACTGAATAGAATAAATAAAAAAAATAGATATTTTTTCCACAGAAGACGATTTTAATTAAGGGCCAAACTTTGCCCAAGTTACATATGTACAGCTGCTACTGATGCCAATTGTTGCTATGGTGCTGTGTATCTGAGTAAAGCATCTGGTTATGAATACAGATGGAAATTGTATTATTATTTGCTTTCAAGAAATAATAGGACTGGAACCTCACATTTTTCATACGTATAAGAAAAGGAATTGCTTGATAGGGCTAAAAAACCATTGGAACAGATTCTATCACTGTTGCCTATCTGATAAACAAGTTTCTTGATTCAGTAGAATTATATCCTACATAAGAACTATTCAACATAACTAAGAGAAAGAAAAAAAAAAGTATTTTAGAATCTATAAACATTTTTCAAAGTTCAAGATAAAATATTCTACATGACAAAGAAGAATACTTTAGGAAAACTTCTTTCTGCAACTCTCTTTTTATGAATTACATTCTTTTTATAAATGCAGGTTCTATTATTTTAGATTCCGGTTGCACTCCCATCAATGTAAAGAATTCCAGACTTGAAACAAAATCACTTTGCCACCCTCACTATGAAAAATTGTCAACACATATGTGAGATTTCTATTGAAAAACTATTAATCAGAAACTCAGATGACCAAAAAGACAATAGCACAAATAACTCAAAACATCTTTCAATTAAATCCACATGAACTTTTTGTGACTTGCATTTCTGGTGTCTAAATAATACCACATATATGTTCCTTTCTTTCAATTTCTGCTTCCTTTCTCCTTCATATGTTCCAAAACTTTGATCTTTTCAAATTTCACCTGAAAAGTTCATCCACTCATTCAATTTCACAGGAATAGACACAGTCCAATGTGCAGCCTGTATCAATATTTTCTTGTAAATTAATCCACAATGTCAGCAGCACAAGAATATCTATTTGTAGGTATTATTACAGTGCATTGTAGTAAAAGCAGTTTAATAAAAAGCAATCAAATACTCATTTTTTTAAATATAGAAAATATTTAAAGCTTCATGGATCACCACATAAATCATTTGAATCTAAGCATTTTAGAAAATACCATCACGATTTTCCTGATTATACAAGCTCTAGGCAAAACAGCAATTTATTTCAGTCAGTGACCATGAAGTTGCCCACAGATGAACTATGTAGTCAGTGGGCTGCTTCTGAAATTCTCCTTAATATTAATTTGTCCTCTTACTCTCCTGAGATAGCTAAAAGTAAGAAGTTTTAGGAGTTTTAAAGTACAATTTGTGCTTTATTACCTTTCTAAGATTCTTACTCTTCTTTTACATGCGCTTTTGACGTGGAAGCATGGGCCCCCAAATCTGTAAATATTCCAATAATACTGAGAAGGTAAACGTGGGAAGGTAGAGTGTGAGGTTCAGGTGAACACATTGTCCTTATCCTTCTCCTGTGTAATATCTACTAAGTGTCTAATATTTTTTGTGCTCATCATTGAAATTTTTAATTTTTTAAGGTGGTCATGAGAATGAGAAGGACCTCTCTGTATTCTCAGTGTAGAAAAGTGCAGCATTGCCACATGAAAACAGGCAGGCTGCTGCCCTCTCCCTTCAGTTTCATAGGACTGTGACAGAAGTGAATGCAGAACTGCTTTCTGCTCTTTGCCTGGCTCTTTGTTGCAGTCTCAAGTTATTTTTACCTCCTGCCTTTCTGAGTGGGAATTTATTTTAACAGTAGTGTCAAATTGGTAGAAATGAAGCAGGACTTCAGGGCTGATACCAGTGAAGACAGAAGGAGCAACAGGATTTTAATTGCAGCAGTGAGTTATTGCAGCAGCTCAGTTTGTGCAGCCAAGTTCTTAGTCAGCAACATGCCTGGGTTGACATGAAATTTGACAGAAATAAGAAAAACCCCTGTGAGTAGTTGTAAGGCTGACTGACACAGCTCATTCCAGGACTATTGGCTTTATGTCCCATAAGAAAAGGAAAAAAGGAAAAGGAAAAGGAAAAAAGAAAATAGCTTAAAGGAGTGCCACAGTGAAAGGCGGATAAAAAGAAAAGTCAAAACACGTTTGCCATGTTGTTATGAAAATGTTGACCTGCAGCACTAAGGCTCACAGACAGTGCATAACCAAGGACAGGTCACTCCACTGACACCCAGCCATGCTTTAGCTTGTCTCTGCTTCCTCTGTGTTTTCAGACATCCTTTCACTCAGGAACAACCTAACTATTTTCAAGCTTGTCAATAGACAATCCCAAAAGTAAAAGTTCCAATTTCAGAGAGTCCCTCGGCAGAAGTTTGTATCAGCCAGAGCTGGTTTTTCAAGGCATAATATCCATTAAGTAAGAGAATCTAAATTTGGGGATTTGCTGGTTATATTTTTCTGTCTGTTTCAGCTATCTAGATTTAAGGATGATATATCCTATTTTGGAGGAAATAAAAAAATCTGTGGCTAGCTATACCCAGATACCCACACGAAAAAAATAATAATAATCAGAAGAAAAAAGAAAAAAAAAGAAAAAAAAAAGAAGAAGAAGAAAAAAAAAATCAAAAAGAGCAAACGTTAGACTCCAGCTAAGTTTTTGGCTTTACTATCGCCCATGTTTAAAGCAAATGAATGGGTATATAACCTCAGAATTTGGAGCTGCACAGCTCTCAACTGGCACGGCATTTTGAAAGCAATTAATTTGTTCTATGTTTTACTATGCTGTGCCAAAAAAATGGCATTATTCTTCCATGACCTTCTTCATTAGGCTGCTGGGAATGTTTGCTCTGTAGAGAACTTTAAAATATATATAATGATAGAGAAAACTTACGTTTTTGACTGAAAACAGAAATGGGATTTTTAAAAAGAGAAGGGATATTTACTACCCAGAATAAAGTCAGTGGGCTGCTTCTGAAATTCTCCTTAATATTAATTTGTCCTCTTACTCTCCTGAGATAGCTAAAAGTAAGAAAAGCAAAACTCAGATTTCTTGTTGTTTAAGTTTCGTTTGGTTTTTTAGCCTACCATAGGTTTAGCTTCCTGTAGGTTTTCAAGCACATAATTTCAAAGCTAAATTGAGCTCTTTTATATACTTCTAATCCTTTAAGGCATTGATGTTTATAAATTCACAATAAGAAGATTTAGATGTTAAAATAAGCTGCTATTGCCGTGATCTGAAACACACACACACACACAAAAGATTCCCATATGTATTTCTAAAGCTGAAAATCTAAACCTCCAAAATTGCATTATAGTCCCTTGTTTAGCAAATTGAAGAGGTACATATCAAGATGAGTGCTCTTTAGAAAAAATGTTTATTTCTCTGATCCTAATATGATAAGGCAATGCAAAAGATCAAACAGGTGTTATTAAATATTCATGGTAGATGATTATGGGGAGGGCATTGTGCTATTAAGGGTTAAGAACAGAAAATTTGTGTCAGGAAATCTTATGCTCTGAAGAGGGCTGTGTCATTCTATTCAACAGTAGAGAATAATCAGTCTAACATCCCACTTGGTAGTAAGCCACTTATAGATGTCAGCAAATATATTTATCTTGTTAGGGAAATTGCCTCGAACAACATTGATCCTGAGATACAGAGAACAATATCTCTGGACTCAGCTGCTTTCAGAAATCCTGGAGTCATCTACACACCAGCACATCTAAGTGAAGAGTGAGTAAAGACATATTGGACACACTTCTTGTGTATTTAGCAGTAGAGCTTTATTAAAAAGATACTGAAGGATAAACAACAGCTGCTGGTTTTGGAGATAGAAACAAAAATGCTCTAAGCTGCAGACATAGAAATATGTGGTGCCATTCTGTCCTTCTCCCATTTGCACCCAGAAAATGGTCTCTATGTCTGTCCTGTGATGATTTGTATCAATAGGCATAAAAGCACGTGCTATTTATGTATATATAAAGGTTGTATGGACCAACCTCAAAAAATGGCATTGAAAATTCAAGTCTGGGTGCAGTTTCATATCCTTAGTTTTTTTTCTGCCCTTAAAAGCATCTCTTAGGAAAAAAAAAAAAAACTAAAACCAGACCTACAATAAGTTCTGTTCCATATATTAAAAAGTCAGAAAGGTATGGCAATGAGGAAATAAATATTTAACCAAAACAAAAGATTCTCACTCTGAGAAAATGCAAAGGAAAGAGAGAAACAATATTTCCAAACCAATGCATTGTAGGAGTCTAAAAAAAAGTAGAGTTCTTTACAAATGCTTGTACACAAAAAATGATGAATATGCAATTTTGCAACTTTTTGTAAATTTCTCATGAAAGATTGATGAAATTTCTTTGATGGTGAAAAAAGAGTATCAGAAAACTACACTGAAATACATATTTTTTTTCTTTTTTTCATATTTTAACAGCTAATCACTACAATGATACCAATATTAATATACAGTCAGACTGACTTTCTCCCTTGGAGAGACAAGACTGAGGGCTAAGATGCATCTAAACCACCATAACAATGCATAAACCTAATCCAAGTCTTTATGGTATTTAGGCACAATGATCTTGGATGACCTTACAGTGCAAAAAAAAGCTTATCAATGTTTAACAGGCCTCAGTAAAATATTTAATATAGGATTAGAGACAAACAGGAACACACATCACAAGATCCTTGGGGTTTCTGGCCACCAGCAGTTAAATTTGTTTGCAATTGGTGCATATGGAACAAAACAGAATTATAAATCATGTTTATTCCCCTTCTGTTTGCTTCTGTTTGCTTTAACCAAAAAGCTAATTTTATCTAGAAAATTTTTTTATCCTCCACTAATTTTTCACTGTATTCCCCAAAAGGGGTTTCAGGCAAGAGTGGACAGTGGTGGAACAGATGATCACTTCTTGTTTCTGACAAAAAAAAAAAAAACAAACAAAAAAGTAGCTTTAATATTTGTCACTTTTCAGGCTCAGTTTCAAAGCAGAATTTATTGAAGGATCTCTTTAACAAGGGTATTTCAGTAAAGCTGTATAACAGAATGCAATATATTTTACCTTTGACCACTAAAAATACATTTTCAAAGGATATAGGACTCTTGAAAATACTAATAAGGCTGAATGAAGATATTTTTTCTGCAATTAATTAAAAAAAAAGAAGGTTGTAAAATAGTTTTTGGTTTATTTGAAGCATTTTCTAAATGTTCTATGCTATGCTGTCCCTCTCTTAACTGTGCCAAAACTAGGTTTTATTTTGCATTTGAAATGCAAAGTTATGTATTTCTTTCATTAACTATAACCAGTCTATGTAGATTTTTCAAAATGCTTGGTATTTGGCACTCACAAAAGGATACAGTCCCAAAGTAAAAAGAGTTAAATATGTAAAAAGATTGAAATTACAGCAGAATTATTTCAAATTAAATTATATCTTTAGGGCAATATGATAATAAATTAAATTTCTGAATACATAAGAAGGGACTGAAGTTCCAGGAAATTTGCTGAATTCTCCTAATATGCATGTCTTTTCTCTTCAGACTTTATACACTTCCCACTTTTGGCAGGAGGCAAAAGTGCTGCCATTGCTGTAAAGGACATTTCCACAGTGTTTTAAGTTTGACCCTAATGTTATATATCACTTGAATTAATCCACCTAAATTTTTAGCCTAGTTTTGAAAACTTTATCAACCTGTGATCTTTGGGTATAATTAGCTGAAACTCCAAGCTTT
>LTAT01000001.1:11158581-11174324 GCA_003286495.1 Chlorodrepanis virens
AGAATTATTCCAAATTAAATTATATCTTTAGGGCAATATGATAATAAATTAAATTTCTGAACACATAAGAGGGGACTGAAGTTCCAGGAAATTTGCTGAATTCTCCGAATATGCATGTCTTTTCTCTTCAGACTTTATACACTTCCCACTTTTGGCAGGAGGCAAAAGTGCTGCCATTGCTGTAAAGGACACTTCCACAGTGTTTTAAGTTTGACCCTAATGTTATAGCCTAGTTTTGAAAACTTTATCAACCTGTGATCTTTGGGTATAATTAGCTGAAACTCCAAGCTTTGGATCAATACTTTAAATTGACATGCCTTTGAGATTTGTTAAATCATTGTCTTAAAATACCATAAAAACTGTGAGGTTTTTGGTGAATAATTTATCCAAAGTGACTTCAGTAAGTAACTCTATAACAAGTCTTATTGATCTTGATAGCATTGCATGAGGCATGACTTAGCTGAACTGATCTAAAGGATACTCAGAAGCAGGAATGTTTCCTCTTCCCATTCCTCCCCATTTGAGAAAGAGATGAACCATGCCAGAATCAGTGCTAGCTTTAATTTTTGATAGCAGTATCGTTAAGTATTCCATTTTGCATATTTTAAAGCAGAAATTCAGTGTTAAAGGAAAAGCTAAATGTTGTTTTGACTTCTTCAATATATGTGAGTGAAGGAATGCAGGGAGTACATAGGGGCTTATCCTTTTATTTCTTCAAAGTTATTGTGAAGGATTACCATTATCAAACTGCAATCTACAGAAGAAAATAGATATTACACATAAAAGCATCAAAGAAGACACTTAGAATTAAAATGAATTCTATCATTATTATGTGGACTTTTCCCCTAAGAACTTGAATAAGTTTCCTTTATATAATTCAATATAATCCTTCCTATAAATACACAAGTAGAGTGAAGAAGTCCAGGAGAATGTATTTTAGTCATTTGAGATTGAGGGTAAAGGGAAGGAGTCAGCCAGAATACTTATTAATGTCTTATAGATGTACTGTTGTCTCATAAACTTTTGCAATTTTTCTTTTTCCAAACTCACAATCCAATCAGAAATGTAAACATGGACTCCTTTCTTAAATTTGAAAAAAATAGCTTTTTTGGGCTAAAGTTTGTTTGTCACCTACCTATGAATGAGGAAAAAAAATATTGGTCACAATGGCTGTCAATGTGATTCAACTCTGGCACAAAAATTTGGGAATTCAGGAATACCTTTAGTTCTAACTTTCTAAAAGGAAAAATCAAGAATGAGCACAGTGCCTGGAGGGGCATCCTCTCACATTCACTGCCATTCAAGAGAATCATTACTTTTGAACTAGTTGTTGACCTGCTGGAAAGAAATGATGAGGGCTCAGACAAGCTGCATGACTTCCTCAGTACTGATATTGCTGGTGGCATGCACAGCTCTTGACTTTCTTCATTACTGCACTTGCATGCTGTGATAGAGATAGAAGGAATAATTAGGAACACACTGCTTTGATTTTCCCTCTTTTCAAATTTGAAGGATACCTTGTCAAAATATAGAAACACACAAACACAGAAATATAGTATATGCATGCACAAGCACACACATGCAAACAAGTAAACAAAAAAACCATCCATAATATGAAACATTGCAAAACAAAATTCAATTACTGCTGTACAGAATGTCGGTTACATTTTCAGTGTTCCTCTATTTCTTCTGTATCAGAATAAAAAGACACTTTGCTGCACTTCTTCTGAATATCTAAGAACATCCATTGATCCAGAAATCACAGCCTGATAAACATTGCTGTACACAGTGTCATGGAAGCAGCTCTTTATTTTTCCTGTATGAAGCCAGCACACTGCACTCTTTATGTACATTCTTTATAACTGTGACAGATCTATCAGTTGACATTGCTGAAGAGTATTCCTGAGGTTTCACCTAAAAACAATCTTATCAAACTGCTTGGAAACACAATAATTGTGCAAGCCCTGCAGGCTTTTCTCATTGCACAGACTAACACAAAGACAAAATTTTAGGCACAAGAGATGGAAAGAAACTGAACTAGGGATTAGAGGAAAAGTGGAATTTTGAACATTTTTTCTTTTGAAAATTTATTTTTAACTTTGCAGAAAAAATGCTGAGTGACTGCCACTCAGCATTTTATTCCTGTTAATTTACAGGAAAAAGCAAGACTTTGAGGTACAATGTCCATGAAAATAGAGCTACATTACTACAGTAGACTGTGCTATTATTAACTGATACTTCAGTTAATTACAAATTTTTAAAAATGCAGTTACTCTGAGCAAAGATAGTGATGAAATTTATAAGCTGAGCTTTTTCCTCTCTCCTATTTACCTTTTTTCATTTTCTTCTTAAATCAGGAAGATAACAGCCTACAAGAATTTCTAAGAACTTAAATATACGAAAATTAATATCAGCAATGATGCCACGGTGTCTGTACTTCTCTGTCTGCACATTTCCTATGTGCAGAGCCATTGGAGCACTCCAGGGGAGGACTTGTAGATTTATTTATGAAACAGAAACAGTTATCAAATGGAAGAAAGATGATACTATGGCTGGAAGACTAACATGTGGCATAATAAGGCTACAAAACCAATGAGGAAAGACAGCTTGTGATATTTCCTTCTGGCAGGGAGTGGGAAGGACAGGGGTTTGGAGAAAGGGAAGAAGAAAGAACAAAAAGTGAGAAGTCCTCTTTAAACTAAAGGACCAGACTGACACAAAAATAAATGGATGCAAGTAGCCAGAAACACAGAAATGTGATTTTATAGGGCAGGTGGACAAAAAAACTAAGGTGGACTTTTTCCAATTTCTGAAGGTGTGATATCCCAGAGTTAAAAATAATTAGACTTGATTACCCTGAATGTCCTCTTGCTCTGAAGAAGCACGATTATCAGTCTCTTCTTTTAGATGCCAACAGAAACATAAATATTATCTGGTTTATGGTTGAACTTGATGACCTTTGAGACTTTTTCCAACATATATAATTCTGATTCTATTATTTTATGATCCATATGCTGATTTAAGTATATTTGCAGATCTATACTTATCAAGTATATGCGAAGCATTACAGTGGCAATTTCCTAATATGTTTTTCTTCCTTTAGTGGTTGGATCTTATCTGGCCATAAGTCATGCATACAAGAAAACAGCAATACATTGTGCACTTGGATAATACATGCCTATGAAATAACAGTTTCTGGGGAAAAAAAAAGTTCATGTGGGCATCAAAGTGGCAGAGCTTACTTGTAGCTTTGTACTAAAATATTTTCTGAGGTAGTATTAGCAGTATTTACAGATGTACAATCACTTCCTTTTATGTCTGCCATCCCTTTCCTTTTGATCACCTTATGGTCTAACACATTGTCACCCCTGATGGAGAAATCTTTGCTAATGTTCGATTTCCAAGGGCACAACATGAACAAGAGTAATAAAAGCCATTCAAGAAGACAGCAGCTGATTTTTGGTCTAGTGCAAGAGCTCTAGCAGGTAGCATAATGAAGTTTAATTACTGAAACATCATTGAACTTCTTGAAGAACTGAGCAAAGTAAATAGTCTTTAGTATTCTGAACTAAAAAGTAGAGTGATCACTGAGGTCTGAAAAGGAAGACTAACATAAACTATAATAAATTATCTCTTTATCGTTGAACAATGATGTGCCTTTTGGATGACCATCTACTGAAAACTTCAGCACTGAAAACCGAACTTAGATTAATCAAAACAAAGTTCAACACACAGAGATGAACAATATTATTCAAAATTTTCATAGTTTAAGATCAATGTCATGATAGTTTAAAAATCATTAGGCTTTGTTCTTTAAACATTACTTTTTTCATCACTAAAGAAGAAGAGTTTTCTTAAAAACAGATGAAGTGAAAAAGACAACTCAAAAAACGAATGGAAACATTTTGATCTGATAGTCAAGATGGCAGGAAAGCTGTTGAATGTCTGAAAGGCCTGAATTTAACTTTTTTCATAAGCAATCAATTCAGTTCTACAACATCACACAGATTCTCCCTTGGATAATTATAATAGTGCCAATACTGTTCAGCATTACAATCAATGATCCAAATGATGAGATACAGCACACCTTCAGTGATTTTACAGATGATACACTACTTGAAAGAGTGGCTGATGCACCAGATTGGGGTCCTGTTATTCAGGAAGACCTCAAGAGGCTGGAGAAATGGGCCAAAAGTTTTGGAGATCAGCAACAGTAAAGGCAACGTCCTGACACTGGAGAAGAATAATCCAAGTACCAGTGTACGCCCCATCTGGAAAGCATTTGCAGGGAATATCCTGGGTGTCCTGGTGGACACAAAGTCTCAACACGAGTCTGCAGTCTGCCTTTGCAGCCAAGAAGGCTAAAGGAACTCTGGGCTGCGTTACACAAAAGCGTGGGTAGCAGGTCAAGGGAAGCGATTCTCTTTCTCTACTCTGGCAAGACAAATCTGACTTGCTGGGTCCAGTACTGGGCTTTCCAGTCTAAGAGAGATGTGAACATACTGGAGTGAGTCCAATGGAGGGCCTCAAGGACTGGAGCATCTGGCATAAAAGAAGAGGCTGAAAGAGCTGTGACTTGTCAGTCTGGAAAAGAGAACACTCAGAGGAGTCATACTCCCTGATGGGGGACTAAATGGGACCAATCTTTCTCAGGCAGTGGGCACAGAATGAGACTTAAATATAAGTAAAATCTTTGAGAGGAGGAAGGTCACACCCAGAGAAGTTGTCTAGAGAAGCTGTAGAATCTCTATACTTAGAGATATTAGAAACCCAGCTGGACACACTCCTGGCTACCCTGCTCTTGCTGACCCTGCTCTGAGGAGAGGCTTGGACCAGGTGATCTCCAGAGGTGCCTTCCTGCCCCAGCCAGTGTGTGAGTTGGTCATTCTGTGTTTCAACGAACAAGATATACAGCTCAAACTTTTTTTCCAGGGATCTAATTGTATCTCTAGATTGCAATCTTTTCTTCCATGCCTCCCTCTCATTAAACTTGACAGCATGACAGATGTTTTTATACTGCTGATAACAAATTTCTACCTGCCTAATGCACACTGCGTTGGGCAAGTCAAGAAAGCCAATTCTGGTAAACAGAGGCAGCTCCACAGCCACTAAACTCTTTATGTCTTCAGTCATAAAAATGAATTCTGATGACTTATTGCCTAGAGGGACACAAAGTAAAACTTTTCAACCATCTTTCCTTTATGCCTTGCAGTATGTGTGCACATAGAAGAGGGAGTGCTCTAGTTGGCTGTTAGGGAGATTTATATGAGCATAACTTGGTTGTTTCTCAACAGATTTAGTTGCCAGTGTAACAAGAGTGCCCAATGAGTTACTGTCCCTCTAATGAGTCACAAGACAAACAAAGGCTTTGAAAAAGATCCATTGTTTCAGACATTTTTTGAATGTCTGAAACCACGACAAATACCTAGAAAATGTTTTTTTAAAAAATCCCACAGATCCATAGATTCAGAGTTAAGAGTTATATATGTGTGTCTGTGTGTCTGTGTGTCTGTGTGTCTGTGTGTCTGTGTGTCTGTGTATATGTGTAAAATATATCAAAGTTATGGCAAAATCCTGCAAATGTAACTGGGAATTTCAGTACTGCAGCAGTTTGAAGACTAGAAAGAGATTTTTAATGTAATACCATATTCTGGTTTAGTGGGTATTTTATTTTGGTTTGGTTTGGTTTTTATCTGAATAGTGTATAGTCAAGAAGCACTTTATTCAAGATTCAGGATTAGGTTGTTTTGTGTCCATGTGGCTGATACTGGCACATTGTCTTGAGGCTGTTATTTCCAGAGGAACAGAACTCAGCTTGATCTGACTAGAGACTTCGTGCTGGTTTGGACAAGGGCAAGGTAAGTTTCTCCTGTGGACATAGTCCAAGTCTCAGATCAATGTAAATTATCTTGTGCATGCATCTGCTAAAATAAAAACACCTTGTCAAACACTTGGAAACAGCTGTTGCAAGGGAGCAAGTGAGTTTTGGATGCCTGTCTTCTGCAACAAGCTCTAAAAATTGAGAAAGGAAAAGGACAACCTCAGCTGTGTATGAGGCAAACATAGAGACAAGTTGTGAGAAATCCAGGTTAGTCAGGACAAGATGATTCCAACTATTAGGAAGCTGTTCATAAGTTTACCTGATAGAAGAACTGCTCACAGCTTGTCAGAACTTCAGAGGTCTGTAACAGAATTGAAATGAATATGTAGCAGCTTTCATTACACAGAAGCAAAAAATAATTGACATCGACCACCTGCTGAGAGAACATCAGCACGAATGTAATGAACTTCAATTTGCAGAAGACAAAAAGTGCTTTGTCACAGTGATGCACAGATTCTACTGTACAGTGGACTTCTGAAAGTGTCATGAAGAGCTGGAGTCCTTAGAGAGAGCACCAAAGGAAAATCATGTTTTGTGATAGTATTATAGAGCTAGCCACGCCAGCAGCTAGGGCCTGTGTGACTCGTATATGCCTAAATATGCCAATGTTAATGTCCAAAAATGCATATTCTATATATGTTATGCCCATATGAGCATGTATACATATTTTTTCATATGCATATGCCCATCAACATGTGCATATTCAAACTCACATTTGTATATCCACACACAAACTTGTGTAATTGCAGTATATATTCATCCAAGATGGCAAACTGGAAAGCACAATGATTGCTCATAAAGAATAAGAGAAGAGCTTGTAGTTCCTAGAAAATCTTTGAAATAGAACTAAAATATTTACAAAAAATATAGGAACCCTCAAAAGAGATGAGTGCAATTATGTGAAGCTTTTCAAAGTCTCCGAGCGCGATAAGAGTTCCAGTAACAAATATAAAAAGAGTAAAATAGCATCAATGTTTAAAAATTTGGTATGCCCTGATAAAAGAAGGAAGAATCAGGAGAACGAGTGCATTCTGCATGGCTTCCCAGAACTATCATGCAAATGCAAAATTAACAAATCTACGAATTGGTCTGTGGAAGATATTGAGATAAATGAATCCAGGGCATAAAAGGTCAATAAAGCTGTTTAAAAGCCAGTAATTTCTTACACTAATGGCAATCAGAGAGAGAAAGTATTTCAGTATTTATCTACAGGCCTAGAAGCTGAATTTTTTGAGAAATTTAGATGATGATGAGAAATTAAATTTATTTAATTTATGCTCACAGGAGCACTGACTTCAAAACAAATAAGGATTTGACCTGCTAATGCTGAAAATGTCTCCCTGTGGATGAAACTAAAAAATTATATTTGCTAGAAGGTCAGAAATTTTAGAAAATAATGAATTACAGTTTGTGTCTTTAACAGCATGCTGTCATGAAAAAACATTCCTGCACTTCTGACTGTAGACTTTGATAGAATAGTTACTAAGAGCCACCACAATTCTGGTGAGCACTTCTGGAAAAGGACTGAAGAAACATGACAAAATTTAATTGTTATTTCTTTACGCACCAGTGTTTTTCTTCTTTATCTGACGTGTGTTTCTTACTCAAGCTGTGCTACTTATTCTGCTTTATGCAGTGAAAACATCACATCAGGGACCCCTTTTTTTTTACAGAAATATCACATACACGCACGTTTTGTCCTTAAACACATGCAGGTGAAAGCAAAATTTGGTTGTATGTCTTCACCTATAAAGGAGTTTATATAATATTTTTATATTCTGTGCACACTGCTCGTTAAAAAGACTTGAGTAAGTCTGATAGTTAGGATACCTTTTGGTGCAAGACAGTGAGAATATATTCGAGTTGAATATGCTTTTTTCTGTGCACTCAGTATAAGAAACCAAAGTCCTGTGATTTATATCTTCAGCAGAATCACAAAAAACTCTGAAAACTAGGCAACAGAAATAAAGCTAGGATGTTATATAAAAATGTAAAATTAAGATAATAATTACCATAGTGAGTGTACAGGGTTTCATAGCAGAAAAAAAAAAAATCCACAGAATTATATGAGCATTGTTGTGTTAGGTGACAGCATGATCAAGAAAGACACATCTTATTTACTGGAGACTAGTACTGCCCTTCACAGGGATACCTAAGTCTATACAGCAATGATATCTGGAAATGGCATTAATTCAAAATACCCTATTATCTAATATTTAGGATACTTTTTATAATTTTAAATCAGTCATATATCATTTAGAGGAAAATCTATGTAGAAATAGGGTTGATCATTTCTGTGAGTCCACACTGCATTAAAAAAGGGGTCAATAGTTTCAGGAGTTCAGTGCAGAACCGGACTGCTCCAACCTTCCTTAAATGTCTTCTAAATTATTTTCTACTTCTATAATTATAAAAAAGTAAAATTTAATCTACAATAGGCATGAAGATATTTTTTGGAGTAAAGGAATAGTATATTTTGAAATATATATATATATATATATATATATATATATATAGCAACAAACATCTGAATTGTTGAATGAAATAGAAATAAAATAACTTCTTCGGGTACATGTTATCTGAATTTTTTCAATTCAAATTGAAGGTATTCAGGTTTGGAAGCTATGAGTTGCATTTATTTCTAGAGTAAGAGAAACTGAACTGATAGACTGAATCCATTAAAAAAAAAAGGAAATAATCCTTAAAATTATAACCCTAAGTTTCTCATGCTGTTTTTAATGTAGACAATGTGTAAACTTTTAAGGCTGAGACTGTATTCTGCCTCTTATTCATTGGCCATACTGGAAATTTACAAAATTTGATAGTATCCGTGTGAGCCACCGTTTCCTCCTGCAAAATTTTCAGTTTGTATGTTTGATGTGTTGTTCTACATTGTGTAGGGAAAAAAAAAATAAAATAAAAAAGCCTTCCCTCAATTCCTGTAATTGACACACATTCCATGGAAAATAGCATATTCTCTTCATAGGGCGTAAATTCCAAAGTAGAGTCTTTTTGAAAAATGTGTGCTAGCCAATTCACAAGTCATCCTCTAGTTAGACAAAATTTAAAGTATTTCCTGAAGGAGTATCTTGATATATGTCTTCTAGACAGTTACATGAAATGACATAATGGTTTTAACTGTAAGAGAATGAAAACTATAAAACAATTTTAAAACTCAACAGATGACTCAAGAACACTTCAAACACTCTGCATCTTATTCAAAATAGAGCCCCTAACACATGCATACTACCAACACATATTTGATTTTTCTGGTGAATCAATGTCTCTTTTTGTGAAGCCGTTTTACTAAGGGACAGTTGAGGATTTTAATTGAGAAAACTGCTAGATTAGGATTATCACTGGTCTCAGATCTTTAATCAGACAACCACTTAGTGTGATTAGTGGTTGTAGTCCATCACACCACCTCTGTGAGATAAAAAGATATAATTGTTCCCATTTTCAGTTGTCAAGAAGGTGCCAGATGATTTACTGAACAGAGAATGGCAATTTACTCACAATGGTGCAGGAAATCGAACTGTCCCAATTTTTATTTGGTTGTTGAAAGTATTTTGTAGACAAAGAACAGTTATTATTTTCACTTATCAGGCCAGCACTTTAAAATTAAAGGTAACAGCAATCTGCAATTCCAGTCTGCTGGAGTTGTCTTCTCCATTCCACAGAGACAAGAAAAGTATTTATAAAACCAATTTAAATTGCTTATGTCATAAAAAAGAAAAAAAAAAGCTTTTTGAAAAATTAAGGAAATTATAACCTTCCCTTCCAGGCAAAAAAAAAAGTCATGAATACTTGCACAATTTGAATCAAGGTTATAAAATTTAGTACTGTATATACTGAATTTCATACCAGCAGATATATTTACAAAGGGATAAGGTATAAAATTACCTACAAGTACAGTCAATTGGCTTTTTTGACATGCAGGAAATTCTGTACTTGTTGTGGATCATCTGTTATCTTACAGGATCTGCTGTGCTGGAGCAGACCTGTGATTAGCTCAGCACTCTGTCTCTAACATGGGCCAGGGCCACATACATCAGAGAAAGATGCAATGTACTCATGTGGAAAATGATGGAAGAACTTGCCTCCCTAAAAGGTGGCTTTGTGCCCTTGTCAGCTGAAGATTACCTTGTGCCCCAAAGAGAGATAGAAATTACCTAAAGGATGAAGGATTGAAGCTTCTTGTTTCAAGCTGTAAAGTCAGATAAACACAAAAAGAAACACACACTCCAAAAGGGTTGTTGCAAATATGTCTGCTACAGCACTCCTCAAAACATACTATCTGCAACAGCACCAGAAGGAAAATACAGATTAGATGGGCTGCCAGATTGGTCATATCTGCTTTCTATTTACTTTACAATAAAGAGAATTTCTTACTATGCTTCATATATTTTACTATACAATTTTACACCTATAAGGGTAGCCAATGGTGAGGATCAATATTTTGTAAACAACTGTGTTCTAGGAATGGGTATAAGATGTACCATATTCTGTGGTACAGATGTGTCAATGTCAGAGCTAAAACAGTGAATATTTTTACATGTCCCAACCTCAAATGAACATTTTTTTCTACTAAATGAGCAGAGTGTTGGGAAAAGTGTCAAGAGGTGAAGAAGAATAACATGATAGCACTCGGTAGTACAACTGATAAACCAATAGTGAACACATTGAAATTGTGCAGACTAAAGAAAGCAATCCTGATTTTTTTTTTTTCATGGAAACAGTGAAAAGGAGTTACCACTGGTATTTAGAAAACACCAGTTTTTAACCTTACTACTTAGTCAAAGATTTGCAATTATAATGAAGACTTCTATGTAAGTATTACCTAAAGAGGAAAGAGTAAAAAGGGTAAAGAGTGAAAAATAAAACCAAAACATATAAAAATGATAAGGAAAGGAAGAGAGTATAAAATACTTATGGTCTGCATATCCTAAAAGGATGATAAGATTTTAAAAGAAGCGAAGAAGGGCAGAAAGAATTCTCAAAGGTATACAAACACTTCTGAATGAGATCTGACCTTTAAACCTCAGGCATGCAACAGAAGTCAGTGAAATCATGGATGCCAAGAAGAAGGTGAATAAGGAATGAGAGCTTAGTTTTGTCGTAAAACAAAAACAGAATCAAAGGACTGAAATCATCAGACTAGAATTTCAAATCAGGAATTTGGTATGCTATCACTTTCCTCAGAGTTTAGCTCTGTGCATGCTGGTAGATGATTGCCTCAGCTTGCATAGGCTCAAAACATTTCTCCTAATTCGTGGGAGAAAAAAACTTTAAGGAATGAGTCAAGACAGTAATAGCTGACAAACAGAGCATATGAGTACACCTAAAAACTATAATGATATGGTTGCCCCTTGCTGCTTCTCTGTCTGCTACAGACTGGGATCAAAACTGAGGTACTGAAACAGATGTAACTGTTTTTTGACTTGGTATTGCCAATTTCATACAACCCAATAGTAAATTCAAACTATTACAATGCCTTCCCAATCTCTCCACAGTTGCTTCCTGTATCTTGCCATCTACTATTATACCATCATCCTTGCTTTATTTGCTTCTTATTAAGGGACTGGTTTTAATTCCATCTTTAGTCATGTCTCATTTTCAAGTGTTCCTATACATTTAACAAGACATATGTTGTGTTTATGTATATATGTATATATATATAACCACATATTTATATAAATATATTATATATACACACAAAATTTTATGTACAACTTTAATATAGTTATTCTTAGTACTTTTCTGCTTGGCTCATGGGATATTAGGAACTACTAGATAATTTCACGATAGTGGGTGGTGTGGTTCTAGAATTAATTTCTGAACTTTAATGGGGAATTTGTATCCTTTTAATACTTTCTCCTGAATTCCAAGCTCAAGAAACTAACTGAGGAAAACAAAAACTATAGTCATAAGAAAGTTTTGGATTCAGTTGCAAAATTTGACACTGATTTGAGGCAAAGCATTTTCCCTTCTGGCAAAATATTACTGCTCCAAAATAACAACCATGAATGTCTTCCAGCTTCCTGCAACAGATTTTGTCCTAAATTCTGACAAGACACGCGACAGAGCTGATTTATGACTTTCCTTTTTTATTATATAGTCATGTCTGTGATTGATATTCTAGGCCAATATTTAAAAATATAAACACTTATTTTTATGTCTCTAAGTATTTATTATAATCAGTAAGCAGAATAAAAGGTAATATACTTATTCTGATGACTGGACTTCAAGACAAAAAATTATTGTGAACTTTCCCCTTTTGGGTAGGGCGCCCCAGCTTTTCCCATTGTTCTCTTGGAATAAGAGCCCATTTTAAAATAGAAAAAATATATAGTTATAATCAGATTATACAAATGTCTCATTTTCATTCTTGTTTCTCTGGTTTATGTTTTTAAATGACTGTGAACTTATAAAAGTTCCAAACACATTGCTCTGGAGGTAGTGTTTGAAGGTACATTTTCAGTGTGCTTTATCCTATTTATGGTAATCCAAGACATACTGTTCCTTACTCTCTTAACACTTTGAAAAGGCAACAATACCTATTTAAAAAGCTATCAATGCTAATTTTTCATTATAGGCAGTGAAATGATGATCTTTGGAGAACCTCTAGAGAACCCCACATATGCAGGATAGTGCTGCTTGCTTCATTAACATAAAAATAGAAATATATATGTCTTAGTCACTGTTAAATGATAATGATGCCTGGCAATCTGAATTCACTTAAAGTTTTATGGAAACAAACCATTTGGCATTCTCAAGACACCATTTTCAAACATCCTTTGAAGCACAACTTTGATGAGGTGAGTGAAACACACACTTATCTTATAAGTGGCAAATTATACATTAAAAGAACATTTTCAACTAAGACTTTAATTTTGATCCAAACACAAATATGTAAAATTGTGATAAACAAAATAAATAAAAGATAAGAACATTACTTGAATTCCATTTTGTTCATACGGGAATGTAACAAGACATAAGTAACATAACCATGTTTTTCAAAATTTATAGTTTAAACTTATTTGTAGAATTTTTACATCAAAAAAAAATTCCATTCCAATAATTCAATTATGTAATAAGTCTATTATATGCATGGGCAATTAGTCTGAGCTCAGCTCTATCCCACCACCCTTATCAGGAACACCCAACTCTAGGAACAAACCCAGGCGGATCATAAGAACCCAGCCCAGCGGAGTCTTCAATTCAGTGTAAAAATTCCTTCCTTATTCTACACTTTCCATCTCTTCCACTTACATCCTCAGAGTATACCAATTAATTCCAATCAGAAGCCTGTTAAATTCTTGTCCTTAATTCAGCAGCAGAGCAGGAGTGGACCAGTGGTGACCATGTCCCTCCAAACGTCCTTCCAGTCCCAGACCAGAACCAGAATGACACTCAGCATCCCCAGACCTCTGCCACCTGCATGTGGGTGAGCACACCCAGAAGAAGGAATTGTGTGACATTTCTCACACATTCTGCTTGCCACTCCTTGCCTTGATTTTGTCCTTGAATGTACTGATTCCTTGCAACCATTTTCTGTGGTACAGCAGAAAGGTTTTGCTTTGATTGGATCGGGGTTTTTTTCCAATCTTAATGAAACTGGAAGCATAAAACTGGGCAAAATTATAAAAAGATACTTCCCCTGTTCTCTCTGAGAATATGCAAGAACATATGAAGAGTCCACAGCAGGAGTGTTTTTCCCTGTAGATATATACATGAAACATTGCCAAAAGTAAACAAACAAAACTACAAAACAAATAGCAAGGAAAGAAAACACCCAGAACCATCCTAAAAAAGTTTGTTTTTTCAACATGGTTATATTTATAGAATGGCTCCTTTATTGCTGTTTTGTTTTGATTACTTTCAAAAGTAAAATTGAGAAGTCCATCTGCTTAGTTACCTGGATTGTCTCTTCTTAGTTTTGATTCAGCTATGGAGCATTTTCCAAGGAAATTTGGATTATATTTTATCCTCAGTAAAGACTGAATGATGTTTTTTCCTCAGCCCTGTCAATCCTACATGACATCTAAGTGCCTGCTGCAGCAAAAGAAATGACCGTTGTTTCTTTGCCAGGTGTCCTGTAGCTTTCCAGTTCTATTTACCAGTTCCAACTTAGCACTGAGGCTGCTCAAGCTGTACATCATAAATGGGCTTGTAGAAACTCCTTCCAAATCAATTGAGCTCTTTTTCTTTAAGAAATATCAGTGACAGACTGGTGGACACAGTCTCACAAAAGGCATCCCAGACTAGATGCTACCGTCAACCACCATGGGTTTTGAATTGGTTTATGCTGGATAGGTGAAAGTACTTAAAGCAACACATCAGAGACAAAAAACCCTAATGCTTATTTTCTAGCTCTAAAAATTTCATTTTAAATGGTTGTTTATTGCTTTGCCAGTTTGGAAGCTTTACATTTCAATGGAATATAGAAGAAAAGGTCGGCATTTCAACAGTTCTAGGTTTGATAATACCAGAACTCATCTTCCCTAACATGATTTTACAAGGTTTTCTCCAGTTGAAAACCAGAATTATCCCTTAGAATGGCATAGCTTATATTTGAAGCTGTTAATAAAGGAGTTGTTTTATTCTGCAGTAACTTATACCAACAGCATTTCCAACACCACAGCATTGCTGTCTCACAAGGTAACTCCCAGAAACCAACCAATAATACCCTAACATAGTGAATGATTGAGGTCAAAAAATCATGTGTAGAAATCCAATGTAAGGGATTAACTGATGGTAAATTGAGAAAGCAAAGGGTTAAAAAAAAATGTAATCCCTTCTTCTTCTGCTACCCATACAAACTGTAGCATACATACCTTAATATTGACTGTTATATTCCATACATAAATAAATATGCAAAGTCATTAATGTCATCATGTAACGAACATTATTGTATAAAAAAAAATTACCTTACATTTAACTCTGCTCATCTTTAACTTTGATGGGCAGTTGAGGACATCAGCATTCCCAGGACAATGCAAGCTTTCACCCCAGAGCCTTGATCAGCACAAAATCAGCTGCCACAATGGCTATTGACTGTTTCTTGACAGACTGAATTTTTTTGTTCAATCACTTGCACAGCACAGAGTGGCAAAAGATTTTATGATTGCAAGTCCTATTTCCAGTACTGACACAAAACCAAAATGTGTTTTTCATCATCACAAAGCAGCCAGTAGGAGAAAAAGCACTGTTAAGCAGAGAAATGTGCTGATTAAATGTGAAGGTTAGATTAGAGCCATCTCAGTTCTGTCAGTGCAGCAGTTTCCAGCGCACAAATTTCTGATTTTTAATACTTTTAAGTATTTGCTGTTAAGTGTCTAATAAAAGTCACTGATTAGCGTGTCATGAAGGAAAAGATTAGACACCATTTCTTTGATTTCTCATTTCTAACATAATTTCAGCATTTGAATTACAAATGTTCCTTTCTAAAATTTAGCTTATAGTTCAGAATGAAAGTCGTGGTGAATGCATTTGTACCTACTGTCTGTATGAAAGTAATTGGTCGTCTGCAATGCTATAATTCAGCCCTTTAAACCTCAATAGTCACTAAACTACTCTAATAGTAGTAGTAGTAGTAGTAGTAGTAGTAGTAGTGGAAAGTGAAAAAATATGTGCACAGAGGTTGGTACCTTAGCATGAACAAAGAGGAAACTGCAGGTGATGGCAACATCTGGGAAGTTTATTCAAAAACTCTCAAAAACGTACCAAAGAAGAGACAATCCCTTAAGTATGCACTTATAATAAATGACTTCTGGGAAATGAGTATGAGCAACTCATACCAAAGATTTATAATCCTTATTTTTATAATTCAATCTGCAAGTTTTTCCATTTGAAACAGACA
>LTAT01000001.1:11174334-11188377 GCA_003286495.1 Chlorodrepanis virens
AAACCTCAATAGTCACTAAACTACTCTAATAGTAGTAGTAGTAGTAGTAGTAGTGGAAAGTGAAAAAATATGTGCACAGAGGTTGGTACCTTAGCATGAACAAAGAGGAAACTGCAGGTGATGGTGTATTTTAGCAACATCTGGGAAGCTTATTCAAAAACTCTCAAAAATGTACCAAAGAAGAGACAATCCCATAAGTATGCACTTATAATAAATGACTTCTGGGAAATGAGTATGAGCAACTCATATCAAAGATTTATAATCCTTATTTTTATAATTCAATCTGCAAGTTTTTCCATTTGAAACAGACAAAGAGCAGGCTAGGTTTTCCATGTTGGAAAGTGGTTACTATTTTCTGCACTATGGTCTATGAGGTATTGCTTTATTTAAAACCCACCAACAACAAACAGAAATCTACAAATAAAAATAATAAACTCCTATTTCCTCATCACACTCAAAACCCCAAACAATCAATCTATGGTTTGTCCTTCAGATGGTGCACTCTGATCTCTGTCAGCCTGCTGGGGACAGGCACTGCTGCTGCTGGGATACAGGAGACAAAGTGGAACTTTGTCACTCTCCAGTCACAGGACAGATCATATCCAGGATAGTGACAGTTAATGACAAGCTCATTATATGATAACTAATTAGAAAATGGGATTACTTGACCTTCTGGAAGACCCCTCAGGACTATGAATAGTGTTTAAAAAGTCTTGTGGAAGCAGAAGCAAGTTCTAGGCCACTAACAAGCTGCTTTATTTCAAGAAATGTTGCATTTATTTGTATAAATTAATAAATCATTAGAATTCTATGAATTATCTTAAGAGAAAGATAAGCAACTTTTTTAGAAACTTCAAAAAATTAGTTAAAATATCCCCAAAATAACAGACATATTTGAAAATACCTTTTTTCCCCAATACTGATGTTTTCATCTTAACTGAGCTAAGAATTGCCTTATGTATTTATGTTGATTAACTATATTAAAGCAAACACAAGTAATACAAACTTTGAAGGAGAAATTGGTCAAATTATAATGATGCTAAAGGATTTTATCATTTAGGTATTTCTTTCTTTATTTTAATACAGAAAAATTCTCTAGCCATTTAGAAATGTTGTAGCATGGCAAATTATCATTCCTGCAGATAACTTTTTCAGCATCTTATATTTTAAAGGACATATTACTAGACCACATTGTATTTCAGAGCTATTTATTAAAACTAATTTAATTTATTCTTCGGTTTAAAACTTTGTTTTGGGAAATATTATTTCTTTTCATGAACAAGTGCTTCATTCTGCTTTAGTGACTTGCAATAATAAAGCAGTTATAGACAAGTCTGATAGAATTAACATCACAATATTTTGATGTTAAATATCCAGGTACTTATTTTCCACAAATTTACTACTGTAACAGGAAGTCATAATTTTTTTCCTATTAAGTTCCCTTTTGTGGCTTTTTGCAAGAAAGTCTTTGTATGATCTGAAAGTTGAAAAAGACTTTTTTACTTCATTAATTCTTCATATTTTTATGAAGAGACTCTAGCAGAGACAGGAAATGAATTCACCTCAGACAATCTTAATTATTCTTTCTAGAACTTTTGAGATACATACTGCTGTTACAACTAGTATATGGTTCAGATATGTTTAAGACTCTATTCCGTGAACCAAACCTCTCCCAGACAAACAAAGGCTATGTTTAGAAGAAAATATTTCATTTTCTAACATTAAGTGTGAGGATATTTAAGACCATGGACAAATGGTCCACAATAGTTATTCTGCCTACTGTCAAAATATGCAAATATAATTTGAAGAAAAGAAGGACAGCAACTAGGAATACAACAAAAATTCTATACATTGCATAGTAAATCTGTCATGATGCTGGAGATACCGGCTAAGCTTTGCATGAAACACAAACCAAAGAAAATATCCATGGCAAGCACCCACTAATGCATTACCCATTTTGCACAAGAGCTTTAGGGGCTGAGGACAGTGTCAGAAATTTCTTCCTTCATCTTTACCACTTTATTGCTAACACGGTCAAATTGTAAAGGCAAAAGTCTCACAGTCCTGCGAAGGACTTCTTGCAGCTGGGGCAAGAAAGCAAGGAAGCAAGACAGAATATAAGATTTTCTTTCTGCTCTCTTGATTTTCAGATTTTGGAGTTATTACACATTAATATTTTCCTTCTTGGTGCATGCTTTCCTTTAGGACTCCCTAGAGTCGTACTAGGTACTCCCAAGACACAGCAACTCTGCCTGATGCAATCCTGCAGGTGTCATAACATGCATACAAATAGTCATATTTGTACTTAAGATTCTGGCATTGTTTAATATCATAATCATCTAAAAATGGATTATATTTTATTTCAGGATCCCATCTTTAAACTTTTTCATCAATACCCCAGCAAAAATTCTTGCCTTTTTTACAAACACCTGTCAACCACTTAAAAGTCCAATTTTTTGAAGGGTTGCTCCTATCACTGTTATTCATGTGGGAGCTCAGCAGTTTTAGAAGTGAAGGAAGAGAAAGAAAAAAGACTGAAGAGAAAGAAAAAAAGACTCACCAGCAAAATAAAAAAAAAAAAAATAGATGCCTCTTTCATCTACCAAATTTCCTACCTTTCAACACTTATTTACACATTCTTTCCCTCTCTCCTTGTATTTGCTATGTCACTTGAATTGTACGCTTTCTGACTTCTGGATTGCTCCCTCACTCTGTAAGGAAATGTGTAATAATGCCTCAGGTTAACCATGTCCATGCTGAAGTCAGCACATAATAGCTCCAAGAGCAGAGAAATGCCAAGACCAAATCAAGGATTATCTGGCTGATGCTTCCAATTCTTTGAGAAAAACTCTCCTGTGCTTGGCCAAGTAATTGTTTTGCTGTATATTTCCATGTCTATCTGATGGTTTATTTTAGAATATATTGCACTTAAAAATTTGTGTGATTTTGAGGATTGTGATCATTGAGTCTTTCTCTAGGTAGAAGGGAAATCATAATTAAATCCTAACATAAGGTATGCAGCCTGGGCTCTTTTTTTGTTTTTCTATATTTTTTCTACTATAAAAATATGGCAGAGTAAAATGTGAAATCATGATTCCTTTCTACTTGGCACACCAGGAATTGCAGTGCTTAACAATTCTACCACAGAATTTCACTTACACTGCACTTTACATCAATATATATCATCAGGATCAAGTCTTATAATATAGGCAATGTCTCCTCCTGAGCACAGGAAGGAATAGATCTGTAAATAAGGCATTATTCTCCAGTCACTCTACACTCAGGAAATTCTTCTTCTAAACTTTAGTCCTGCCTTCATATGAGCCACACTTTCCTCTGATGTCACTCCCTGCTACATTATGCCTGATTTCTAAAATAATGTCCTGCATAGATTGTTTTTTCCAGATAGAATAAAACCACTTCCTTATAAGAACTATAATCTAACAACTTTCCTAATTGAGATAAGAACAATTTTTTTCCTTACTTATGCAGTAGATTTTTCAAATACATATAGATCTAGGGTTCCAGCACTTTTTTACTTGAATTATAATACCCTGAAAATGCATCCTGTGCTTTAGTAGACAAAATGTCATCCATGTACTTTGGAGAATAAAGCATTCCAGCCTACCCTTCTGACAAGTAGATAGAAATTCAGTAGATTTAACAATACATTGATAAAGGTGTCCTTCCATGAAAAAGTTGTAATATAATATATCACAAAAACACACCAATTTTTTATATACCTAGATATCTCAGGGAAAGCTCAGTTTCTATCACAATTTTGCATTGAGTATATTTTTTTGTAGATTTTGAAGATGCTGAAAAAATTCAGTGATGAAAATGATCATTAAATGACATTCATTCATCCTAAACCTCATTCTCCTCATTTTAAAGAGTAGATGGGAGAACAGATGCATTTCACTTAAGAGATAATGCACAGACAGTAAAAAAAACCCAAACCCCTACTTTTTCAAATATTATTTATATTCATAAAACTATCAAGGAAATGAAGTCTTTTTATTTTACATCACATATAAATGTGATAAACTGAAACAGGAAATTTCAACCACATTTAAGTTTAAAAATTTCCCTCTGAAGATAATTAAGCAATGATTCAGGCCATCCAAAGGAGCTGTGGAATATTCATTCTTGGAGGTTTTCCAAGACCTGACACAACAAAGCCCTGAGTGACCTGACTTGAATTCAGTATTGTATGGACCTACTGGCTGAGCAAAGGTTGTGTTAGGAACTTCTGTGGTCTCCTCTCTCCTGAGTGACCCCAAGCTTTGTCAGTGCAGCAAACTGCTCAGATCATGATTCATATCAGGATTTGGAAATCAGTCCACAGCTCAGCACAGCACCAGGAGTGAGCTGCTGTTTGTATTGCACAAAAGTAAAGCTTTCCTCCACCTGTAAAGTCAGTATGATTTTAAGGATGAATACTCTCTGGACCAGATAGTTATTTGCACATGACTTGCTAACTCATAAAATTGATACTCATGTTTTTAAAGATTTCAAAGAAAAAAAGCACGCTTCAAAATAAAAAGCAAATAGAAATACATTAGGTACTCATTTAGTGTAATGAGTAAAAATAAGTGATCTTTGTAATGATTTAAAATAAATTGGAAAGATTCCTGAGATCTTAAGGTCACATTTTTGCATAGACTTAGATGACTACAACACAGTTAGATACTGGGCTGTTTTCCAAAGTTCCCAGTTACTAAGCTTTAATGAGAATTATTTGCTCACCTTATTTCACTTCATCTGAAAAATGCAGCTATCCACTTACCTTAATTTTAGTGAATGTATATGCATTTCAAATTAGCCTTAAATTGACTAGTCTTTGAATTGAAACCTTAAATTTTCATTACTCAGTCTAAAATCCTTTTCAGAATATATATTTTTTAATCTCCTTCTGTAAAATGTAGCCTTTCTTCTGTCTTGCATTCACTGTTTAATATACGGGATCAAAAATACTACTTACTTTTTAAAGAATATAGTAATTATCTTGACCTTTTAATTAGGTTCACCTGAAACACAAGTGACCAAAGATCATGATTTACCTGCATTTTATTTTCCTACAATAAGCAAAATATGGTCCTTGAAGCCAGCCAGGGTAAATATTTTGTTAACACAGACACAAGGCTGAATCTGATGCAGGGGGTTCAGCTGCTCACACACAGATTAGGCATGTTTGATGCTGTTTCAGTTTGCTGAGGTGTTTGGTAGGCATGGATCACAGAAGGAGTATTTCACCTTCTGAGCAGACAGCTGGAGACCAGAAAAAGCACTGTGGAGTGTTTAATAGAATGCTAAATATTTACATTACAGAATTGCTTCCTAGTAGCCCTTATGCAAGATTAACTCACTAAACAGTAGAATGTTAGCTGACAGACTTTGTCTATGTCTTCACAACTCTTTTAATTTAAAGTAAAAAAACCCATAATCTTTTATACCACCTCTGTACATTCACTACAAAACAAGTAATATACCTTAATAAAATATTTGTCATTGTTTTATATCATCATTTACATATTAAATATGAAATAATGACACTCTAGAAAGAAGTTATTCAGTGACTTTTCAACTGATGCTAGATATTCCATACAATATTCTCCCTGGTAGGCATCTTTTGTTACTCTGGTGAGTTTGTAAAGGATTGATTAGACATGGTCCCTTAAGGATGACATTCATTATAAAATTCCTGTCATTACACAGACTTACATTGCAGTCCACAATTGCTACAAGGAGCTGTTATATTTAATTCTGTCAGTCATACCAGCAGATTTTGTTCTTTGGTCGACATTTTTTCCACAAAATCTTAACCACCAATTGCAACCACCATGGGTGCATCCAGGGGATAAGACATGAAGCTCCACTTTTCATGAGGTGGAAGGTGCAGCTAAGTCCTCTTTCATTAACAATTCCTTCCATGCCTTATGGCCTTGTAGCATATGAACAGCAACTAATTGGCAACCTTCCATATGAGATTGATGTCACAGAATTATGTGGGTCCAGCCCACAGAACAGAATATTACGTGAAATGCTGCCTCCTTATAAAGCACACAGAGGCACTGAGTGAGGTTCATCTCCCCTGCAGGAAAACCATCCAGGTCTGAGCTTTATAAGAGGTGGAGAGAGACAGTCAGTGACTCTGCTCTCCTTTGTTTCTCTATCTCCCTACCTTCCACTGTTCACATCACTCGACTACACTACGGATTATTCACTTCACATTCATTCAAATGATGACAAACAATGACGGTTTAAAAAAAATCCAGCCAGCTTCATGCAGGGTCCACACTCCTCACACACTCATTGAGGTGTGTATGTTTCTTTGATATTCATGTTCACAGGCATTGATGAATCCATGTCAAAATGGATCATGTTAAGCCAACAGTGTTGGCTGCTAAAGTTATTACTTGAGCTTTTTCAACTAAGAGTTATCTTCCCAAATCAATTAATCTTAATGATCTTATTTATAAAAAATCTATCATGTCTTAATTTATTATTCCACTTGCTACAATTCTCTACAAAACCTAGCAAAAAAATTATTGACAATAATAAACATTTTTCAAAGTCCCTTTTGTGTTTCTTGTTCCAGGAACCACCACCAATTAATAAAGTTGTTAAGGGAGAGCAGATTTCTTCTGTTGCCAATGAAGAATGCACCTGAATAAAATTAGACAGGCTTAATAAATGTAATGTAACTATGTCCATCCAAATATGAAATTATATAACCCCGACAACTGAAGGAGAGCTTGCCTAAGCAAATGTTTAATGATTTCTATTGAGGTTTGGAAATGTTTTGGTTATTTTTAAAATAAATATAATTTATTTTTATTATGTGATTTACTTGATCTTGGTAGTGGTGTTTGTATGTGATAGTTATTTCTTTCCTACCAAATTAACATGCTCTGTTTTCCAAATGATGATTTTCACATTAGATTCTGTAAATAGGAGCAATATTGATTTTTCTTTCCAGTGGTTTCTTTTTGTTTTGTATTTTAATTGCTATCACTTTCCTTTAAATAAATAAACTGCAATCATTTTAAATTTAATCTGAATGCAAATCAATCTTATCTTTTGCTTAGAACCTTTATTTGTGGCAACATTGAAGTCTGACCTTTAGTTCTTTGGGCTGGAAAAATTGCATTTCCCTGAAAAGTTTTGTAAGTTCCCAAATATTTCTAAAAAGGAAGTGGCCTTGAAGAATATAAACTCCTTAATGTTAATGTTCACTGATGAAAAGGATAAGGTCAATTTTTTTTTCCAGTGATCTACTTATCTGATAAAAGTACTAAAAATTATTTGCTCAAATGTGATATATGCCTTTGAGTCTGAATATTATTGTTAAGCTTTAGAGAAAATCATAGAATAAAATGAGGAAAGTGTGTTAATAAACATTTTTAACCACAAAATTATTACATTAGCATAAGGTGAAGTGAAATTTCTGTGTTTAATAGAGAAGTAATCATTTCACAACTCAACCTACATAATACATTAGATATTATGTAGGCATTGGAAAGGTTAGGTATGACACTACACCTTTGAATACACATGAAAATATTTAGGAACAAATCTGTGATTTTTGAAAGAGACTGTAAGTTTATTAAAATAAATAATTCATAAATTGACATGTTCCCTCCACTTTCATAATTTCTCATTCTTATAAGTTACAAACACATACCATATACTCTACCCCATTTTCTGGGAAATGTGCTTTCAGAAATTAATTTTCTACCTCACCCTTGGCACAAAACCAAGTTATTCTACAGAAAGCAAAAGCATTAGTGTGCAGTTTCAGAGAAAATCATCAAACTCAGGTTCACTCTAATCCTCTGACAGATACTGGAAGAACTTTACAGAGGTGAATATATGTGTATCTTACTACCATATCCTGAATATATGTGTATCTTACTATCATATTCTGAAGCAAATACTTCTTTCTACAGAAACTTCAATGAGCAGAAGACATTTTGTATTTTTTTTTTTTTTTGCTTTACTCAATTGTTCAAATAAACCAAATAGCAAGAAATTTACTTTTTGTCTAGGCAAAATATAACTTGGAATTTGTATTTTCAAATTTTTGAATCAGGAGAAGAACTGAAAATTTTGGAATTGATTCCAAAATGAAATTATAAGGAGACATTTCAAATCAAGCCAACACTTTCAGTACATTCATCATTTTAAAGATTTATTTGGACCAATTTAAAGTTTTCTTATGTAGTAGGAGAGAATGACTGGTAATATGTGTGTTCTAGAATGAGTCACTGGAGCAGTGGACTCTGCACATACTTGCCATGAACTGGAACAAATTCCCAAATTTTTACAAATTCCCTCTCCAAATTCCTCCTGAAAGAGGAATAGGTTTGATTGTAGCATGCAAAGAGTACTGAAAGTACAGCTCTAATTTCAGTTACCAGGACTGATTTATGGCAGTACCCAGCTCCCACTGCCACAACATTATTAAAGGAAGTTGGAGCTTTTTTCCCCTTAAATGTGCAGATTGCTTATGCACCAGAGAGTCTGCCAGGTGTACTGGTGGCAATATGGAATGCAAGAAGCCAGAAAAAACATTTTAACAGAAGAGGGATTCTTGAAGTTGCCTGACTGGAAAGAAAGCTACATCAGTGCACCTGATTTCAAGTGCCTCTGCTGCAGAAAGCCGGGTAGAGCCTGTGATGTATGTTGTACTCCATCTTACTGCTTCTCCTGGAAAATACACATTGTTAAAGCTAATTTACAAGGAGTTCTGGCCTTTCCACATAGGATAACAAATTAGACTTGCTCTACACATATGATCACTGCAGATTGGTGCTTTTCCAGCTGGGTAGTTGCTATAGCAGAGTACCAATTAATCAATTAACTTTAATTAACTTGGAGAGAAAAGACAACAGAGTAATGAAAACACACTTCCTGCAAAATCAAACAGAAGATCATGAGGGCTTAGTAGAGAATTTTTAGTTTTTTCATGTGTGTCTGCCTAGAGTATATAGGAGGACTAGAGGCTGAGGGGGACTTTGAACACAAACCAGGCAGATTTCCCCACAGGACACACCAGCCACAGAATATTAGGACTTGAGATAGAGGTGAAAGTTGGAATGAAGGAGCTCCTTGCAATGCATACATTTTCTGCCACAGTGGTGGAAAACTTGGGAGAGGAGATGGAGATAAATGAAAGAGACAAGTGATAGAGACTAGTGGGACAGAGCCAGATACCAGGGAGGGAATGACAGCAGATGATCAAAGGAGTATCTGAAGACTCCTTTGACAGGAATTGCTCCTATTGCTTTTTTCTCTTACACCATGGGCAATAAATTTTGTTAATCTGTGAAAACCAAGAGGATTTATCCCATTGAACCCTTTCTGTAAAACTTGTGGGAAAATGAACATCTAGGATTCTCTTCCTGACATCAGAATTTCTACGCATTCCTGCTCTTAAGCATCGTATTTCATACAAGCTGCAGGAGCAGTAATTTGTTTAGATACTCTAAAGAAAGAAAACAACCCTCAATAAAATCCCTGTGGAAGGAATTTCTTAGATCAAGGTAGACTTTTGCATTCTGTAAGGTCTGGATCACATCTAAAAACAATTATTTCTCGGTTTCATGTAAACTCATTAAGATTTGATGAAGTTGTACTATTTTTTACTCTCACAGACAGAAAAAGCACATGATCATGTAATTAAAGATTACATTATAATTCAGCTATTACAGAAATAAAGGTTCTCAAGAAATGCTTACTTTTACTTCTCTTTGCAACTATATTATCCTAATTCTTTTTTCACTCGTCCTAAAACAACTCACTCTGCTCTCTTCATAACTTGATCTAGAGCTGCTTCTGTGACAGAAAAATATCTTCCTTTTTCTCAGCTGGGATAAGAGAGTTCCAGTGGACTCAACAACAACAACAACAACAACAACAACAACAACAAAGAAATAGAAAAGAGAAAGCCTGGAAATACACTAAAAAAGAAATGTGAAGTCTTTTAGCACAGGATCAAAGACTATGACAATTGAAATATGGAGAGCTGTTTGTTCATTCAAAATAAAATCAATTCTAAGACAAAGGATAGCAACTTAAATTCTACTCTTTAAAAGCACAGTGTTGATACTGTTTATTTTCTTCTCTAGATAACTTTGTGGAGAAATTTTATACATGCTCACAGACACAAAGTGTGTCTAAAAGTCACTATTGAAAACCAGTATTTTAATTTTTAGATTTCTAAGAATTCCTGAGAATTCCTTGGTCTATTCTTCCACAAATTCTCTTACTTCACTGACAGCAAGAGTACTGGTGTTTTTTCTTGTATAAAATTATAGTGTTGTATGTAACAGCTGGGAGGTTTTTTTCAGATTTACTAAGAATAGGGATGAAGAAGTGTCAGTGTCCCTGATTTTAGTCTCGAAGATGAAGGAGAATTTTGTGAACTGTGTTTATAAAAATCAATATCCTTCTGAAAGACCTCAGTCTAGTTTGTGTTGTGACAAGCAAAAAGCAGTCTTCACCAAAATAGTTGTTGTACATTACTCACAAGAAAGAAAGTGAGGGAAAGTGCACAGAACTGTAGGGCAGAACTCAAGTATAAGTCTCCAGCTGAAAGCTGACAGATAGAGTGGAACTGCAAGAAGGCATATTTTGACAAATGAGAAATTTTCCACATTAAGATGGCCTTGGATAAAGATTTCTCTGCAGCCCTGTTGCCAAAATTGGCAAATAAGCGATGAAATTTTGTGGCAGTTCATATATGTTAATGACAACCAAAAACAATTTTGTGCTGAAGAAATGTCAGTACCTATCTTTGGCCCACTCTCCCAAAAAAGATATTGAGTAGCTATTTTAAAGTACAGCATGCATTGGCAGTGATCTGATCCTTTCAAATATTTTGCTTTCCAAAATGTATATAATCCTAAAGCATTTATATTTGGTGAAGATTTTTTTTTTTTAAGAGTATAAAAATAGTAGATATTGAAGCATAACAAAAATGACCAGATTTTACCTAACCCTTTTAAGGCCTATTATAATGATGTAACAATAATAGCAATCAAAGGGAAACGTATTTATTACACTCCAACTAATTAGAAAAGCTACCATAAACTTGAGGTTATCCGCTGATTCCTTCTGTACAACATTCCTTCTTCCTGAAATGAAAAGTTTATAGCAAGGCAAGATGAAATTTCTGTTTTATTTGCCTAATATTTCTTCAGTAGTACTCTGTGGAGAACACCCCTACTTAAATTTCAACACTCATTTGACAGACTGATGAGTAAGTCCAAGACAAAATTCATGACCATTTTAGGACAAAGTTCTAAAATTCAGGCTTGTTCCTGACTGCATTTGGCTTATTCAAGCCTAATGTTAACACTCTTCCAGAGGTGTACTGAAAGCTGCTTCTGGGTTTTTGTCCTCTAAACACACACATACACACATTTATATTTTTTCAGTGCTCACTAAATCATGAAAAATATCAATCTACAAGGCAAACCCCTTATATCTATAGTAGCCAGAAGCAAAATAGTCACATATAGTTCCCTAATATATGTTTGTTCCAAATGCATCAAAAGGTCTTGAATTCTGTCTCTAGCAAGCCCATCAATCAGTGTGGTTGCACCTTTGAGTAATAACATTCATAACACGTGTTACCAGTTTAAACAAAACTGTCTTTTTCCTTGTATTTCCTTGTCTATTTTCCACGTCTTCCTAAATTCTTCTAGCCAGAAAACATAACTAATTCATTATATCCCTTAGCAGAGGCTGTTAAATTATTACTGCTTTTATGTGTTAAATTTACCACTTTCTGACAGCCTGGATTCCCCAAAAAAGATGAAGAAGCTGCAATCAACTGGAAGCTTGTGAGCCTTTGAACCTCTTCTTGTTCCCAGTATCATTTCCAGAGGACACAGAGGAAGGAACAGTGTTTTCTCTAATCCCATCTTCTCAGAGATCTCCTGCCTAAATTGAGGTACCAATGGTGCCCAGGGAAGGAGAGATTAGTGAAGCCGTTTGGCCATGAAGGTGTGCAGGAAGGAGCATATGTAATTGAGCAATACTAATAGTGGGGAAAGATGTTAATCCATATATCAAGTCTTACAGAATAAATCTGTGGCTTGCCTTAATATTTCATATTCTGGTTTTTAGAAGTTTAAATTTAATGACTTCTTGCTCGAAAAGTGGGCAAGACATGACTGAGCAATTTCAATCGTGTCAACAGCATTTTACAGAATATTTTATAGTGATTATTAAAATTGCTTAAAATTATAAAAATAATTTTTATAAGGTTTTTAAGGTTTTTTTAAAAAGCTTTTTTAAGGTTTTTTGCAGCACAATGTGCTTCAAAAGTGATTAAAGAGGGATGCTATGAAGCTGGTATTACTATTTTTTCATATGGCAGGAGATTCATATATTTGGAAAGTGCTGCAGAGCACGTGATTACATGACCAAAATTAATGGTTGTTGTGATACCCTCCCTTATAACCAAGCAAAGTACTGAACAGAGTCCTCAGATGCACCTGAGAAAATGCACTTATGCTCTGTGATATATGGAATGAGAGTAAGTGGGAAATAAAAAAATGCTCATCATGGAGGAAAAGGATAAAAATAGCTCCCAGTTCCTTGCTAACATTTCCTTGCTGGCATGATGGTAAGAAGCAGGCACTGCTTTTTTTCTTAGGAGGTAAAAAGTTATCTTGTCACATATATGTGGATGGGAACAATTTCAGACATGGGCAAACACCTGCAGAGCTGAATGCAGGAACAGCTATGCTGCAGAAGGGCAGCTAGATGGAGGTTAATAGAGAGCAGAGAAGGGAACTAATGTATCAGAAATAATAATTAGGCACTTCTGCTTCTAGGAGATTCTTGAACATTATTATTTTCATGTTTTGGTATGATTTTGAACAGTTCAAGTCAAGTTTTCTGAAAATGTGATTCTCCTTTTTAACTAGGATGCCTAATCACACTTCAAAGCTCCTTATTTCCTTTTACCTTGCTGTGCAGCAGCTCATGACTCCTAACAAAATGTTGACCCTCTTTTCAAAGATTGTCTTCCTGAATGTGAGTTTTTGTGCCAGGCCACTTATTGGTTCTGTCAAAACAGTTAACTTTTTAACTTTTTGTAATCTCCTAATGGTTCAAATTTGTAGAACGTCACTGTCAAACAGCTAATGGAGGATAACTTCAGAGAGTGACATATATGTAGTGCATTTATAGGCATTGATCATATACATATAGTTATAGATAAAAAATTCCTTAAAAATATATTATTCAAATATCTACAAGCACTTTTGAATCCTTTTATGACCTTGTCAAAGGAACACTTAATTGGAGTCACTTCTCTGAGACCACCACTGCAGTCCTGCAGGGGAGCCAACAGGTATTTCAGACTCGGCAGGTAAAGCAAAAATAGAACACACCAAAAGCAAATATACAGGGTAGGGAATGTATTCTACTCAAATGTGAGTTGACTGTATGTGTCTTCTGCTTTCTCCTGGCAGTTTTTTTTGTTTTGTTTTTTTTTTCCCCTAGCAAATGTGTTGTGAGCATTCCATGAGAAGCCAAAGCCTGCTTGATGGGATAAAACCTTGGGGGATTTTTTAGCTTCATAGGGTGTAATACACCAGGAACAACATTCTCAGAACACATGAACCCTGCTTTAGCATGATTCACTGTGACAAACTTGCTTAAAGACAGTATTTTTCCAACATTAACATAAGAAAAATCTTATCATGCAGAATTTAATCCAAACTTTTCTGACAAATGCAATTTTTCAAACTTTTTTCGTAAACTCCATCAAGTTTCATAGAAACTTATTCAGACAAAAAAATAATTCATTATTTTAGTTATTTTATAATGTTCTGAACACAAGGATTGCTCATAAAAATTTGACCTATTATTTTCTCTTCTTAGCTTTTCTTTTGTCCCTCAGATTTATAGTGCCCCAAACAAAAAGGCCGGGAAAGTTGTCTATCTGAAAAGAGTATGAGATCAGCTATGGCAAACTGCAAACTGCAAACTGCAAACTGCAAACTGCAAACTGCAAAAAAA
>LTAT01000001.1:11190166-11226956 GCA_003286495.1 Chlorodrepanis virens
CATGTTGAGTGCAGAATGGAAATAATGATCAATTTATTCAGTAAATAGAACAGTTGGCCTTGAAGGGAATTTCAGCATATGAGGGTTATAATATAATCTTTCCATTTGACATTGTGTTGTGAGTCAAAAAGGATTTGTTTGTTCTTCTCTTTAATTTTTTCCTTTGCTCTAATATATCTTTGGATGCATTACTTTTTTTTTCTATTCTGATGAGCAATAGTTATTGGTTTTGTGATTACTAATGGTCACAAGAGTTGTGGGATGGTCATAAAGTAAGTCCCAGGATTGTGTGTAGGCCTAGACTTAACACTGAAGTTTAACTTTTTTGTCTTTCTGTAACTTTTTCAGAACTACTTATAAAGAAAGACCACTGCAGCCACCTGTCCTTTTCAAAAAATATTGAGAAATAAAAAGGTATTTAAAATCTTATCAGGACATTTACAAAACAGGAGGAAAAAAAAAAAAGAAAGATTGAATTGCAAGATAGTGAATAAAAGCAAAAAAAATAAACCCATTGGTAACAGAAAATTGCTGGGCTGCATTTAATTTTTAATCAAGAACCAATGAAATATTTTGACTTGTCCAACATATTTTAAAATGCATTTGATTAAAACAAAACTTTTATGTTTCTGATATACTCAAAAACATTGAAATTTTTTAAAAATGTAATCCTGAATTCTGTATTTTGTCACTGGGTTTTTCTAACATAGCAATACAATGTTTTTAGATATAAGGCTCTTGGAAAGACATTTTTATTACAAAAGCTTGTGGTTCTAGAGGTCATGGTAGAGTGAAGTAGCCCCAGCATCCTCTTGTCTTTTCTTCTCAGTGGGGAAAAAAAAAGACTAAAACAGTAAATTTTAATATGATGGTCACAGATAGCATTTAGCCAGGCCCTGCTGACAGTTTTTTGGGAGCATGGCACTGCTGAAAAGGCTCAGCTAACCTAACAGAGTATGGCTTCAGGCAGTTGGTGCTCTCGGCAGACACTGAAAAGGAGTAAAACAAATTCTCTAAGCTCAGATTTAACCTTCCTTTCTCTTTCAATCACTTTGATCCATATGAGCTCTTGATCACTCCTGCCCTGTGCCTTGCAGAGTGCACCTGGTGCCACAGCCCCCGAAGAACAAGGCAGACACAGTGGTGCACCGCCAGCAACAACACCTGGGAAACAAATCTGTCACCTGGTCACCTTCTGACCCTTCTGGAGCATTCCTCTTTTACTCAGCATGCCAGCATGCTCTGTACCTCTCTGAATCATTGACTGAATTATCCTAGTACCTATCCTTATTAGCCAAGATTGATCAGTTTTAAAATAAAGAAATCGCATTATTATTAACACAAATCACTTCGTTTCCTCTAATTTCATCTGATTAAACAGATTACTGTGTTTATGCCTATTTCCCCTATTTTAACCTGGTCACACAGCCATGCTGACATACCATTTATGTGCATCCCACATTCCCCATGAATATTTCCTTATTTGCCCTTTCTTGCTCTGCAAGTTTGCCCAGCATCTTAGGAAATGCTGCACCTGAACTTTTCAAAAGGGCAAGGCTATGTCTTTGTTTATTCTACAGATAATCACAGACTTACTAAATGTCCACCTCTGTTTCCACATTACTAGACATAAATATCCTACAAGTTTTATGAACACTGTTCTTCCAGCTGGCAATCAAACTGTGTTAGGGTCTTGAGGTGAAGTCAGTCTTTGTTTCTCCAGCCACAGAACATGCTTAGCACAAATTACATTCTTCCACAGCACATGAATCTCTTCAATTTCATCAAATAAATTTTATCCTGCAGTTCTTCCTTTCAGTTCTGGTATTTTTGCAAGTTCAAGTGTCTGCATTGCATGTGCAAGACTTCTGAATTTGCAGTTTGAATTTTACAGAGTGTTTATCAAAATACAAACTTTAGTGAGAAACAATCCTTCTCTCAAACAACCCCTAAAATGTTCACAGATCAAGTGAGCTTTCTTTTTTGTCCTTCAGGTGTTGACAGTGACAATGCATAATTTGAAAACTGTTTTTATTCAACTGGAGTTGAAATATTTGTGTTTTTGTGTGTGTGTGTGCACATGTGTGTGTGCACCTGCATGTGAATAGATACCCACGTCAGCTGAGAAAAAAAACCCCCACATTTATCCTCATAGAAGATTACAGCTATTATCAGGAGGAAGCCAGTTCAGAAACCCATGACCTGTAAGGTTAGGTCAAATATACAACATTAAAATTGAGCAAATGTACATCTAATCTTGATATTTAAGATTTAAATAGGTCACTATCTTCTCTACTTTTTTTGGTTTTTCTCACTTGATAAATAATATGAAATGCAAAAAGGAAATAGTACCCCAAGGCCATTCTAAATGATATTCAATGAAATTAACTCTCATATTTTTGCTTGCTTATTATATATTTCTTAAATATGCTACTTCACTGAAGGGACAAGACCTCGTGTTCATATACAATAATATGACCTTTAAGCCTCAAGAAACTTTCTTACCTATTGAAAAATCTGATACCTAAAAAAAAAGAACATCAACTGATGTGATCCCAAATAAGTTGGTCTATTTGTTAAAAAAACAACAAAAAATGGTTGAAAAAATGGATTAGTCTTCATTTGCATGAATAAATAAAGTTACAGTCCAATTACCATGTTAATCTAATTACTACTGGACAGATTTCTGAGTACATCTGCAGACTTTTTTTGTCAGAACTGAAAGAGAAAAGCAGGGGAAAATGTGATGATATTTGTATTGTCTAAATCCCTTCGGCAGCTGCAGTCTAATTTGTTTTGTAAGACAGAGCAACCACAAAACTGCTTCAAATGGTTTTGCCTAATGACTGTCTCATAGGGGCCATTACATTGTCCTCACCTATCAAAGCACACAGGATATTAGCTGCAATGCCTTCATTTTAGCCTAGTACTCTGTGACCTCTAAGGAAGCTTTTGTTTTCCTGTTTAGGAAAATTTTTGGCTCCATATGCCATCAAGATTTGATATAATTTTGGCCTATTTGACATAATCTCTCTTTTAAACTTTCATTTCATTTCTCTTTGTGAAAATAGAAATAAGGCAAAAGAGAAAACTAATTCTTCTGTGTCATACTGAACAATATAATTTTAAGTGCTTAACCTTTCCTAATATGCTTAAAGCATCAAAAATTAAATAGCTGCTGTCCTTGTTTTAACCATTCTTTAATGAGATAGAACACTGTACACAAACCCATACTTTATATGAGATTACATCAAATGACTCTCCAGCATACTGCATATATTTAAATTTTTTTTTCTTTTGTTCCTAAAGTGAAGAATTTGCCAACAAGTTCAACACATAGAAGATTTAGAGCACATATTTAAACCCAGATTGTACTAAACCTTTTGGATAAAATCCATTTGCAGTCTCCAAAACTGATTTCTAACATGATAACTCTAAAACTTGGATGTCACATTTCTTTGCGTGTCTTGGCTTTGGCACACCATACTTTGCATTCTTGCCTTTTGAAAACCCAATCGCCCACCAGAGCTGAATTAGAGCCCCCAGCTCAGAACAAAGAGGAGCAGGCATGGGTGTCAGCCTCCTGTAGTGCAGAGAGCAGAGCACAGGGGTCCCACAGTGTGGGTTACTGCAATGCCCCAAGAAGCTTTCAGATGACAGCAGGGGTACAGGGCTCTGCAGAAAAGCAGTATTAAATTTCCACTGAGGTTAAGAATAGAGATATAATCTCTATTCCATTTTTTAAATACATAACTTAGGTGCCTAAACAGAGACAACCCAACACAGGGTATTTCCCCACTCACAAGTTCTATACTAAAGACACTCAAAGAGCAAAAGGCACAAAGATGTACCTCTGTAATCTGTATTCATTATTCCCTATTGACTGAAAATTTAGCATGCAACTTATTATGACTTTGTCCCTGAAATAACACTCTCCAGAGCTTGTACAAGAAGGATTCTAGTCAGCCTAGCCAGTTCATAGATGCAGAGCCCAGTTTCCCAGTGCTTTTGAAATAGTCTGACCAAAAAAATACTAAAAGTCATCTTCTGAAGGCAGGAAGGGTTTCTTGAACTTGACAGCAAATACAGATCTCTTGTCCCAAGGTTTTGAAATCTTCCATGAGCTGTGAGCCACTTTAGACTACGTCTCCATGTCCTTTCCACAGAAATCAGGGCAAAGAGGGAAGACTGCATGTTATCCAGTCTTGCCTGCTTGGGGACAGGATGCAACACAGACATTATTTCAAGAGATAGAAGATGGCAATTTTTCCAATATACAGAGTCAAAACATAATCTTAGACAGTTGGATTATCAAGAAATGTTATAGAAATGTGACATTATTAGGCTAGTATGGCTAAAATTTTAGTATTCTAAACTGACAGGTGAAACTTCAGAATTTCATTTTAGCTTAATACTTCTCTTATAAAGTTTATATAATATAATTCTAAAGCAAATGTACTGCAGAGGCTAAAAGCTAGAAATTGATTTGTATGCTATCAGATTCTGTTAAAAAGGAAAGTATTAACAAATTTCTCACTTTTATCTAACTGGCATTTTAGCCCTGAAATGTGAGATTACAGTTCTCTTAAGAAGTCTAAGTATGATCTAATACCCAGTGAGGAACTTGGCAAATATGGAAAGAAAAACTGGGACCAGTCATAAAATCAATATAAAAAAAGATTTTACCATTACAGTTCCTACAAATCCTTCCAGGCAATGATAAACTCAGTAATTAGATATCTGACCTTTTCCATTGTTCACACTACTGAGTGTTAAACTTTCCACATTACATTTAACTGTTATTTTTTAATGATTAAGTGACATTACATATTATTGTTATTTTTAGAGATTAAGTGATCTAGATGTTCAGCATATTAACATTCTGCCTAAGAATCAGTGTTCCTTCTTTCACACACCCTATTTTCAGTAGTTTATCAATTTGCATATGACAATATTCCATTTTTACATGAAATGGCCCATATTTTTGGCTCAAAGCTGCAATCATTTAGAATAAATTTCTTGTGTGCATTGTTTCATTGCTGCAAGGTGTTGATTCAAAGAATAATGAATTGAAGATTAGCAGAAAATATTATAAAAATAGAAATCATTCATTCCACTCTAAATCCCACACATCATGACTAGTTTAACAGTGCAGTATATTAAGTTTGCTTCCCCAGTAAGTTCTATCAGCTGAAAAAGTTTCCTGAACAAACAGGTAATAATTATCATGACTAATAATTAAAATTATTCAGAAAGTAGAATCTGCAATAACAAATGATGTGTATGTCACCACATTAGTATGAAGGACCATCTATAGCAATGAAATGCAAGAGTCCTTCCAACTGGGATGGAAACATGACTTAACAATTCACACAATGAGGAAAAATTTTCAGCAACAGAAGACGGAAGGGGAATATATATTGCAAATTAAATGGGAAATTGAAAATAAACAAGCTGTGAAGAGTCTTGCAATCTATTTTGTCCTTAAACCTCAAGTCCTTATCCCCTTCCATTTTCCCCAGCTTGTGTCACTGCAGCACTGCGGACAGGGTGTGCCTTGTGAAGGGAACAGTGTATGTATGATGTTCAAGTTTGTCTGGTTTCTTTTATTGTCTGCAATGCTACCATGTGTAGGGTTTTCTGTATGGACAATTATTCATGTTGCCTCTGCAGACCGACATATTTATTAAAGGGAGCAGGAGGCTTAATGGGATTGATCCACAAACAAAAGTGAATAAAGTTTTCCTACATACAGTTTGACCTTAAAAGTTCATTATTTTTGAAACCTAATATTTCTGGAAACATGGAACTCTTTTATCTTGACCACATCTATGATTTGGAATTTTTAATCAGCATACTTCCTGAGATGGAAAATGTAAACGAACGAAGTTGTATTTTGCTAATTTGATTATATTTCTTTGAGTTTCTGTATGAGTTCACCCACACATACAGATATCCACCTTCGTATGCCTCATTTTCATGGATACCCATTAAGATCAATAAGAATTATCTTTAAAAATGGATTAATGATGCTCTGAATTCGTGACTTTAGTCAATTTGGGTTAACTTTCACAATTGCATTAATGTAGACAAGTCCTAATGCAATTCCAAACATAAAGCAGTATTACCCTAACCAATTTATATGTTGTGACTCGACATCCAAAGCCAAGATAAATTTCATGACTTCCTGGATGAATTTCATGGGTTTGTGCAGCTAGAAAGGCCGAGATGCAATTTGAATTCACAGAAGACACAGCTTTTCTTTTGAACCCACAAGAATCCCAAACCTGTTCTAACAAATGGATGAAGGTAAATGCTTCTAGATGAAAGATAGGTGACAGACACTTCAAGCATGTGGGCCACTAAGTATCCCACAACACTTTTCACAGGATTAAAAGTGTTATTCCCAAGACAACCTGAGCAATTACCTCCTGTCTTTCTAGCTCCACTTGCAACATAAGTTGGCTGCAGCATTCTCGGTTTGGCAGTGTAAGAAAGGGAATTCTGCTCTGTGCTCCTGAGCAGCGTTCACTTTGCATTTGTCACTTTGCTAACCATTGCAGGTTATACTTGTTGGTAGAACATGTATAACCTGCAATGGTTAGCAATCTTGGATTCTTCAGAAACAAAAAGTATATAATTGTTTATGCTCAATATGTTTTTCCTTGCATTTGCTATTTTCCCTGAATGGAGGGTACCACATATTAGCATTTCAGTAATGGGGAGACTTGACAGAGACTCTGTGCTTTACAGTATATCAAATATTTGCATGAAAAGAAGACTTAAGGAAGTCACAATTAGAATGATATTAACTAACTGGAAATTTAGTTAACATTTTAGTTAACATTTTAATTCCCTAAGTATCAATGCTAAAATTCTTTAAATAATTACTTTAAGAAACTTGAAATGATTAATAAGTTTTTAAATTCCACAAGCCTTAAAGTAACTGAGTTCTTCAGCTATTGAAAATGAACATTTTGATTTTATGCCCGCATTTTTCTGTCTGTCATTGTAACAACAGATTTTTATGTTCTCTTAGCACAAAGCCTTAGCCTTAGCCATCACTACACCTCTTACAAATAAGTAGCAGGTGCAATAGTCAAAAGCTATTTTTATTCTTGCAGGTAATCATTTCCATTGATAACAGAAATATGATGTTATATATCTAAGTATAATTGCTAAATGACTGGACAAAATTGTTAAAAAATTGCCTACTGAATCTACTGAAAGTGTGATTTAAAAAGTAAATTACTGTACACATCCTCAGAAGATCAGGATGATACCTTTCCCTTCCCTCTGCCCCATACACACATTTTGGCCTTGTTTTCTAAAAGAATTCATTCAAAACAGTAGGAAATCTGCTTTCTTATTTGAAATATGGTGCAACAATTGCAGTGTACTGTCCTTTAGTGTAGTGTAAAGTTTGTAAATGTACAAGTTTCTAAGTTGAGAGACAACTTAATATACAACAAATTTCATATATATTTTTGTTTCAATCAAAAAACAAGTAAAAAGCATGCTTTAAAATTATTTTTGATAAAAGGCATGTTTTGAGTTCATACTTGCAAAAAACTCTTGCACGTTGCCTATAAAATCACCTGTCTGGTGATTTTTCTCTTTCCTTTCTTCCTAAGTATTTAATTACTGCCACTAGAGTAGCTTTTCTGATTTTCATCCAAGAAGCAGTCAGGAAGTTTTTGAATTGCAGCTAAAAGTATGAATAACGTTAAGTACAGCTTTTTTTCTTTTTCCATAATAGATGATGACATGAACATCACAGTATGGTGGCATTTAGAAAATCGGTTGGGTAGCAGGCAAATGGAAACCCTAAAAGCATAATAAATGCACTACCTTCCTTTGAAATTGCTACTCAGAATGTCTTTCCTCTCTTCATGCAGTGATGGTGAATCCATTACACGTGCACTGAGAGTGGATGTAACGCTCCAACTCGTACAGCACATTCCGGTCCAGAGTCCCAAATCCAATGTACAAAATTGTGTAAGAAATCTGTATTCTCTTTTTAAATGCAGAACAACTGCTGAATGGAGACATTAAACATTTCACCCACGGTCACTGAATGGCTTCTTCTCCATCACAGCAGGGCTCCGGGGTGGTGGTAGAATGGGGCACATTAGTTCATATGCCAAGAATGTTCATTTTCATGTGTAAGTTGTTATCATCTACCTGTCACAAAGAGTTGCTACCAGGAAAACTCTTCCAATTTGAAAATCTCAGGATGTAAACATTATTCAGTTGAAAACCTATAGTGTGGAAACTGCTCTATCAGCAGAAGTTCAGAAAGATTATTTATAATAGCACTTGAGCAGGTCAGATCTGCTAAGGACCTGAAAATCCCATGCAGAACAACTAAATAGGTCCCTTATGAGAGATCAGGAGGAATCCATGAGCATAGTGCAGGGATAACTGAGGATTTGTAATTGGACCAGTTGAAGGATTATGAACTTACAAAAGTATTGTTTCAGGTGTAGGGTCTAAATGCAGGTCTCACTGAAAAAGCCAAGAGACATGACAAGAGCTGATATTTTGAGAATAAATTCCTGAGGTGGATGATATTGATCCTGTATTTTAAAAATAACCGGGGGACTTTTTCATATTCTTGTCACTCTACTAATTTACCTCTTCCAGTAGCATCTGAAAGATTTACAAGGAGGTTCTGCTAAACACTTCTGGTTTTTTCAGTCTGAAGTTTCCAAGTTTTCCAAGAGAAAAATCCTTAAAGCGCAAGCTTAATAGGGAAATATGTTTCTATAAAACCATATATTTGCAGTGACTCTGAATAGGACATTGAGTTTGTATTACAAACTCAGACATATCTATATGCAATAAGGAAAATCAACCCATTCAAAGTGTCAAAAAAACATAGATGACTCTGCTGATAAAAGTTAGAGCCACTCAAGGTGGCTGAAAATTGTTCAAAATTACCAAGATGCAGCTGAAGTGAGCTTGTTGAACTATTGTCTGGGATACCTCAATAGTATTGTTAAAGTGTCAAATCTAGCAATGCTCCATTAATGATTCTAAAAAAGCCTGTCACTGAAGCCCTCCAATATTGACCACAAGGGTTTTTCAGGAGAAATACAATTTCATGCAGCTCTGTTAAGAACACTTTTTATTAGAGCAGCAGGCAGGAGGAACTGGTTGCTTAGCAATAGTAACTTGGAAGGAAAAGTGCCTGGTCCAGTAAACAATTATTGGGGTTCATTTGTATTTCTGCAGGTGCCTCCATTCATATATATATACATATATATATATATATATACACACACACATATATACCCTGATTAATTGTGTATGATTCTCATTTTTAAAGAGAAGAAGGAAAAAAAGAAAAAGACAGAAACAATCTTACAATCTTAGTTCAGACATGATTTAAAATAGTTTTCTGAAAAGTAATTTAGGATGCTCATCTACAGCAATGCTAGAGACTATGACAGGAAACCCAGTAAGTTTACAAAGAAAGAAAAGTAGAAGCCAAACTGCAATACTAGGGTGATGGGTTTTATCAGCAACAACCTCAGGGAAGACACTTACTTGTCTGTCACAGAGTTCTATCAATATTGAATGCTACAAAGTTATAGATAACACAGTTGGCTTTTCCAATCAGTGACTGTACAGATCCATGTTTTTAGAGACGGGCTGGAAAAAATGAGGACGTTTATCTAATTTTTTCCATCAGGCTGTTTCTTGCTTTGTACTAGGAAAAGCTAAAGATGAACCCTTCCTTAATATCTTCCCTAAATTTTAATATTTCAGAACAGAAATTATATCTAAGGTTAGCATCCTCAGAGTAAATTATTTTGTTTCTCATTTTACAAAATGGCTTTGCCTAGTCAGAATTCATATTCAAATTTGTATTTGCTTATTTCTTTCAGACAGTCACTCATTAGGAGTCGATACAGAAGGCTAGACATAATGATGCTGCTTAATCTCACAGGTTTTATTGCAAACTATTAAATGTTTACCAGCTTGCTGTAGTTGTATCTGCAGATAACAGATTTTACAGCTTTGTTATTTAAATCCAGAGCTGATTTTCAGGCATAATTTTGAGATCAAGTCTGCAAAGGAGTCCCAAGTACTTCTGCTAAAACTGACCTGCAATGAATACTTTTTCTTCCAGAGCCATGAGTAAATGATCTTAAACAAATACTGAAGGCCCTTTAAAATCCAAAGAAGCAAGCTATCATCTTAATGCCACATGACTCACTGATGAGGCTCAGAAATTTGAGATTTAACTAGATAATCAAATCCATTCTTCCAGTTTGTCCTAACGTTGTTCAGTGCCCAGTTCTACTGAAATGGCTTTCAGGTGAAACTGGAAGACAAAGACTTAGAGAATTGTCTAGTAATAATTTTTTCTGTCATGTCCCATGGGTTTGGTCTTGACATGAGAGTACATAATTAGAAGGCAATTAGAAACATATGTGGAAAGCAGCAGTAGAGACTCTACCATGCCTAGAAAAAAAAGAAGGCTTTGGGGTGATCTAACTGCAGCCTTCCAGTACCTGAAGGGTGTTTACAGGAAAGATGGAGCAAGAGAATTTACAGGGCACATAATGACAGGACAAGGCAGAATGGCTTCAAACTGAATGAGATTGGTTTAGATTACATATATGAAGGTATGCACTGGAACAGAGAAGCTGTGGATGCCCCACCCCTAGAAGTGTTCAAGGCCAGGCTGGATTGGGGTCTGAGCAACCTGGTCTAGTGGGACGTGCCCCTGCCCATGGCACTGGGTTTAGAACTAGGTGATCTCCTGTGTCTGCTTCCAACCCAAACCATTCTATGGTTCTTTGTCTCCTGGAAAGTTGTTGCAGTGATTGATCGCTCCTGCTGTAAAAATTTCTTTCTTATGTTGAGCTAGTCTGTCCCAGTGCAACTTGTACCTGCTGCCTTTACCTTGTTCATGTGACTACTTGTGAAGAGACAGTGTTCTTTTCTAATTTAAGAGACCAGAATATAAAAAGTTTTATAAGTGAGGCCCTATGAGTGACTAAAATCAGGACAGGCTTTTCCAGAGGTATAAATTTACAATTTGGTCATCCATAAGAGACTGATTCAATGAGAGGTGTTTCCTGAATTGCCATCTCTAACTGATGTGCTTTTGGGTTGTATCATTGTTAGCTATGAACTGCCCCAGTTCTCTTCAATATCACCAAAGCTCCCTTTGGCATATTTGTCATTCTTCCTGTAATGTCATTAATCAACACACTAATGAGGATGAATATAAAAAATTATCCTCAAATAATTTCATTACTAATCCCTCTTTAGAGAACTCTTAATATGCACATTTTGCATTCTCTTGGTTAGCCAGTTTTTTATCTTTCTTATAGCTCTTCCCTTTATTTCTCTGAGGTACACCTTAAGTCACTCTACTGTAGCAATTGAGCAAATTCTTGATTTAAATCTAGGTAAGTCAGAAAACACAGATATTTGTTTTTTAGGTTTGAATTTTATTAATTTAGAATTAATATTAATATTAATATTATTTGATATAATATTGTATATTTCATCACTATTTGTTTCCCTGTGCTAATTTACTGTCCTTGAGAATATATTAAAATTCATTTGAAATTTGAGCACCAAAGTTAATGCCAGTTAATTTTTTCCACAGTTACAGAGGCTGAGGAGAAGGGCTGCAGAATGGCTTGAAGAAGCAGAAAAATATTTTTGCATATTATTGCCTCACCCTATACTCAAATACTGGACAAAGTAAATTGAATATTAATTAATAATGCATAATTACACATCTAGAGAGATGATAATGAAGAGTAAAGTACAGCAAACTGTAATCCAATCACAAAGGCAAAGCATGCAAATGAAACAATCAGGTTAAAGATGCTGAATTGGCAGCGTTTAATAAAGATTTATAAAGAAAGAATATAATTTAGCATAGCAGAAAAAAAATCTATTAGCAAATATAATCTCCCTGATGCAGTTCCTTTTTGGTACATGTTAATTCTTCTATTAACAAATGTCCAATGATTTTTGCATTGAATATTCAAGGGAACTGAGTCAATATTATGGAATCATATAATTCCCTGCCAGAAAGGAAAGGATTCATTACAGCTACTGAGAATTCATTTGAACAGATGAAATAAAATATTGCCAAGTATTAGGAGATACAGGATCCAAGTGCTTGAGACCTATGGAATTTTCATGGTAACCACCCCCCTTGAATCTAGGACATATGATGTCTGATCTGGAAGCTGTCTGCCCCATTGTTCTCATCTTAATATAGATTTTTGCTGGTTTCATTCAAATATTACTTTACAAAGTACAATACTTTGTACAAATAAAACAAGAAATAAAAATATTTTTTATTTTATCCTAAAGAAGAACCACCTTAGTCAGCAGTTGTGTGAGGGACAGTACCATGCCCTGTTTCTTGTCTGAAAAGCTTCAAAAGAGCCTTACTAACTACAAAATGACTGCCTGCTTCTTAAAATGAATACAACTAAAGCTCTTTGTTGACTAGATATTGAATAGATAGAATAGATACATTGATTGATTGTCTTTGTGCACACATAAGATGAGCATAAGTTTACCTTTAAATTAACTTTGCTTTTTTATTTAATGAAATACAAATGTAGGAGCTCAATATGCACAAATTGACTATTGACATTCTAGAAAATCCAGCAGAAAATATTTCCTCTTTAGTGTGATTCTATTACTAGATTTTGACTCACCACAATTAAAGCATACCTAAGTAACAGCACATAGAGTAATATACAGGTAAATTTGATTTTTAATTAGCAAAAATTACCAGAAAACATTTAGATTTTTTTCATGATGTCTGAATTATTCATACACACTGCAGTATGCTTCTCACCATTCATGATTCCTACACAAAATAACCATTAATTACATTCTGAAAACATTTATTATACAGCTACTTTGATTCTCTGCTAACAAGTAATATACCCTGTCTACCCCTTTAAGAATGCTTTGCAATCTGAGTTAGGGAAGGGGCCTGCTCTGTAAAGTGTTGGCATTTCAGGTCTGAGCCAATAACCACAACTGATTTCCTAATGTCATCTGTGTCACAGTTACAGAGGGAAGATGATTTCAGCTAGAATCCCAGCATTTGGATCTGGGACACAAACTGGTTTATAGCCAGCACAAATCTGCAAGCTTTTAATCTCCCTGAGGGACCAGAAATTATATTAGCTGTTCACACAGTATAACATTTTGCCAGACTGCAATTACTGCTGAAGGGCTCAACCCAGGACTTGAGCCCCTTGAAACCCAAGGGCAACATTGGGCACCAATTGTGCTTTGGGACTCCCTAGATGGACTTTTTCTCCTCCCTGGTGTTTTCAGCATGCTCTCATTCCTCTCATTTCCTATTCCACACTTAAACAAGAGCCCTCACTTTAGCACTTAATGACAAGGGAAAGGGGCATGTGAGGAGCAGAGAACAAAACTAAATACGTCCCTTTGCTAATTTAGTAATTAAAAATTTTCCCTCTACAACCTTGTTCAGAGCTGCCCTTAAGTTTCTCTGAAATCTGTAGCTTTATTCACATTTTAAAGTGCTTTGTTAGACAAGGGTATTCACACAGATAATAAATGTACTTTTCCTATTCCCATCCAGGAGTTCGATGACATTTTTTTTGAAAGAACTAAGAAAAAATTTTTAGAAAGCTTTTTTACTATAACAACAGAAAAGTTATTTTGACTTTGAAATAGGATAGAAAATTTCTTCCTCCAGTGAAAAGGCTAAGCATTTTGTCAGGAAATTGAAAACCAAAACCCAGATACTTTTGCTTCTGTTGCTTTTAGATGCCTGTTTTATGTACATCAGAAGAAAGAAAAGTGTTTAAAGACACATTTTTTTTATACTCAGCCAAAAGTTACATTTTCTGGGAAGGAGGGAACAAAATGATCCAATAAAGACCTGCATCAATCAATTAAAAATTCTAGATACTGTTTTGTTTTGTTTTGTGAGAAGGATTTTTCAGTGAGCTAGTTTCCTTATAAAAATAGTCTTAGCTCCTGTAAGAGTTGCTGCATTGCTGCCATGGTGCATGTGTTTGATATTCTGCACGTGCTTCCTGCTTTTCTTTCTTGGTGGGAAACAGGAAAATTCTGTGCTGTGACAGCTCAACTATTTACAGTCACCCTGGTGTCACACACACACAGAGAAACAGTGTCTAGGTACCATCAGGAACAACTTTTCTCTCCAACTACTGAGTTGCTAAAACCAGAGTAGTAATGTGCAATCACAGAGACAGAGGATCAGTGAACAGTAAGATATTGTGATGTTGAAGTCATTTTTCACACCTCTAGTAAAGTGAATACATTACATTCATTCATCTGTGTCGAACCTTAATTGTCAAACTGAGTTTATGGACTCAGAGGACTTCTAAAAATACTTGTCATCAGAACATGTGCACTATAATAAATTTCCTTAAAAGCATATTTAAGGCATGCCAAACTGTGTTTTTTGTCACCAAAAAGTAATGATCTGTTGCATATTTATTTTTGCAGCCAGCTAATGAAATGCAAAGAAAAGTGACACAGCAATGCCTAGTTGCTGACAAGTGCATATTTTTTTCAGGATGAATAAAGTTCTTACAAAGCTGACTACTGTCAGACTTAGCCAGTGATCAGAATTTTAAAAAATCATTTCTCCTTACTGGTGGGGAGATTTAGTCATATTCGTGTGTGTTTTAATAACCTGAGTTCTCTGTTTCATCTTAGTTGAAATTAAATCATAGTAAGCTGGGGATCTTTCAGGTGCTCTTCACAGAAATATGTAGTATTTCTTCAAATAGAGATGGATCTCCTAAGTGGTACATTTTTTGCCCTGTGTACTGTGTTCAGTGTGCTGTGGTAGTATGAATTCTGTACTGTAGGGCAGTGTACAGTGTATTATGTAGCTTTACATACTGTCCTAGTGCAAGACAAAAAATAAGAACAAAAGAGAAATATTTTCCTGAGTTAGAAACCATAAAATCATTAATAAATGCCAGTACATTTCATACTCATGGTATGATAGCATTCTTCTATCATTGGATCTGGGCTGAAAGCTCCATGGAGGAACCTGTCCAGAAATGAAACTCCTTTGACCTGATATTCAATCAGCGTTGTGGGAACAAGCCTTGGCAGTGTGCACTCTCTGGACTCATAGTTGTGAAAAAAGTAACACAGATGCAATTTTGTGCATGTTTTTGTAGGCAACCTTAGTCTAGCTGTAGGGCAGATTTCAAGTCACTGAACTTCAAGGCAAATCAAAGCAGAGAGGAATAATTTCCTGCCTCTTTGACAGGGACACAAACTCTGAACAGAGTATGGTCACATTCTGCCTGGAAACTGTAACAGCTGCAGCAAACATATGGAGCTGCCATGGAAGAAAAGCTGTCTGGTTTGTGGAGTGAGACCCTAATCAAAGTGATTGATGCTGGGTATGATGCAGAAATGCAGCAGATATCCCTTTTGAAGGAAGATACTTGAGAGATAAATACAAAATGCTCTAATCAAAGAAACAGGCTGAAACACCTGTAATACCTCTAGGATAGATGTTAAAATCACTTAAACTTATATTGGCAATGAGTCATTTCCCTTAATACAAAATACTGAAGATAAAGAGTAAAAATAGATCACTGGTCCAATATCAACCCTGACATATCTGATTTTTTACACTGTATTTTTAAATAGAATACAAAATTAGGGTATAGCCAATGAATCTCTTGTCAAAGGCTAGTTTCTGTTAAACTGGCTTGCAATGAACATTAACATCAAAGAGTAAGTATTTTTAAATCATTGAATCTTTGCCATTGTTATTGAGGGAACTGTCTTTTTCTTTTTAAGTAATTAGCCCAGGATATTCTGAAGACAGACATAATTTCTTGCTAATGAATCAAGTATATACAAGTAGGAGAAGTCATGCTATTTTCATCTTTGTTATGAGACAGTGGTATGGGCAATAGTGGTTGCAGCTTCTGAAATTCTTTTGAGTCTAAGAGAAAAGCTGAGAAAAGTTATTCCTAAATCACTATCTTCATGAAGAGCTGGTACACCATTGTTCCAAACATGTAAACTGAAAATAGTCATTTTGGGGGTGAAAATGGCACAGGCTTGTTTTTAAAAAGAGTTTTGATTGCCTTTCATGCTACTTTTCTTTCCTGGCATCTTTTATTTTTTCTCATGTGCAACGAAAATGGTAAATCATTCTTATTAGATGCTCATTTGAGTGGGTAGGATGATACTTAAAACAATATTTGGAAAAGCCATATTCAAGCAACATATTTTTTTTATTTTCCAATAGTAATTAGAATACTTCCAAATTGTAAGTGGTAGACCTTAATCTAACAATAAAGAAAATTACATTGGTTCTAGTAAATTATTAAATAAAATCTCAATAGCAACTGAAGCCTTTTACATGTTTGAGATCGACAGATGGTCTGGATCCAAGCTAACAATGTTCTATACATCCTCAGACTCTATAAAATGACCTCTAGACAATATACCCATTACTCTGCTAGCAATAACACGTGAAGAAAAAATTACACATAAAAACTTTGGGGTAACTAAAATGAGAGAAATACCTTAGAAAGGACAACTAACTAATAAATATTTCAATTCACAGGAGATTTTTCCCAATCACTATATCAGAGTTTTCAGCTGTCTGCAGACAGTTTTCTATATGGATGAGCATGTTTTCTGTTAGAATACTCCAGGTGGTAAAGTGGCTAGCAATAAAAACTTGTGCTTCCATATAGAGTAGATCTCTTTTATATATTTATAACATTTGGCAAATGTCCTGCTCTTAAAATCATGAGTGCATTTACCTCCCACTGAAGTAATTGAAAGCCAACAATTATCTGGATCAATACAGCCAGGATCAGTAACTGCAGGACTATAAAATTATTTCAGTTAAGTCCTTTCTTGTATAAGCAGGCTTTGCAATAGATGAAATGCATTTTCTTTCAGAAATATTTTAATTGCATAGTAATCTGTTTGATATCATGACTTCTTTGCTATGAAAAGCAGCAAAGGCTTTTTGGGCAATCACCAAAGGCTCGAATTTTTCCTTGCAATAACTTTACTGTGTACTCCAAGCAATTACATATAATTTAACACATATTACATTTTGAAAGGAAAGTCAATAGCTTGCCTATCATCCTAACCTTTAAAATCTGATGAAAAATATCCATGACAGTGGAAATAATCCTGTATTTGTCCAACCGTGTATTTAGGGATAAGACTACAAAAAGGTTTATGTTGTAATTTTCCCCCACTCCATTGCTCTAGGGAGAATGATTCATTTAGTTAGGTAAATGCAGTTGTTGGTGCCCTTTCTGCTCACACAGTCTTACTCTGTCCTCACCTGAGCAGAGAGCAGGGAGACCAGCTTACATCCAGCTCCTCTCTTCAAATACTGACAGCAAATTCAGTATCCACATAATGGCTGGAACTGACCCATGTACCCTGGTACATTGTAGTATTGCAAGTAATATTATACATATAAAATGAAAAGCCCTATTACACTCAAGGGTAGTTCTCCAAAGATTTATTTTCTCCTCCATGTAGTTTCTCACTTTCAAAACTGTGAAGAGCGTCTTACAGATGAATGTTGTGTTAAAAGTTTGTCTTCCATACATTTATTCTAGATCCACTTTAGATTTTAGATATATTAGACCTCTTGAAATCCTGAAGTTTCACTCTACATCAAGATAGAAGCACATTCTGAGGAATAGTCATGAGCAGGCGGGAAGCTCATGGCTAAGAGTCAGAGACCAAGGCAACAAAGGGAAACCAAGGCAGCAAAGTGTTTGGAGTCTGCTGCAGATTGCTCAGTCAAGGGGAGTCTGTTGCCAAAACCTTCTTTCTCCAGCTACAGGGTCTTGTCCTGCTGGGGAACACCAACCACCTCAACATCTGCTGGACAAGTGGCCCAGTGAGCTGTTGGCATTCCAGAAGACTCCTTGGATGCATGGAGAATAACTTCCTAAGCCAGGTTATAGGCCTACCAGAGGGCATGCAATACTGTAATTTAGTAATGTGAGGGAAACTCGTAATTCAAAACTTTCTTTGTGTACTATGTTGTTCCAGTTCCTGCAACTCCTGAGGAGACAAAGAATGCAGCAAACATCAAAAGAATTTCAGGGAAAAAAAAATTACTGGATTCTATGAATGGATACAGTACCTACCAGGATCAAAAATTGGGATCAGAAACACACCCTCTGCAAATCACTAGAGACTTTAACAAATTCAGTTATTAACCACTAACTTTAGAATAAATAGAGAGTATGAAAGACGTGACATGGGTCACAAGAGTTAGACTGTGAAGAATGAAAATACTTGGTTTAATTTCACTCAAAAATATCCATCTCCTCTGCCAACATATAGTATATAGATGTTTTCCCAATGTTTTGCAAAATGTGTTTTACAAAATCTCCATGCCCAGGTTCAAATTGATCTTAAAGACAGCCAACCAGTACTTATTAGATTCAGTACTTATTAGATTCAGCAGGATGCTCACAGATATATTTTGATTGCCCTTAAGAACATTAATTAATTTTACAGTGAAAACATAACCATAGAGAAATATACCTTTTAAATAAGAATGTGCATTTTCAAATTACATATGTCACAAAATACTTCACTATATTCTGACTGTACTTAGGCATGGCCACCAAAATGAGAATTTGTCACCAGATAACTAAGAAAGTGGTGGACATAACTCTGAAATGAAAGATTCATCTTTTCTTATCCAAGAAAAAGAGATCAAAAAAATTTTGTTTAATCAAAATTCCACTAAAAACCACAAATTTGAAACTATACAGTTTAGATTTTAGAGAACTAAATGCAGCATGTGCAATAACTAAGCATCAGATATGTACTGGAAAGACTATTGGTATTAGCAGCAAGCATAGTAGGTGACTGGTATTCTTCCCATATAAGATAAATATTCACAGTTGATAAAGTAACCAAGTCTTGTTTAATCCTTCTTTCCAAAGGAAAAGGAAAGATTAGGAAAATCTTTCTTTCTTTTCTGTCTTTCTCATAGAGGCAACAGTTTATTTGCTACTAAACTCCATTTCTCAGTTTTTTTTGTCTTTCCACTATCTGAGCATTGTATCTTTTTACTCTTACAAGTCCCCTAAGTCAAGGTGCAATTGCTGCTGTATAATTATGTTGAAAAAAGTTATTTCCTTCACCTTCTACAGGATACAGATTTTTTTAAATTTTATTTTGCTTCATTCTAGCAAATAAAACTACTGTATTACTGATTTAGTGAAAGGTCTCGATAAATCAAGAGAATTCTTCAAGAAGAAGGAAGAATAATCTAACTCTCAGACATCTAACTTTATATTTAAAAGTCCTTATTCCTCTCAGAGTAATATGTCTGTAATAAGTTGTCATAGACAAATGAGCTTTTAGGAAGCTGCATCAAATTCATTGACAGGTAGAAATTACAGTTGTGACACTAACTAAAGCCTAATCCTTTGCTCAGTTCCTTGTCTTCCTCCTCTTATCTTTCAGTTTCTTATGAAGGCTCCTGTAGCTTGCATTGGATTGATTTCCTACATACAAGGTCTTCCAGTTTTGTAATATAGCTTTTTTCCCCCCCAAATTTCTTTAGGCTTGCCATCTTGACTTGTCCTCATTGCCCTCTAAACGTTATTCATCATATTCCTTAGTAAAGTTCCCAGCTTCAGTTGGACTTTTGATTTCTTCAATTTTTATCAATCCTTGTCTCTCAAATATCATTTACTCTCCCAAATCAACACAGTGCCAAAACATTGCAGCATTACAATAAGATCTTGTCAACTCCTCCTCTTTCCCTCCTGAGTGGTCTTGGGATTAATCCCCTCAAAAGTTACATGAAGTTTAAAGACAGACAAACCTGGAATTAGAGAAGTTTAGAATACTGTTATCCTTTCTTAAGTACTGCTGTACAACAAATATCATTCTCGGACATTAATCAGTATCTCAAAGCTTGAGAATATTCTTATGTTAAAATATCAATGTATATATTTAAAATTTGCCAATAATGATTGTTGGAGCAACAGGTGAATACAGTTGACATTTGATTCTCCTTTATTCTTTGCCTGGAGAGATGCAAATTCCGAGGAAAGGCTAAACCTGAAGTGAGTCTCCTTTTCCTCTCTATTTCTAATAGAACAGCTTCCTAGTCAATCACTTTCCTCCTAAATCTTTACATTTTCCTCTTAAGTGGAGTTTTTATTTTTAGTGATTAAATATCAGATACATAATTGTATTTTTGAATTACCATTTGCTTGTCTCCCATGACTCACTTGTGTTCTAGAAAATTAGAAAGCTGAAGAACTATATCAAGTATTGAAATGCATTACTTCTCTTGAAGGAAAGAATGTAATATTATCATAGTTTTTATTGATATGATATGATATTATCATATCATGATCGTAGTTTTATGTATACACTTTATATTATTATTATGTGCATTTAAAAAGATGTTTGTGTTCACTGTTTAAAAAATAATTTTTTTGGCTAAAAAAAAAAATTCCTTGGCTAATTTCGTTTTGTAGAAAAAAAATGTATTGGGGAATTTTCAATGGAGTTAGTACCAGAAAAATGGAATGTGAAACTCCTAACTAGCAGAATGAATGAAGATACTTACATTCATTTCAGGAGGAAAAGAGCTGGACCTAAGTCTGATAAACAAGTTCATACAAGATATAATTAAATAGAGAATTCTCCAAGAACATTGAAATCAAATGTCCACTTGTTTCCTTCTATTTTATTTACTTGATTTCACTCATCCTCTCTTGAAACAGAAAGCAAAATCAGTACAAAATTTTCTAAACCTGATCAAGAAACTCATGTGAAAATAAACATATGAAAATAGCCACACTTTGATTTGGAACAAGTTTGCTGCACACATAACTGAGGAGATAATAACTTTTTTCTGGGAATTACAGCTGTATTTCTCCTTCAAGATTTTGCACAGAAGAGTCTTTACACTTATAACAGTTTTTGACAATGCAGTATCTGTATTTTAACACAACACAGATTATTAGCATTCATTTTTAGCCACAAACACAAGTCATGCTGCTGAATATATCAAACCCTGTAAATCCTACTAATTAGTAACATTGCCAGTTGTGTGATATTTTATTGTCATTCATCAGACAGCTTTATTTTGCTTTAAAAATGATAAAACTAAATGGCTTTTATCCTCTGTCATTCTTCATTTACAATCTGATGTGGGGACAAACCCACACAGACAAACCCACACATAATATGGTCTTATTAACTGAAAGCAAATGCAACTGAAACAATCTCTGCTGCTAAAATTATGTTTTTTGCAGTTTCTGACAACACAAAATACAAATTTGCAATCAAGTAATTCAAGACAATGCACATCCTAGGATAAAAAGTGAATTTATATGATAACATTATAAATTTTTATATTTCTTTTGAAGTAACATTTACAGAAGTTCTTATTATCTTTACATAAACTCAAACATCACAGCCTGACTTCCTTCTAACTGTAGTAAAATCAGATATTTCTTTTGTTATCCACTAGAAACGTTTGCAGCCATTTTATTTACTTGGCTTTCTTAGTAATTTATCATCTTACCTTTAGAAATAGATAAAGAGCAAAATAAAGTACAAAGTATTCTAGTCAAGTATCTCAATGTTTGTGCTAAAGGAAAAACTAAATAGGAAAAAAAGTCAGACCTTCAGTTTGAAGATGTAGTTGGGAATATGCAAACATAAGAAACCAACATTTACAGATGCTTCAGCAGTGCTTCTCTTAGGTACTCATACAACTCTCAAGTCACAGACATCTTTCACTTGGAGAAGAATAAACTCGTTTAACAAGAGAAGATTCCACCTCAGAATAGTAAATACCTTTAAACAGGTTTATTAGGCAGCAATATTGAGCAGTGTGCCCAGCACTGCACTGGTAGCCAGCAAACCCTACACAGAAGCCTGGTTCAGGAGCCTGAGCAGAAATTGCCAGCTGCAAGGCACCCCTCCCTCACATCACCCAGAGAGCTGCAAGTCTCTGCAGGCTGTGCCTCACAGCAGAGTGGGGTGCCTCATCTACCCCAGCACACCCCAAATGCCAACAGGGCCACCTGGAAATCCTACCCCTAGCCAACACTGGCATTGACCTGAGGCAAGAGATTCATCTCACTGCTCAATGTGACCACTGCTGAAAGAGAGCAATTGCTCTTCAAATATTCAATTTAGCAGGTGCCCATTGATGATAATGAGATTCTGAACACAGGGCAGAGCTGTGGTTATCCATGTAGACGCCTGAAGACAGATAACTTATTCCAGAATGGTATCCCTGCCTCAGACATTCAGTGTCACAGAGTTCCCAAAATAAATACTAGTGCCAGCCAATTGATCTTAAATGCAGTAAAGACTAATGAAATGTCTTTACAAAGAGGTGCTAAAAAGAGAAGTGAAATTGTACAGATTGTAATGTTTATTAAAATCAAGTATGAGTATGAAAGCCTAAATGAAATTATTAGAAAGTAAAAAGAGCCAAAACCAAATGATTTCCAGAGTATGGAAAAAAAACCTGCTGAAAATTACAAATTATTATTACCAATTATTACCAATGTAATAGCTGAGTTGTGAAGGAGCTGGGAAAATGTATTCTTTTGAGGGACAAGGAATGTTATTTTATTCTATTTATCTTCTGAAGTCCTAAAAAATGTAAGCATTTAGAGTTTGAAAGGTCAAAGCAGACTCCCAGGGCCTTTTTTTTTCTACATGAAGATGACAGAGATTTGATTTACCATTTTAAGCCTAAAGAAAAACTTAATTTTAAAATATCATATCAGAAGTTCATAAGAGAAGCTTGATTTCAGAAAAGTCATCTTGCTGCAATATATCACTACCATTTCACAAAAAATGCTTTCAAATTTTTTTTTAAAAAGCTTTATTCTAATGAGTAGAAGCACCTAAACCATGCATAAAATCCAAATGGTGGATGAATGTCATTCTGACACAAAATTTAGATAATTTGGTGAGAACAATCAGCACCTAAAATAGGCACATCCATATTGAGCTAGAACTTGTAAGAGCTCTTCCTCTGTAGTGTGAAGAAAAAAAAAAATCTGCTAGAAATAAAATACTTTTATTTACATGGTAGTTAAAATACCATGGCAGAAGGAGACTTATATTGTTAAAAAATGTGCTCTTACACACAGACAGAAAAAAGAACCAGTCCTAGTTTAATTATTCTCTGTGTTTTGTTTAACAGTTCAGCAACTACCAAAGTAATATTTGAGGTTTCATTTCATGAAAACTATTTAATCTCAGGTGGCTGTTTTATTTTATAGAATGTAAGAAATTAACGAAATAATGCCTTGTGAACATTTGCTTCACTGGGAGTTGTCATAGGAAAGACTGAATGTCTAATCTTGCATAGTGACATTATACTGGCTTGGTTTCAAAGATGAAAATCTTGAATTCTATTTAAAATGAGATGATGTTCCATGGCAATATATAACAGCCAGTCTACTGGACAGGTGGAAGAAAACAAAGGCATTCATCACAAAGAGATCTGACTGCTTAAAGAGAAAAAGGAAAGCAGCACAGCTACATGGATTTATGTCCGTCGGGCCAGAAGCAGCGGCATTTTTGCTCATGTCACAGACTTTGAATTTGAGTTATTCCTAAAATCAAATGATGAAGTGGAATCATGATCCAAGGCTTTCTAAGCTTAATGTACCTCACTGTTCCTAACTACCAGCATTTCTTTCAATCTGTCTCTTTATTTATGATAGAGGAAAGGAGAGAGAAAGAAAGACATTATTCTTTCAAAAACTAATCCTTGTCTTTTGACTAGAAATCACTTAAGTTGACTGAAATCACAAATGTTAAAAAAGGGCAGGCTGAGGCTATATCCTGCTGCAATTTTACAGAGAAAAAACCTAGTGAAGAGCAGCAGAGGCACTGTCATGATGGGCCATAGCATGAATTCAGAATTGATTTTCTTTACTTGCTGGACAAGAGCACATTTTTATACAAAGCTCTGTTCATGTCCCATAGCTATTTAGGGTCTGTAGGAGGAAATGTTGACAGTCTCTTTCTTAAGCCTTCTTGTAGCTAATACTGCAGCCTCTGCCAACTTGGCAATGCAAGGCTTCTATTGGATTCTGTGTGGGATTTGTAAAGCCCAACAAATCGAGAAAAATACTTTCCTCAGAGAAACCTCAGGATTTTCTCTTAGGAGATAAGTGTTATGAAATGCATGTTGCTTTAATGATTAGAATTTTCAAGCATTTAGATGGACAAAACCCCATGGACCTACAGTAATTAAAAATCTATACTTTAAAACACATGTTTGTTTGAAAGGACAATTTTACATTTTTTAATATCTCTGCAGTGAAAATATGTGAAGATTTGCAGTGACTTTCCAGAGGAAGTAACAGGCATCATTTCAAGATGCTAAACTATGTATTGTTTTAGTTAAGTTTACAATTAACATTATAATACAATTTATAGAGTTTTAACTCTTTCCTCTTTTCAGTAATACTAACCAAATGGACCCTTCCAACAAAGAGCAGATGCAATGTACATACTGCCACTAACAGGCAGTGTGCTGCAGACGTCATTGAGCTTCACAATGGTTAAGCATTTTGCATTTTGAATAGGAATAAGGTTCATGAACAAGCAGAAAGTGGGAAAAAATTCCTGATAGTTTTGCTGCAGAATTTTCTTAAGTATTTCTGGACTTGGATTTCATGAAAGAGCTGTTCATACTGTATTTGACACATACTGTATTCTGAAGGTAAACACAGAAATGGCTTCTGTCAGATCGGAATCTCGTCAGGCCCAGTTTCCTTCCCAGAGTGGCCAGCAGGAGATGACTAAATAAGAAAAACAGCACCCCAGCATGGTGTGTGCAGCACTGTCCCTGTCTCCAGCTCTGCTATTCTACAAAGAAACTTTTGGTTCAGGTTTCATGAGATAAGTAGAAATGGCTATATAAGTATATTAAGCCACTTAAGTATTCATTGCCACAAAGCAATTACTGTCCTCTTTAACTAACTCTAAGATGGAATTGAACATCAATAGGTCACAAGAACAGCATTGTTTATTGTAAAGTGGAAGGAAAATAGTCTCGGAAAAAGACAGCTGTGTTTAGACTTTGTATGCTGCAGCAGATTCATGTGAACAGGTTTTTATTTACCTGGAAGAAATCAGGAGGAGAAACCACAGCACCAAAGGGAGGAGAACTGGTGCTGGTGGGTGTACAAAACATGAAGTTTGTGCCTTTCCAGACACTGCCTTTTCATTCAAGTGAACTTTTAATGTAGCACAGCACTACTGCTAATATGGTTTAGAACAAACTAAAATCAAATCACTGAGAACTGTGGCACATAGTTAGAACATTAATCCCCCCACTTCTGGTATTTCAGTAAATTCTAGAAGGTAAAGCTAATCCTATACAGTATTTTAAGCTACATAACTGTTATTTTAATGTACTGGTCTATTGTCAACCACAGAGAAAAGCCATTGTCTGAAATCTTTACAACTTCACAAATATGTTTTCAGTTACACTATATTAAAAGTTTTGTCAGATCAAAAAATCCTATGCTGTTCATTCTCCTATTAGTGTTAACATTGGGGTTTTTTCCTCATTTTTGTTAAAATTGATTCTGCTATGAAAATGAGATCAAAACTTTAGGTACATTGGGACCTGTATTTTGGACAGAAAATCAGCTGCTGCTTTTACTTACCCTTGTCTCTTTCTTCAGAGTGAAAATCATTAGAAGCAAGAATTCACCTTGACATGTACCTCTATTTTCTTCACAACAGAGTTGTTTAAAAATTTAAAATGGCAATGATTGGTGAATTGCAACAGCAAGTGAAATCGAAAATGAAAACAGCTTTATCAGCTCTCTAACTGCTCCTGTCTATGTATCTTCGGCAAATTTGTTACTCTTTCTTTCAGGCTCTAGAAGGATGCTTTGCTTTGGGGATGGGAGGGGACACAGCTTTTTATCCTGAACTAGGTGTCTGAATCAGGAAGTGTTTCCATTTTGATTGTGGAAGTGATTCTGGTTCTCCATTGTCTGTAGAGAGACTGAAATTACATTAGACTCCTAGTTCCATTACCAAGAGTTGGGCGGTGGGAATATGTAACACTTTGAAACTGGCTTAAACAAGCCTGAGGATGACTAAGAGACTCATTAAAGTTCCATACATCTTACAGCCCATTACAGTTTCTGGGCACCCAGCAGTCTTGTTCAATTGTGCATATGCATGTTTACAGAAGATGAGAGCCATAAAAAATAGGAAGGAGAGATTTAGTGTCTGCAGTGGTTTAAAATGGAAGGTATGACTCAGGGCTGTAAATTCACTTATATATATATATAAGAAGATTTTACTACAGATCTATAGAAATCTATGCGATATTTATGTTCAAGCATACCCCCAAAAAATTATTTAATTAAATAGTAATTTCAGTGTTTTCAATCCAAGCTTTTATGCTGAATCTTCCCTCCAAATACTGCAAGTATATTATGGAATATTTGCTTCATCACCTGGTCTAATAACTAAAGTTAATTCAAGAATTCATAAGTTCCGAAGTCCTTATAGAGTGTCAACAATGCATCAGAGACTTGCCTTAATAATATCTAACTAATGCAATGATTGCATTTACTCCTTTACTGCTCCTCTGGACAGGAACAGATTTGATTATAAACACAAAAGTGTACAGATTTTAGCAAACTGTTAGTTTCTTTCATCAAAGAATTAAAAAAATACAAAGTAAGCCAAGCCCTCTTGAGATCTCAAATTCCTGGTTTCTAAATGCCATAATAAATAAATACAGTATTTAGTATACATCCATATGTACCACCAAAACTGATGTGGGCAGCAAGAGTACCTTATCTCTCTGATATACATTTTTCAGGTTTTACTTTAGACTGTTTTCTTCTAGCTTCACAGACTGAACACTAAATCATGACTAAAGACTTGGATTTAGTTTCATGCAAAAGAAGCCAAACTATTCATTCCAAGAATGTCCAAAGACACAAATCAAAGTACAGTGAGTGGGGAAAATAAGGCCATTGACTTACTGCTGTAACATTTATTGCTGCTTTAACACTACTGTAAAATGAGATGTCCTCACTGAGTTATTTAATTTAGCTTTGGTATCCATAATGAAAGGGGAATATTCTATTCAATTAATGTACACAGCATTGGCTAAACAGCTCTTCGCTATTTTCACCTCTTTGAATGCTACGTTATCAGAGGCTCAAAGCCACAATACCAAAGTAAACATCATCTATGTCAAGAATATATTATCCACATGCTATAAATGTGTGGTGTCTGAAGAGTGGCAAATTTGAAAAGAAAAACTTTAGAACCATTTTGAAAAAAAGCTGAATTTTATTTGTAATTGGAATCAACTAGTTAAATATGAGAGTAGAGGAAGACAGTATATTAAAAGACTATTTCTTCTTTCATGGGCTAAGAAAAGTTTTAAATTTACAACAATTACTGAAACCATTTACCTATTTTCAAACCTATGTACAAAAAAAACTCTGATATGTTCATCTTCCTCTGAAAGGACCACTAAATTTTTTGGAATAGTTTCTCCTAGTCAAGCCTGTGGCCCAGTTCCTAGAGCCCATTCCCAAGACAGGCCAGCCTCCCCAAGGTGCATCGATGCTGTCAGTTGAGCCATGGGGCCTGAAATGTTGTGCATATTCTCTTACAATTGGAAAGAATAATTTGATGTTCCTTCTTTTATTTCATTGCCAATAGGGATCCAACTCTCAAAATTCTTTTAAATTAAAGGTCTACTTAGGCTGAAAAAAATCACATAAGTGTCTGCTTTAGTAAGACAGAAGCAAACGGAAGTCCAAACATTTAATGAAATGAGTCATCATTATCTGCATCAAAAATCATATCAAAGAGTGAGGAAAATGTTTACACTTTCATTTTACTATTTCTGCAGACATTAGGATATGATAATTTAAGCAATTTCAGCCAGTGTGAGTTTATTTGGGTAAAGGGACAGTACCAGAGCTTCCTATTTAATAACACTCTGCTGAACAGACAGAACCTGTTGGTAGCACTGAGAGAGACAAGTTTTTCACAGGAAAGAGTAGGGTCCTGATCCATGTCCAGGAAACTTGGAATGCCATGTAATTAAATGTCAGTTACAAAGATAGAGAACTGAGATCAGTTATTTTTGTTTGACCATGAACATTTCAATTGCTTACAGGTCAGTATATCATTCGGGGCAACTCATCCAGAGAAAAGAAGTGATTGACTATGATCACTTTAATAATGACACAAAACTGCAACTCACAGACATAGGAGACTTTCTTATGAAGAAAACCACAGAAGCTAGAAGCTGCAAGGCCTCAGTGACTTACAAGCTTTGACATAGGATATTTAGGACATCTGCAATGAAATAATGCTCTAACAAGCCTCTAAAACTAAAACATAGACAAATTTGCCTTTTTATTTTGACACACCCTGCAGTGCAGCTGTGTGAACTTCCACACCCCCATGCTCTGAGCTGGAAGATCTTCCTCTCAGCCCAAGAAGCTGACACTGAAACCAAAACACTGAAAGCTCTGAATGCACTTCCAGTGTCCACAGGTCTTGGAAAGCCCTGACATGCATGTCCTCTTGGCTTTTTAGCCTTACAGCTAATTCCTTGCTCTATCCTTCCTCTCTCATCGTTGGCTTTGGCAAAAAGTACAATCAGGTATTCTCATTACCTATTTTCCCTTTCAGAGCTATTACACTTAGTCCAAACAATCAAGCAAAGCAGAAAAGGTAGATTGAAACTACTTCTGCAAAATTAATTTAAAATTTCCAGATATTTTTCTTATAAAAGAGTATAGATTTTGTAAAATAAATAGATTGCATACATATTGCTTTCTATAGCTTTGGAGTACAATACATTAAGACTGCAATATTAAGCACCTGTTTTGTTCACTTCTATTTTCCAGGTGAACATACTAATACTATATACAAATATGATGCAATTAATATACAAAGCCACTATAAAGTTTTCCTTGAAAGTAACACATTCCAGTTTCTAGTAATACAAACCTGCGATACCAATTTCTTCATGAATGAAGAAATGATGTAATAATACATCATTCATATACACATAGACATCCTTTAATAATATTGGTTTCCTTTTATTCAGCCAATTTTCCTGGCAGAAGACTTCTATATGTGACTCATAGTTAATGGGTAAAAGTACTAAATATTACTCCATGTGATAGATTATAGCTAGGGGGAAATTAACATATATTAATGTCAGAATAAAATGTAACAAATTACCAACCCGAAATTTTACTTTCATACAATGCTGAATCACTATTTTTGCTGGTTATTATCTGTATTCTATACAAGATATTCTACCCCTACATTAGATTGCACTTCAAAAGAGGGAGAAAAGACATATGGAATTTTATCATGAAGAACAATGCACAGATTTGAAAGATGTTATACAGATACAAATATGAAAATATTTTCAGATTTTATGTTGAAAAATTCTATTAAAAGCTATCATACCATGCTGAAAGTTATTATGAAATAAAAGAAAAAAAGTCTAGTGACATCTCAAGGTTAGCTACCCAAGTATTTAATTATTATTTCTAGAAAAATAACTAAAAAGTTATTTTATCTGGCCTGAAAATGCACTAATTGTAATCTTTACAATCAAATATTATTTTATTGCTTTTTGAAGTGTCATTACTGTCTGACATCTCTTTTGCATGAGTACTTAGTTTCCTTGTGAGAGACAGTTATCTTACATATCTTTTGGATTAGTAGCTTCTTTATTCTCCTGCTCTTTTCGTCTTTTTATTCCGTCCAAGACCTATCTAGACATGCAACTTTTGAGTAGCCTGATTTTATTTTTTTTTTAACATTTTACTGTATGAAAAGAGTAGTTTCTCTGAGTTTGTATAATATAACGTAAAAGCTCCAAACTCATGGCATGTAATACTTTCTGCAAAAAGAATTCTGAAGAGTTAACTCTACATTAAGCATTCATGACCACACACTATATTTTCATTACTCTGTTCAATATCCACAAAAGCGGAATTAGAAGCAGGAAATGTGCAGAAGAACAATTTTTTGTACTTATCTTTCAAGTACACACCTATCTTGGATAGTTTTAAAAAGTAATTGCTAGAAATGCTATTCCTGCCTTTAAACTCAACCACCTTATAGGCTAGCAGCAATTGATATGCAACCTAGTGATCCTGTTGCATTCCAGTCACTAGAATTATTTTTAGAGACTTGAAGTGGAAATGGATTGAATCTGGAATAAATATGCTGTAGAAACAGATTTTACATGCACTACTGAAACTTAGGGAATGTTTTAGCCTCATACAATCACTAATGGAGATGTTTACAGAACGGTACAATCCAGTGATTTGCCCTCCAATATTTATAAAAATGTTGGAGAGAAGTAAAAAGCCAAACAGTTATTTTTTTATGCAGGTACAAAACCCAAAAAATCATCCACCATCTCCCCCTTTTTTGAGCATTGTACTCTGTTCTATAACTAATAAAACCAATATTTCTTTGAGGATTTAAATCAAGACATTCACTATTTCAGTTTTTATATGTGTAGGAAAAATTAGGAGTTTGCTGCTCTATTTCTTTCCATTTGCAGATGCATAAAGCAGTTGCCTTAGAAAATGAACCCTGTTAAATTTATAGCAAGTGTGTTCTCATTTAGTCTAATCTCTGCTGGCTCAGCATAACATGCTGTCTGTACAGAGAGCCTACCAGAAAAGGAACCTTAACAAGTTTTTTAACGGCTGAGGAAGAAAAGTAAAATCCTTGCTTTAAATGTGAGTATATTTTATAGAAATATATTGGTGTAATACTTGCATAATAAAAGCATGATAAAATAAATATAGGTATAGTGCACTTTTCATTCAGTAGCTGAGCACCTGAACACAGAATTGTTTCTTTCATAGCAGATTGATGACCGTGTTTACCTTTTTATATTTAAAAGGAAGTAATTAATTTTGAGAAAATCATTAAATACCAAGACAGTGTACTGTCAATTGTCTCTTGATCTCAGATAAAATAACTGCAAGCTTACATCAGCTATAATCCTTGGAAATACCTTTCATAGCTCTACACTGCAGTGCTGGAAAATTATCTCAATGAATTGATTAAGCTGAACCCCCACCCAGAGTGGTGGATTCAGGTCTTGGATTGTCAGCACAGGAGGGACAGGGCCCTGGTGGAGTGAGCCCAGAGGAGGCACAAAGATAACCAGAGGGATGGAGCACCTCTGCTGTGAGGAAAGGCTGAGAGAACTGAGGGCTTTGGGGTGACCTTACAGCACCTTCCAGTGCCTAATGGGGGCTGCAAGGCAGCCAGAGATGCTTTTTACAGGGGCATGTTCTGACAGGACAAGGGGAAATAGCTTCAAGTTGAAAGAGGGTAGGTATAGATCAAATATTAGGAGGAAATTCTTCTCTGTCAGGGTGGTGAGACACTGGCACATGTTGCCCAGAGAAGCCCTATCCCTGTCACTGTCCAAACCAGGCTGGACAGAGCTTTGAGCAGCCCAGTCTAGTGGAAGCTGTCCCTGCCCATGGCAGGAGGGCTAGAACTAGATAATCTTTAACTAGATAATCTTAATCATAATTTCTTAATTCTTAATTCAATGACTCCTGAAAAATTTTGTATTTTAGCTATTTTTTTTTTTTTTTTTTTGCACACTGGAATGTTTACCTTGCCCGAAAACATGTCTAAATAAGCTCATGAAGCAGCAGTGACACTTGAAAACAGTGTCACTGATTGGATTAAAAGCAGGTATTAGTAAAAAGATCATTGTTTCATGAAGATAAAAAGCTCAGCAAATGTTAATGGAATTGGCTTGAACTTCAAAGTTTTCTGACTGCTGCCCATGTGTTTCAGACCATACAATTATGAACTCACATTTACTACAAATCCCCTTCTGCTATAGTAAATTGCTGTTAGCATCTTGGACTCAAGCCCTTGCTAAAATTATATTTCTTTCTTTATGCCCCAAGCACTCAAACCAGTTTTGAAATCTTCCCCTTATTTTCTTCATAAAAAAACCTCAACTCTAAGATCTGATGGAGAAATCAGACGTTATAAGGGGCAAATCTCTTATCTAAAAAATGACAATCACAGGAAAATGTGGTGCTCAGCATGAGAACAGTCTCTGTATATTCATTTCAACACTGCTGATCCATTCATTTACAGTTCTGATGATTTTCTTATAGGAAACAGAAAACATAGTTAAATTATTATTGTACTTTACATTAAAATTGATGAAAAATTATATTCTAGATTCTGTACATGATAGTAGAGGAAAAATTTGAATCTCTTTATCTGAAGAAATCATAGCTTTAAAAACAATATGAAAAGAAAGAATAAATAAATTAACTACTTTAGCTTGAAGAGAAAATTACTTTTTTTTTCTGTCAGAGAACATGGACTATGAAACAAAACTTTTCATTTTTCCTCATTGGTAATATTGAGGGTAAGGAAGGTAACTGTGCAGTTCTAGGTCTATGAGTAAGTTAAGCAAGCCTTCTTCCTCAGCAAGAAATTCACTTTTTTTTTTTTATAATAATCTATAGCAACAAGAGCAAAATCCATCTTTCTGCACTATAGGATTTTGACCTTGTAAAATAAAGACTTGCTTTCCTGCTATTTTCCACATTTCTGCATAGAAACTGCATCTTCAAAATATGAACAGTTTTTTGTAAACCTATGGAAGGAATGCTTGACTGCCAATGGGAACACTGTGTGAAACTTCATTTCTGTCAATAGACCTTGTTTTTGTAAGGAAGTTGAGTAATTGTGTTAAGTAAAACAAAATAGTTCCCTAATTACAACAAAATAATTCCCTAATTAATTTTCCCTAAAAACAAAATAATTCCCTAATTTTGGAGACTATCCACACTAACCAATGCATGGACACTTTTCAATCAGTTAAATTTTTCTCCTTTTACTTTTCTATTTTTGAAATCTGTAACAATCAGACAATGTTTGATTAAAAAATACAGTATTTAATAGATTTATCATCACTATATCTTTGTTCTTACAAAATCACAATTATTTAAGCCTAGTAAAAATGCAAGATAAATGGTAGCCTACTATACTTATTCTAAGTAGTGGCATAAAAATTAAATTAAGTTTTCAATAAAGCATGATAGGTTTAGGAGAAAATACATGCAGTTGTAGCAAACTGAACTTGAGTATGTCTTTAAGAGAAGTTTTATGTCAATTTCAGATTTTTTGTCCTCATACACTTCTCCTTCAAAGGGTTAGTTAAAAGTATTATTGAAAAAATACACTAGAGGTTCAGGGTGACATCAAGAGACGTCAGAAAAGAAAATCCTTGAAATCTTCCAATTCTCTGATCTGGACCTAATGAAATATTGTCTCATTGGGGTTGTAGGATTTTCTGTGTGGTTCAACAGCCATGCAATTACAGGGAAAGAAGGGCAGCACCTTAAGGTTAAAGGAGGAAAGAGAGACCCCACAGGCACACGCACATCCACATTTCCCTCAAGCTGCCAAGCAAAGCAGACATGAAGAAAAGCAAACCTTGAGTTATCTTGCTCATTTCTTTCCCTAATTTGCTGGTCCATTGCTGGGAACATGCCCTGCATGTTTCTGTTGCTTCTCCTTAAAACAGCTTCCCCATGTCTCCTACACACAAAATTGACAGATCTAAATTCTTGTTCACTTAATTCAAACTTAAGTATAGAGATTGAGTTTTAAATGGGATCTCAGCTTATTTTTTTTTTTTTTGAAGAGAAGCAGTACAGATGTGCACTTTTAGAGTGAGGAAAGTTCTGCTATTAAGCAGATACATTTGGATATAAGTGATGCAGAAAGACTATCTCACCCTTACAATAGTTAGGAAGGTTTAATTTTGGCAATGCTTTTGGATTACATAATGAATAACTTCTAGAATAAAAACGTCTCAAAGAAGAACTTCAGAAAATCACTTGACAAGGCTATATGGATAATATTATGGGATTGTAACAAGATAAAACTAAATAATATTACAAGCCACTTTTTTAAAAAAGAGAAAAATCTATGTATGATGTTTTACACCACATTCTAGGTCCTCAAACTTGTGAATAAAGAAAAATTGAAGTAATAGTGATATGGATTGCCATAGTGAAAACAATAGCAGCAGTATAACAATCTTATTTGGTTCTTATCTTCCAAATAGGAATTAGGAAGAGGATAAGGAAGAAGGAAAGGCAAAAAGAACAGAACAAAGCTCAACATATGGAAAATACCTTTTTACCTCAGTAAACTGTCTCTCAAAACAGTTTGACCTTTATTCAATGTTTTTATAAAGGTCTGCATGCCAATATATCGTGACTACTTTTCTCTTGTTCAGTAGAACCATCTGCATTGTTTTAGGCAGCTTTTTGCTATGTCTTTTTAATATTAGGTTACTGAAAAAACTGAAACGGAAAAATTGAAAAACACTAGATATTTCTGTGATAGCAAACAAAAAACACAAAGCTTTTTTTTTTTCAGGAGAGATGTTCATCTCATCTTATTTACCTAAATTAGATGAAATAAGCCCTTTGAATCTGAAAAACTGAGTCACAAATCTGAGTTTCCATAGTGATCATAACTACTGTTCAAATAAGGAGATTGGTGACATTATTAAAAAGTTTAACAGTTGAGAAAAAACAATCATGATTTTGGTCAATACACTTTGGAAAGTAAGTAATTTCAGAAATATTTTCCAGCAGAAGTAAGCATACATTTTGAATTAGGATCTTTCAGATCTATAATACTTGCCTGTGAAAACCCTCAGTGGCACATATATCTCCAACCATTAATAACCACTAGTATATTTCATTTACATACAGCAGCTAGACCTTAGTGAATGTGAATTATGCAGAATATGTGTTCTCAAAAAAACACCCAAAAAACCAAAAAAAAAAAAAAACACCAAAAAACCCCCCAAAACCCAAACAATACTATTAACCTGACCTGGTAATGTCAATTCTCATTATTTATCCCAGGTTTATGGTATATATTTCTTCTCACTGATAGGCATTACACTGAAAGAGATTTTGTATAGGAAAAATGGAAATAGAACCTGAATACAATGAGGCCTTTAGAAGGACACCAAGATGTCAAAAAATCCTCAGTGTTAGAAAGGAACCTCTTGTTGCTCCTAAATTTTGATTCCACCTCAATGTGAGGCAAAGCTTGCATCTAACTTGATTCCTTGGAATTTGATTGCAAAATTCAGTGCTGGGAACCAAATTTCTGAAGAGTGAGCAGTTCTGGGTTGCCTAAAGTGGTCTCATTTTTAATATTTTAATTCCAGATCTAATTGCTTATGATAACTTTAGCTCAAAGGGAATTATGTAGCATCCAGAAACTTAGTGTACTATTTAAATCTGTAGCTATTCTAGTAGAAGCTTTATTATTTAAATTCTATTCTGTTATTGTCTTTTAGAAGTTGTAATTTGAACTGAAATCTTTGGTTGGTTTGGTTGTTGTTTTGGGGTTTTTTTTGTCTGTTTGTTTGTTTTTTGAAATATCTGGTCTTTTCATGACGCTAGCAGAACCCAAATGTGTCTTTTCACTTACATCATCTTGTTTTCTCACCTGGAGGCTTGCAGATAGCCTTACCAAGTGAAACAGATGCAGGAACAGGGAGCCATGGAATGAATTAGGGCATTCACACCTAAGCCTTATACGGTTCTGCTTTGTGGCAGCTTCTTTCCTTAAGGGCTGGAGTAAAAAAAAACCACCAAGCAGCTAAAAACTGAACCAGATGATTTATGAATCCAGGATGTTATGGCTGTTAATGGCCTTCAACAGGATTTTTTTCAGCTTTGGCATTGCTGCAGGGGTCACAAATGATTTCCTTGTATCATCACTCATCTTGGAAAGGCATGTTCTGAGTTTGGCTGCAAGAATGAGAGAAATGCATAGACACTGTACTCCTTGGAATATGTTGGAATACAGTTTCTACAAGGAAGGCTTGGGAAACCTGCTATCAGTTTGAGCTTTATGGTACTAGACCTAGCATAATCAGAGAGTAGTTCAACAAACTGAGACTGAAATTAACAATAAAACAAACAAATAATACAAAACATTCAAACAGTTTCTTGCTTGAGAAGTTCGTTCTCAAGCAAGTATCATGACAACAGGATCCCTGAAAGAGAGGCAGTGAATACATCACAAAATGTCACAGAATATTCTGAGTTGGAAGGGACCCAGAAGGATCATCTAGTCCAGCTCTTAAGTGAATGGACTGTACAGGGACTAAACCCACAAACCCAGAATTATTTAGCACCATGCTCTGAACAGCAGAGCTGATCTTGGGGACAAGGAAGCCTTTATGTCACCAGAAGCAACAAAGATGGACAAAAGAACATTAAAATAATGCATTTCCTTCTGCTAAAAAGAAAGGACACTTTCTTTTGCTACCACAAAATAATAAAAAGAATGGGAAGAGCAACAAAGTCAAACTGGAAACGTAGAATTTAGCTGGAGCTGTTTTAAAGGGGGTAATGGTTTTAAACTAAAAGAGAGCAGATACAGACTAGATATAAGGATGAAATCTTTTACAATGAAGTGTGAGAAACAATGGAACAGATTGTTCAGATAACCCGGAGAGGTAGATGGTAGGTGCCCCATCTCTGGAAACATTCTAGGCTGGAGGGACTCAGAGCAACCAGATCTAGTTGAAGATGTCCCTGCTCATTGCAGGGAGGTTGGACTAGATAACTTTTAAAGGCCCCTTCCAATCCAAAAAGTTCTGTTTTTT
>LTAT01000001.1:11226966-11256128 GCA_003286495.1 Chlorodrepanis virens
CTTTTGCTACCACAAAATAATAAAAAGAATGGGAAGAGCAACAAAGTCAAACTGGAAACGTAGAATTTAGCTGGAGCTAAATTGGAGTTTTAAAGGGGGTAATGGTTTTAAACTAAAAGAGAGCAGATACAGACAAGATATAAGGATGAAATCTTTTACAATGAAGTGTGAGAAACAATGGAACAGATTGTTCAGATAACCCAGAGAGGTAGATGGTAGGTGCCCCATCTCTGGAAACATTCTAGGCTGGAGGGGCTCAGAGCAACCAGATCTAGTTGAAGATGTCCCTGCTCATTGCAGGGAGGTTGGACTAGATAACTTTTAAAGGCCCCTTCCAATCCAAAAAGTTCTGTTTTTTCTAAGAACACAGTATTAAATGCATAGCACACAGTTATTTTCTAAAAAATCCTCTTGGTTATCAAAACTGAGGCACAAGAAGTGTGAAGTTTCCCTAAAGCTGAAGAGCAGATAAGTTAGGGTCTCAGACTTGCACCTACAAGCAAATTTCCCAGCTGCTTACCACACTGACCTCCTCCTTTCAGCACTGTGTATGAGAAACAAAAAAATGATACATTTAATAAACAAACCAGTGTCTGGTTACTTGATTAAAGAAAAAGTCTTATCTTTTACCCCCTTACTTTTAGCACATATATACATTTATAGTAACATTTGCTATTACAGCTCTTTCTCACAAAGATATTTAATGTCAGATGGAAAATATTACAGAATTATCCCAAAACATTTCTCTCCCTTTTTTTTTCTTTTTAGGTTACTGTTAAGTCTGACAGACTATGAAATATTGCAGATGGAAGGTTGTTAATGTTCTTAACACTTTACTATAAAGAAAAGAAGGATGTTCTCATTTGAAAAGTTTGGAAAGTCTGTGAAGGTTATCTGAAATGATCAAATGAGAAAAAAGAGAAACAGGCAATTAATGATAACTTCCCTGTGGACTGAGAAAGCTTCACTAAAGAGAGAAAGTTATCTTTCCCTTTCTCATTTTGTGGAAAGATAATATTAATACATAGGACTACAATTAATTTTCTCTGGTTGATGTAGTACTAAACAAAAACAAAATAAATTTTTTTTTACTAGGTAAACACTTATTTCTTCCATGGAACTATGCACCATCTCAAAAATACTTAAACTGAAGCTCTGGAGCTACAATAATAGATTACATTTTGAAAAGTAGAATATATTAAAAGAATCTTGGAAACCTAACCAGACCAAAATGGCTTGAAAGAAAATAAAAATCCGGTATATTTAAGGAAATAAAATTAGTCATCACTGAAGATTCTATCAAGATAAGCCTAGCTTTTAGTTCAAGTCTTTCAGTGTAAATTATGGATGGATAAATAAAATAGAGAAAACTTAATAATGTGAATCTGTTGAACATTACTCTCTTAGCTATGAAACAGAAAGAGAGTTCAATGTACAAACTCCAATAAGCAATATCATTATGACCCTGTTGATATCCTTCCTTCCACTTCTCAGAGCAAGCTTTTACATTTCAAAACCTGAAAATGTATCAAATTATTTACTGAGACATTATGGTGCTTCCAACTCTTCTACAATGCACATGAACTGTCTGCTAACACAGCTGAAAGTCCATGGACAGACTCTCCCCTGCAGGTAACAAAGGCAGTCCATTTTATGCTAACTTATTATATGGCAAAAATGATTGCTACATCATGAGAACAGTCTCAGGAGTCTTTCTAAAGCCACACCTTAACAGGTATGATTCTGAGATATTTAACTTATCTTCTGTCTAACTCTGAAACTTTGTACTTAGTAATTAATATCATTACTATTACCTGAGGAACTTCAAAGTGGCTTCTTGTTCTAATGCTCCTTCTATATTTGAACTTGTTCAGAAATACTATGATCCCAGATCAGGAAGAAAATTAGAATATGACCCAGCAATATAAATTTTTAATCCTAAGAGAACACAGTCTGGTATTTTTACAATTTGCAGTATCCAATAGAATTGTATTTTAAATCAAAGCTATAGGAAATGTTGGTAACCACTAATTATGATTGTCCTGTAGAGGAAGTCAGTATTACTCCTCTGCTTGAAATGAAAGGTGGGCCAGCTTGCTGATGGAAACTCCGTATCAGGTTTACAAACAGCAGAGAAACAGGAACTTGACATTGTTTCTCAGTGGTATATCTGGGAGGATCAAGACGTGGGATCTGATTCCTGGCCTCTTGGACCAGTTTCAAATTAAATTACTAAATTTGTACCAGACATATTGATGCCTGTGGAAGCAAGGGGTAAAACTGACAAACATTTGAATTGTCTACTGGGAAAATTAGTGTCTTTCATGTTCTTTTCCACACCTAATGAAACTTCCCTTCTTCTCCAGCACAGGAGAGATGCACAGAGGAAATGCAGAGCACACCTTTTTGCACAGGTGTTTAAAAGCCCTCTCAAATCTAGGAAAAATGATTGACAAATGTCGCATTTCTGTCTTACTGGATATTTCTAATAAACACACTCATTTGGGTCTGTTCTCAGTTGGCTTTTTGGTGTTTTATGATGCTATTCCAACATTCACAGAGTTCACAGAATTCACAGAATAACAAGGTTGGAAGAGACTTTAAAGATCATTGAGTCCAATCCATACCCCAATGCCTCAATTAAACCATGCTCAACTAAAACCTGCTCAACCATTCCTGTGCGATGTATGACACAGTTGTCTAAAAGAGAGCTCTGAATTGTGTTCAAGTGATCAGACTCCATATGTGCTATCCCTAGCTTTCACAAGTACAGAACACATGATCTTTAATGGACATAGTCCTAATTAGTCCTGTACTGAATGGCATTAGAGTCTGTCCTGCCAGAACTGCAGTGGCCCTCCAGCATTCCAGACAGCAGTCACAGGGACACCTCATCCCAGTGGGATGGTGTGTCACCATTCTGTTGTTATTCACCTATAAGAAAAAAAAAAAAAAAATGGAAACCCCAAGAGCTGAGTATCTTCCTTATCCCTGATATTTATCACTTTATTCATGCAGACCTAAGCTGCCACCTGGCCCTTCTTGCTGAATAGGCTGGACCTCCCAATAGCAGGCTAAAGGATGATCTTGTACTCTCTGAAGGTATTGACTCTTTCTCCAATAAAAATTAAACAACTTTTGTATGATTTTTTCCCTGTATCCTGCTGCACTACAGATGGAAATACAATGAATATTGAAAACATCCTGGTCATTTGCATTCTTTGCTTGCTTAGGACATCTGGAGAATTTATAAGGTCTTCCCATGCACTTAGGCTTAAAAGTATGAATTATGTGAAGAAATTATTTTCTTTTCCAGTCTTAATGTTTTTTCTTTAATATTTAGGGGTTTTGAAGTTAATTCCCAAGTTTACAGTCTGCTGTTAAGAGAGTGCTTGGAATAGCACACGCTTTGTCTTCCACACTGTAAATCTTAACAGTGCAGAGCACTCCATGTTTCACAGACAACGTAAAAGATACATCACAGCCATTAACCTTCCCCTCAGCTGCTGATAAAGTAAAATAGGCCCATTCTTTACAGTAACAGTAATGTATCTGTTCAGATAAATATTCCTCTTGCTGCAATAAAGTGCAGCATTTTACAGCTGCATACCATCTTTGCAAACTATAATGTGGCAATTAAAATTGAGTATGAACAGAATGCTAAGTGAAGTTTTGAAGGCAAAAGGGGATGAAAGACCTTTCCCTAAAACTTTCCTCAGCAAAATCTGAAGTTCAACATATAAATCAACGTTTTCTTATGTGAATTTTTAGGTCTACAAAAAAGATATAATATTAAATTAATTTCTGGCAATTACATTTTGATAGTTGTTAATTTGATATAGTTAAGCATACGTTTACATGCCTGGCACTTTTTTATTGCACACAAGCTAGTAATATCAGGAGGCTGCAACTAAAGGACTCATGTAACTTACAATTTAAGAAGCTATTTTATAAATAAATAAGCAGAATTATACTTAAATATCAATAATTTGATAAAATTTATTATGATTTCATAATAAGAGATTCAGAAGCTCCAGCCTTGTCTAATTTACTATGTAGCCTTGTGCACATCACTAACAATCTCATTTTCCCACATCCACAAGACAGAGTTTTGTATTTCCCAGGCAGGAAATATATTTAAGATCAGATCAAAACTGACTGGGAGGATTGGTGCATCACGTTTATGTGCAAGGGCTACTTAGTGGTCTAACACAGTGAGATCCACTTACAGAGTGCCTTGTACATTTATGTGGACATTTATCCTTGACTGATTGCAGATAAGGACTTGTGATGCTATTACACCCGAGGAGATAGTCAGGATTTGCACTTTATAGTAATATTAATACTTCTGAAAAAAAGAAATCCATTAATGGATCTTATCATATAATCTTATAACCACATCATTTTTTTTTACTGGGTGGTGCAGGAAAACAATACTTTCACAGTTTTCCTTATGCCTATAACTCAGAAAGAAATTTTTTATTTACTTCTGTGAAAGAAAATAATAGCTTCAGAAACATAGCAGCATAGGAATATCTGCCAGTTTATCAGTTTTTGAAACTATTGGAAAATAAATGTTCAAATACTGTTTTCAGATATCACTCTTAGCATCCTTTTAATCTCATGTATCAAAATCCACTTCATCCAGCCACATTTTCCAAAATAATAATTTATCATCAATTTAATGACCAACAAAGTAAGAAGACAAAGTAATTTTTCTATGACTCTCTAGCTGCTTATCTCACAGAACCACAGATTTCATGCCACCCAGAAATTCCTAGGAGCACATTTTTTGCCTAAATAATTGGACCAAGAGAAATTTATAGGATTAGAACCTAACAGTCCAACCATTTTTTCCAAGCATATAGACATAGGATAATGGCACTAAATAGAAGGCACAAGAACAAAGAAATAATGCAGTGAGTTTGACATATTGTTGGGTTCAAAGATCATAAAATAACTTAAGTTTCTGCATATACCCATGTGTTTCAGAAAAGTTGTGAACTAAGTGCATGCTGAACTAAGTGCAAGACCTTTCTCATCCCTTTTGTGGTCTGAAAAGTGTAATCCCCAAAATAACAGAACAAAAAACCATAAAGTGGAATGAGATATACATAGGTCACTGCCAAAATTTTAATTTTAGAAAAGAATAAATATGAAAACATCTATTTTTGTCAGTCGAAACTAATTCAATCACAATTATTCTGTCATGCTTCTTTCCACACAACCAGATAAAGAGTAAGAAAGCAAAATAAAAATTTTTCCCTTCTTAATCCCCTCAACTCTTAAATACTGAAATAATCTGAACTGGAATGAAAATTATCAATATAAATGTCACCATTATTAAATTATTCAATCTATAAATATCGGGGTAAAATAAGATGACATGTTTCCTAAAATGACACTGAGTTTTAGGCTTACAGCTGCTGAACACTTAAATGTTAAAATACACTTCAGTCAAATTCCACCTTGCAGACAAATACTCTCCAATAAGAAGTAAGACATAGGAAAGTATCACGTGTCTGAAGGTAGATTAAGCCCTCATGAGCACAGTTAAAGGGACATGCAATATGATGCATGTACATATTAAACATGCATGAGATAGACATGAACATGATGTTCACATGAGTGGTATCCAGGCACACCATGAGATGTTTGTGTGGTGTATGATAAATAAATATGCAGGAGTAGATAAGACAGCCTGTACAGTTTTAAATTGCCCCTAAGTCCTGCTAAGCTGATTCACAGAGGTGAATGTGGCAGAGCCCTGGGGCTGTAGGCAAACCAACACAGGGTTCATGTTTAGTTTTACTCTTATTTTACCTTTGTTGTAGTTATGAAGTACTGCACATAAAGTAGAATTCTAGGAGAGGATGTAGATTTTACTAAAGTGCATAAAGGTACTCTCAAGCCTTGGTGTAGAAATTATTAAACTGTAGAACTTGAAATACTCAGAAAAACTCAGAACTTGAAATACTTGAATACCTTGTAATTTCAGAAACAAGACAAAATACAAAGTAAAAACTGCAGCTCTAACAGTAAATGCTAGTGGAACAACTAGGAACATATTTCAGCTTCTGGGCATCAGCTGTCACCTTTTCCTTAAACCTTCAACTAATATTACTATTATTAAATTACTACATTAACAGTTTTCTGTTGATCATCTCCCAGCTGCTGTGGAGGCTGGAATGTTTAGCTCTTAGCTGTTGTGAATTTTAATAATGCCAAGTATTGTAAAATCTGTAATTATAAATCTCATGCTTGATTTATACTGATTTCAGCTGCGAGTGACACTTTGCTTGCAGACAGTCAGATCTGACCACTTACTGATGGTGGCTGCCCTGTTGTTTGAAGTTCATCTACCCCTACAACTCTGACCCAAAGGTAAAAGTTCACTTTTTCCCTGGCACAGGCACTTGCACACCAGCCCGCTGAGTCAAATTAGGGGCTTGACATGGTATCAAACAAATCTTCAATTCAGTTCCATTTCTTATTTAGTTTCCAATTTAGTGTTTCTAATAAGGTCTCTTCAGTTTAATTAAAGTTAAAATGATACTCATGAATAATAAAAAATCCAGCCATAACTTCCATGCTGCTTTTCCTTCCTAATTTGCAAAATGTTATATGTGTTAATCCCAGACAAAACTGCACCCCAAAGAGTTAGAGAGGATCACTCTTAATGTTCTTATGAAAGCAGACAAAGACAATGAAAAAGTTTCACAATGAAAAAGTTTCACTGGTAAAGTGCTTTGGGATATATTGTATTATATCATTACTGTGGAAACCCTGAACATCTGATTGTTAAAAAAGCCCCAAAACTTTTACAAGGTAGAAACTGTTGCAAGCACTGAAGGGAAGAGGAAAAAGCAATTGTGAGCACTGAAATGGGAAACAAAAGAGTCATTTCTTTGATTAGTACAGCAGTTTTGATGAATGCTGTCAGCAACTGGAAAGCTTTTCTTGCTTTGAGAAAGGATCAATACGGAAAGATCATCCAGAAGGTTGTTCAGTGGCATTGCTCTTTAGATGCTGCTACAGACTCGTGCAAGGAAAGTCTGATTAAATGCAACTGTCTGTCAGTTTAAATCTTACATACAGGCACATACCTGACTGTCAAACCACATCTGTATTAAAGGATAGATCTAACTTAGTTCTTCAATTCCACTAATGTCTCATTTTTGGCTTGTAAAAGGCAGGGTATTGATGTTAAAATTACTTAATAAAAATCCTACTTTGAAGTAGCCTGGAGAATTTCACAATTAGAAAGACATATATTTGTATGAACAGGGAATTTTTACTCTGGATTTTTACATTCCATACTCTGATATGGGAAAGCTAACTCTCTACCAAGCTACTTGAACAATCTTCCAGCTTCTTTGAAACCTGTTATTTTGAAAATTTCTCATAACATATTCAATGTTAGTTTATTGAAAGTCATTTTGCTACTGACCAAGCAAAGCATCCAACCAAGTATTATTTTAATGCTCCGAGAAATAAGTTATTTTACACTTATGTTAAATCCATAACAAACTTGTTAGAAATAAATGTCTCAAAAGATTTCAATGGATCTGTAATAATATTCTAATTTATCATGTAAATGTAAGTTTTTGGTATTTATTGTGTTAGTCACACTTTTTCTCTCATAGCACAAAGAGAACTGAGGTAAGTATTTAAAAAAGAATCTGATTCTTTCTGAGTCTTTACTTTTATGGAAAAAAAATCTTGCCTCTAAGTGATCCTTTTACTGACAGTGATTAATTGTACATGCTATTAGAAGGAAACAGGGAAAACAGTTAGAAAGAATCCTCATTTATAAAGATTTATATAACTTTGTATCCTTAGTCACAATTTGTGAAAAAATACTGAATTGTAAAGAATAGCTTTTAATATGAATTAAATGTTCAGTCATAGTTTGTAGGCAGTACTCACAATCTTTCAACACCTTGGATGCTCAGTAATTTTCCTCATTTAACAAGATATTTTCATATATTTCAAAGTAAAATAAAAGAGTAAATTCAAAAAAATAATTAAAAAAACCCCATAAGCTCTGCAATTTTTTTTTTCTTCCTCCTGCCATTACCTGTAAATATCCTAAATGTTCTGGAAGCATTTCTATCACTGTACAACAGAAAGGCTGAATGGAGGCAGGACAAATGGCCAGTGCAGTGACTGACAGGTAAACAGCTGCCTAGTAAAGGGTCTGCTCACTCCAAATCTGCTGAAGGAAAGCAAAGTTTTCATTTAACAAAGTCCAGATTAGATTTGCAGAAAAGGGAAATGAAAAAATGGCAGAGAGATCATCTGCTCCCATGGACATGGGAAGAAGCTTCATACTTGCACTGCTTTTCAAGGTTTATGGAGTTCATATGAATAAGGACTCCGCTTTATTCTCTGTACAACTAGCAGCATGTTAAATTATTTTAAAGAAGGTTATTTTTATCTCAGACACAGAAATTTTCTTGTTAGGTTTATTTTCTTATGTTTTATATGCATTGAAGTGGTTTTTTATTTATCTTGAAAAACAATTGTGATTCTGATTGTAAAAGCCACTACAGAGATATTGAATTTTAGCAAATCCTAAAGGTCAAAGTACACAACATGTCATTAGCTAGGAATGTCACTTCACTGTGAGATATTTCTATCATTGTTTATCTCTGAATTACCATTTTTCATTCTAAATAATCCTAATGTTTATTTCCTATGACCAAAATCTGATTTCAGCAACAGTGTTCAATAGTAATGGAAATTTGCTTCAGTTTTTGCTGATTGCTTCTCTTTTGCTTCTCTAGTTGTTGAAAAATGGATTTGTTTGCCATTACAAAATCTGTTACCATAGTTGTTAGTTTACTTTATTGCAGAAGATAGAGAATGACATAACTCTTCCAAGTAATGATTTTTTCAAGGAAAAAAAAAAATCTTCAGTCAAGACTGACAATTCATGTAATGCTTTCGAAGAATGAAAACAAAATATTAAAATATCAGTGGCCCACACCAGGATACAAAGCTAATAGGGCAAGGGTAAGGGAACCATCATGATGCACAAAACATAGAAGTAAGCTGTAAATTATTTGTGATGCAGAGCCCTTGCCATTCAAAGGAAGCATAACAATTTTTTCTTCAAAAAGAAACTAAAATTCTGAAGAAATAATATAGTCTAACTAACATTTTTTCATGAGGGGTGAAAAATAAGCATTCCAAATATATTTAACATATGTGGGGAATGATAGAAATGTTGCAACAAAAGAAAGGAAGTATCTGTGATGATATAAAAATCTAATTTATAAATCAAAATTGAAGTACCTGCAGGGAAGGCTCCATTTAATGTCTAATATTGAAGAAGTGCAATTTACATAATGCTAGGAGAAATCTAGACCTGAGGTCATACAGTCAGAAATGTAAATGAAGGATATACCTGAAGGAGTAATTGGTCGAGCTGAGGTGTTACCCCCACAAGGGTCTGAAGTTTTGCCACTGCAAAGCAAAAGTCCTGTTGAAATGTTTAACAAAGAAAACCATGCAATTCTCTCAGTACTGGCAATAATTTACACATTTTTATTAAATTATTCGAATTATTTCACTTCAGTTACTTAGAACCATAAAATGGTTTGTGGCTAAGAATAACACTCACAGAGGTTGAAAACGAAAGATGCAAAAATTTGAATTTTATCACCACAGAAAACAGAAACTAGTTAAAGGAGCAATATCATACCTGATTTGTGAATAATGGGAACATTTGCATTATATTTATTGTTCTTGTGTGCCTTTATCACTTTTATTGTTGTGCTGCAGTGTAGCCCTTTGAAGGTCTGCCAAACCACTGCGGCTTACTCAAATGCAGGGCTGAATTTTAATTAAGCTTAGCAAAATACTCATTGAATTTGCTGAGCCTGATTAGGCCAGTCATCCTGATAGACGTGCAGAGGGCATCTTGCTTACTTATTTTAACAACTGACAGAGGCAATTAATAGATTCTTGTAAAATAGTTAAATGTGAAAAAACCAGAATGTCATCACCTCTTTTCATTGGCAGTCTTGTTGTTTTATGTATTCAACATGGTTAGAAAAGATTTCTTGGTATTGTAATAATGAAGTACTGAAGAGAAATTCAGTATTCATATTCATGAAGATTAAATCACCAAGATATGCATTTTGTTCCACTAAAGTATTCCCCCATAAAATCACAGCCCAGTGAAGAGAAGTCTCCATGGTCTCTGCAGGGTAACATTAAATTTGTATGCAAGTGGATGCCTTCTTACAGATGACTTTTTTGATTTTTCATAGGAAGATACTGGGACCTCTCTCCAGCTTATGACATTAGAATATCCTCTGTCTCTATATATATACATATATATACATATATCCTCTATCTTCAATCTTTCCTGTGAAGCGTGTCTATGAATTGCAAACCCAAATATTCTTTATCTCTCTTCTCCGTGAGAGTGGCAGTTTCATTTCTCAGAAGTTTAATAGTCGGGTGGATTTTGACTTAGTAGCATTGTCCTTAGTACACTCCTGTGCATTCCTTATGCTTAGGAGTGCTGGTTTTGCTGTTTTGTCTTACCTATTAACCCATGTTCAGGGGGAAAAAAAAGCTTGTAATGTATAATACCTGTCACGTCAACCAACCTCTAATCCCTAGAGAAAAGGAATAGTACCAACAAAAAAGGCAAACAAGGTGAATAAAACCATTGATATTCTTGGGATGTAACTTAATTTTTTCTGTCATGAAAGGATATGAAAAGTTCAACAAAATTAACAGAATTTGCATTCACTTCAAGTTGTTTAGTATCAAGCTAATAAGTAAACAAAATTTTAACTACAAAGATAAAAATTCCTTATACAGTGACTGAACTTCAGTGATCAAAAAATCCCAGAGTAAACAAGAGTGACTTGCAGCAGAAGGAAGAATAGTAAATAAATTACCAAAAAACACAGCATTTAAAGACTAAATTGCAAAGACCAAAGAGCTTCTTTCTCTCTAAGTGAAAAGGTGTGGAAAACAGAAATGGGGAAGATTTACTGTGTGAAAATGGAATTTGTACAATTAAAAGAAGGGCAGCAAATTTGTGATTTAGTGTCCTTCAGTACAACTAATACACAAATGCAAAGGGTGGGAAAGATGGTGCTAATATTTGATTTCACTGCAAAACAGCAGTTTTCACAGTTTTTGGTGGGCTAATTCTAGGCCAAGGGGAGAAAAAACACACAATACCTGGGATAAAAATTGTCTTAGGAGACTTGGTCTCTGTCTACATGCAAAAGACAAGGAAACAGACTAGATCAACACAGAGGTTAAAAAAATATTGTTGATTACACCCTTCCCTCAGTCTCTTGTAATTACTCTTTGTTATTAATTATGTTAAGGAGACAACCCCCTATGTTATCCTTACTATTTTTTTATTAATTGCGATATTTTATGTCTAAGAAAAGGATTTACTTTTAATAGGCATACCAGAATTGTATAAAAACAACATCCAAAAAAACCAAATAAATAAAAAACTAAAAAGAAATAAAACCAAAAAAAAAAAAATCCCAAAAAACCCCCAAAAACCCCAAACCAAATAACCCAAAAAACCCCAAACCAAATAACACAAAGCTCTTTTACTGCTTACTTAATCTAACTACAAAGAAAAGTTGTAAAGCAAAAAATCATGTGCAATATACAGAAAAATTCAGAAATATTAGCTACCAAAACTTTTGCTCGAGTAGAAGCTTTTAAACTTCTTTTCTGGAGTGTTACTGACACATAAAAGGGGAAAAGAACGCTTACATGCACTGTCATCACCACGGTCACTGCTGCTATCCTCAGCATTTCCACATTGGCACTTTTACAAGGGTCAGTCATATCCCCCAGGTGGTGCCTTATTTAGGATGAAGTGCTTATTTTTCAAAGAACTGATGAAGTGTAGAAAATAATTAAGATATTCCAAAATCTGTCTTTATGATGCTATTTACAGGAAATTCCCTTTGACTGCTATACCTTTGTTATGCAAATTCTTTCCTAACTGCCTAGCTTCACCCATTTCAATCCATATTTATAAAGAAAATCCCACTATTGGTGGGGTTTTTTTCATCAAGACATATAAGGGCTATTGAGCTAAAGGCAACTCATTATTCCAGTTTTTCATCCTATATCTCTTTGCCACAGAGATATTATGCATTTTTTTATTTAAAAAACCTAAAGAATTAGGATCAATATTACATTATATTGTCCAGTAGACAGATCAAGGTCACAAAAGAAGTAAAAAAGAGAATAAATAATATTCAGATATATAATAATTGTTTAACCTTATGGAGGTTTTTTCCAAAATGATCTGAAAATTTCTAGCATATTGGGTCTATGTCTAGAAGAACATGATGGGCATGAAAGCATTAATAAAAATATTTATAAAAAAATTATAGATGGCTTTAATTTGATACAATTAAAGCTACCTCTATCAATGGTAAGGATTTATAATTTGTTTTTCTACAAGTACAAATAAACACTTTTTTGGAAGAGACTTTGTAGGTTCTATTTCAACATCAAAATAGTCAGTTTTTTTTGTTTTGGTTTTTTTTTTAATCCTAAAAGAACACTGTTAATGGCAATTTTTTTGAAACCTAGGCAGCTATCAAGGTATTTGTTCTCAGCAGGTCTCCGCCCATCACTATCATTATGATTTTGGAAGCTTTCCAAGAGAGATACCCTCCATCTGTTACTGTTTCACAGAAATGGTACCTTGAGGTCCACTTGACCTATAAGCCCTTAAGCTCTCCAGCAATTTAATAATAATTTTTTCTCAGTCAATTAGGTTGACAGAAAGTGCTGCATGGAAACATCTCAGCTTCTACACTTTTTTCCATGTGCAGTTCTCTAATCTTGTTTCTTTCACAATTTCACTTTCAAGCTAAGACTTTTAGACTCTCCCTTGCGGCAAGATTAAGGGAAAGCCCCATGAGAAGCAGGTGCTGAAATTTTCCCTGAACCCTAGGGGGAAAAAGAAAAAAAAGAATTAAAGTCTTGTAAAGTCTGTGGCTCTCATGATCCAGGGCTGTGATCTCCAGTGAGTGAACATGGTAATGCTGAGGGGAGAGACTCAGGCTTAGAGACCTTGTTCACAGACAAGGATTTGAAGATCACCTTTGACAAGGGGAATAAATATTGTAAGTTCAAACCCCAAGCAATTGATGGGACTACTCAAGGATCACAAAGTTAGAGAAACCAACACAAAAAATTCTGCTACCACAAGCATAAATAATTCACAAGTGTGATGTGATGTTCTACTTTCCTATGGGTAACAAGGCATCAAAATCAATTTTTATTCAAAATATTGAAAATGCTGATACATAAAAAGAGATTTAAGATATGACACCACAGAAAAAATATTTTTATTACTCTTATAATTAAATTAATAAGGTTTCTGCATGGATGATAGATTTTCTGATCATCATTTCTTTTGCATTTATCACAGAGAATCTATTGATAAAGAAATACTGCAAAACTCTTCCTAATTTCAGCTGAATCATAACGCCACAGATCCAACAAACAAACTCTAAACAGCTGACACTTTGGCTTGGGACATCCCTATGTTAGATCCGTGATTTGATGGTAAAGACAAATCGTTTGATTGTGGCATCATTTGACAAAGACTGTGTCTTGTCTGGTTTTCTAATGTTATAAGTTAAAAGTGATATAAATAACATATAATGTAGATGTTAAAAGTTCCAGCTACCCACAGCAAAATACTAGGAAGAGAAAGGCTATTGTAGGAGAGAAGGTTGATTATTTAATTCTTGTCTTTTCTCTGCTTGACTCTGGAGCGTGGAAAAACACATTGGATGGGGAAATGAATAAAAAGGGAAGGGAAAAAATGGCAGAGTGGAAATAAGCTAGCCATTTCATCTCACAATTCAGAAATATTCTACATTCCCACCACTGGAGACAAGTTCTGAAAATAGCACATGCATTTTTTACCATGTCCAGTTTGTGTCTTGAGAGTATCTATTGTAACCTACTTCCAATTATATTAATGAGAAGAGAAACAGTCACTGACATTCTGATACATCTTGATATCACCAAACTTATTGGCAAGCAAGCAAAAAGAATTTTCCTTGTTTCAGAATAGCAAGAAACCTTAAGCAGGGGAAAGCTCACACACACATGCACACACAGATGGAGACAGTGATGTTCTGCAGTTGGAAACTGTATTAACAGAACATTTGCTTTCACAAGTAATTACACACATCTTCATGGACTTTATCTACTGCTTATCCAAAAAGGGAAGCCTTAAAGCTAGGAAATGAACATTTCCTTCAAGTCACTTTTCTTATAAAGTCACTTAGAAAGAATAAAAGATATTCACAAATATTTATAAGTGGTTTGTACCTAATGAAAAAAAAAATTTACTTACGAAATAATATGCATGAATCAAGCTGAAGTACATACAACAAATACAAGTCCAGCTGAAGCAAAAAATTAGACTAGAGAGATTTTGGGTCATCTATTTTTATACATGTACTTGCATGGCTATGCATGTCTTTGTGCACAGAGAAAGAAAAAGAGAAAGGTTACATTGCAGCAGAAGCTTGTTCTGAGGAGACGTGTGGGAAATCATCACTTAAATTGCAACAGCCATGTAAGAACTGCTCTGGATCTACAAATTATGTCCACAGGTCTGACATAAATAGAAGCTAGTCTACTTTTCTCAGGATTATTAGGGTTTTCTTGAAAATACCAAGGAAGTACACTGACATTTAGAGAGTTTACATGGCAAAGCAATAAAACTAATAGCTTCATTTTCAAGAAACACAGGAGTTTTTGGTATATCAAGTCCCTTTACTTTAGCTCTTAAAATCAAATGTCTTGTTGATCTGGCAAATACATGAGTACTATAGAAATAAGATGAGGAATCTAACTTTATTTAATGAGGATGGCTGGTTTTGGACTTTATAAACCAAATAATGTGTTCCTGAAATGATATTTAAGTCCAATGCAAACTGTTAGGTGAATCCCTTGTCATCTTCATACCCAAGACCCTTTTCTAAAAGCATTATGAGACCAATAAACCCCTACAATGGAAGGAGGTGTACAGTTGATGGCTAAGGAGATATTCCATGAAGTTCAGAGGAAAATGCAGGGTTTGACTGAGCAAAGCTGTTATACAGAAGCTGACTCAGCCCCAAGGGGACCAGAGGGTGGTCTTTGTTTCAGGTTAGCAGCTATCAACAGTTTTATCATGCCTGGATCATCAGGCATGATAAAATTTTCTTCCTGAGTTCATTAGAAGAGTGGGAATGTCTCCCTGAGTTGGCCAATTTAGCACAAGAGGGAAGATCTGAGATTGAAGATCTGAAGAAGAGGAGCTGTGGATTAGCCCAGCAAAGAGTATAAACCCCAAAAAATTAACAAAGGAATTTTAAAGAGTTCCAGAGGCTTGAGTTGACTTCACCTACCCATATGACTTCCTGATAAGGGGGGATTCTCAGCAGGGTGATGGTGAGAGTATTATGGACTTGTGCCTGGACTGTAGATATTGCTGTATTTCTCTAAGTGTAACATAGATTTGTATTGTGTTATATGGGATCTTGCCTACTGTCTTGCTAGATCAGAAATCCCATGGAACATCAATATCTTCATACAGGTGAATTAGATATCCCTCCCCATGTGCAATAGCTAAAAGGACCTGGTCAGAGAGTATGAAACTCTGACAAACATGCAAAAAGAACTTAATCCCCAAACGAGAAAGACAATTATTTACAAAACATGCACCCCCAATTTGTCATGCAGAACAGTTACAGCACATCCAGGTTTTTTAGTAAAGTGTCATGGACAAGACAAACTCATTCCTTGAAGAACATGTCAAGAAGAGCAAGCATTTCTATTTTGAATGACAGAAACTGATGTTAGTCAATGGGTAATGCTCACACGTTATACAGCAAAGGTTTGTTCATGTTATCATTGCAGAGACAGAAGAGGAGGGCAGGAAACAATTCTGCCATGCTGGAAAATCTGTAGTAAACCCTGGTGCTTGTTATTAGCTTGAGAAACAAGCAAACAAAACCAAGTGTACTATTTAAGTGCCTATATAGAAACACTTTTTTTCTTTTCTCTGACCTTCAGTAATTACTGCCTGGTTACAGATAGAGTGGAAAACCAAGTCTTTGAGATCTTTCAAAATGAGGGTTCCATTCTATTTCCATTGAAATCAGATTAGAATATTATACCTGACATTAATATGAACAGCATCAATTCCTCAAAGAGTTTTGGGCTGTCTCAGAATAGTTGTGTATCACTATAGACTTCCTCATTTCTATTCCAGATTCACTTCTAGTTCTAATAGTTTAAATTAAACATAAAATAAACAAATCACAAGGAAATTGTGGTTGTGAGTAAATTACAAGAATAATACTGATTGACTTCAAAAAGACATAGTTGGTTTTTTATCTCTCCTGTGTCCTCTTTATCTCCTTGGAATATATATTAAGTTACAGTAAAATACTTTTAAAGATTTTTTTTTTAATGACTTCATAAAGAATAATTTTCAGGTAAATATCAATGCTTACACTTAGCAAATTAGAAAAAAAATCTTGCAAAAGTGTCAATGTCCTACAATTCAAAATCTTATGCAACATAGCAGAAAGGAAAACTACATCTTCTAATATCCTATTATTTTTCTAGCACAAACTTATTACTGATTTTTTTAAACAAGAAAATTAGGAAGATGGTAATTACTTCAATTTTCACTGTATGTATATTTCATCTGATCTTTTCTGATTACTGCTCCTTAGCCTTTTATGATTTTCAAGAATTCTGAAAGTATCAATTATGGTGGATTTTTCTAACAATTTAAGCACTACATTATTTGAAATACTACTGCTATTTCTTATTTTAGCTGCTGAGAAATACTGCAAGTATCATTCTGGGGTAATTGATAGTAAATATTGACATTTTAATAGCAGCTACAAAAACAGGTGATATTAATCCCAGAATGGATGCCCTACTACTCCTGAAGCCCAAGTATAAATGGTATTTCTAAGATTTATGAGTAAATTTAATAGATTTCCTCTTTACTGTGCTTGACAAGTAAGGAGAAAGTGAAAATAGAAAAAAAAAAAAAAGCAAAATTCACACCAAACAATGCTTTCAAAAAAGTCTAAAGCAAGAATATTCTCATATCCTTTTAAGAATACAAAGTGAGCTGAGTGTAGTTAGTTTTCAACTGCAGATTAGAATAATGATTTCTTTTCAAATTATTAATGACAGATAATTAGGCAAATTTTTCCTTTATTTTTTTTTTTTCTAAAAATAAGACATAATGAATATATTCCATTAACTGTTTAGTACCTGGTCTGAAAACCTTTTCATTGTTCCTTCTTTAAATACAAAACATTCATAGAAAATCTCTCAGGAAAACTGATTAAAAATGAAGAAGTGATGCACAGAGTCATACTTGCCTGCACACTCAGTTTCTGTCCCAATGCTTGTATAAATGCACACTCAACACTTGACTGTGAATGCACAGAGCTATTGTCTTTTTCTGCCTCCTCTATTTTTTTTTCTGTGCCTGAAGTTTCTGATTTGATAATGAAAGTAAAGAAAATTCACAGCATACCTTATTTTACTTTTCAAAAAAGTCATGGTACATTCAGGGTGCATATACCAACTCAAAGGCAAATAAAAATTAAATCCATTGTCCTCATAGGCCCCAGTAGAGAGATGAACTAACTGGCAGTGAAGCAACATTTGGTCTCCAAACAAAATAATTTCATTAGGCCTCCTGTCATTTGAAAATTTTTCTCTGACAAGCAACAAGAACATGACAAGAAAAACAAAACAAAAAAAAACCAGCACACAGGTGTAATCTTCCCAAAGTACAGAAAATTAAGCATCATAGGTAAGAAGAGAAAGACATTTTTAACAGGGACAAAATACTGCCTCAGTTCTGATCAGGCTTTCACAGAGACATAACACAAGCCTTATCTGAAGTCCATGGCACAGACTCACAGAGACAATGAGGCAAATCCGTGGATATTTAAGCCCTATCTCGTGCCCAGAGCAGCATCCAGGCTGTGTCCAGGGCTGGGTTTTAAATATCTCCAGGGATGGAGAATTCACACAGCCTCTCTGGGAAACCTGGCCCACTGTTTATCCTCACAGTATAAATCACCCCTTGTGTTCAAAAGGAATCTGAGGAGTTTTGTTTTGTGCCCACTGGCATCTGCCCAGTCAGAGGGCACCACTGAGAAGTTTCCTCTGGATTCTTTCCCACCAAATATTTGCTGAGCTGCCTTCTAGCCACCCCTGGTCTGCACTGGTGGCTGGGGCTGTTCCACCCCATGGGCAGGACTTGGCACTTCTATTTCTGAATCTCATACCACTCCTCACAAAACTCTGGGCACAGATGCTCAGCTGGATTTCAGTCCACCTCACTGTCCACTCATTTAAGCCAAATTTCATCAGCCTGTCTATGATGATGCTAAGTGGCAGCCTCAAAAGCCTTGCTGAAGTCAAGACAAATATTACTCATTCTTCTACCCTCATCCACCAAATCTGTCATCTCATTGTTGAAAGCTGTCAGACTATGTAAATGGAAGGAAGAGTCTATTTCAGGTCTTTGGTTTCTAGGTGAAAGGAAATGAGAGGATGAGGTAAGGACAAGAAAAAGATTCAAACCAATTGCATATTTTGCGAATAGACTTTTGAATTGTTAGATTACTGATTACTATTTTGCACTCAAGGCAGTGAAGAAATTGGCATTCTCTTAGCTCCATTTCTTCTTCCTCTTTTTCTCTCTTAAATAAATAACCAGAACACTGAAGTGCTGAATACATATAATTCCCCAAATCAGTACTGCTTCTGACACCCTCTGCTCAATTTCACGTGTTATGAACGGTGATAGAAAAACATCTCCCTATAAATTAATGTGATTTATTTATGTTTTAAGTGACAATTCATGTCTTAAGTTGCATAGTTGTTTTGTCTTATTTCAACAAATTCAAACCATTTTGCTGGAAAAACAATAGCACTGTCTGTATTTTTTTAAAAAGAAGAAATAGTGAAATATCACTTCCAAACCTCTTCGAAACAGTAAAAGAAACATATAAAACTTTAATGTTTAGAGGAAAAAAACTCACCAAAAATCCCCCTAGAATTTCCAGGCTTGAAATTCCTATTCTTTTTTTTTTTTTTTAAGTGCACATACAGTTCAAATATTCATAGTATATTCCACTGACTTTTAACTTCCTGTACTTTCTACAGTGTAGGAAACCAAAGAAAAAAAAAATAACCATCTATCTGTATTTTAAGGATAGAGATATATGTATATATATAAAAGGTAGCTATTTTTCTTGCTGGAATTAGAAAGTATTAAAGTGGAACAACTTAAAACATAAAAAAACTTAAAACTTAAAAAAAAATTTTTACCTGAGCAGCACCCAAGACTCAATCTTGTTTATTTATTTAAGACATAAAATGTTTAATTTCTATGTTTAAAATCCATAAAGAAAAATAAATAAAAATCTCTTGGAGTGAAATCCTTTTACTGGTTTTAATGGTTATCAGTGGACTCAGGATGTGTAAGTGAGGTATTAGCAGTTCCCTCTGTTGTACACGTCTCTGCTTAGTTGTGCCTTTTGTTGTGTCTGCATAAAGAAATTAATTTTTTCTCCATTGAACTCAAACTATGAGTAAAGATTCACTTATTTGATGCAAACCAACTATTCTGAAAAAAACCCCAGAGTATTGCTAAACTCACTGAGTCCTGAATATTCTTACCCCTTTGCCCATGCATGTTTTATTGACATGGTAATATATCATTTTTTCCCCCTAGAAAACTGCTGCATTCAATCTTGTAATGGGTGGTACTTGTTTAATGACAAATCACTCAATATCCTCTTTTCTCTTCATTGTTAGACGCTTCAAATCATTTTCTGCAAACAAATTGCAATATCTCATCAGATTTTTTGACTCTACATAGCTATCAATAAATTAATTTCTGCACCATTATGAGACAAGAGTTCATTACTATCCCATTCTACAGAAGAGAAATAGAACCACAGAAAGAAAATTAGAAGTGTCTTCTAATTTCAGTTGTCTAAATTTACAACAAGCACTCGATTTTTTCAGTGATATGTTCCAAACTTCAAATCTGAAGTTAAAATTTTAAAAAAAAACCCTCACTCATTATTACACAGAGAAATGGTGGTTCTGAGAAGCTATTCACATAGAAACTCTGGCAGAGAGACAAAATCTAGCTCTGCAGAGCAATATTTGATTTAACCACCTCTACTGTTATTTTTTTCTTGGGACTACTTTTTCAGTACCAATATACCAAAATCCTGTAACTTGGGACTACTTTTTCAGTACCAAACCCAAAAACCTGTAACCATTTCCTTTGTTATTTCTTAATCTTTTTTTTTGTTGTTGTTTTTTTTTTTGTTTCCTAGATGAAGGACTTCTTATTTTAGGAATTTTTTACTGACATGCTCCTACTCCAACAATCATTAAAGTCAGGTACTATAAAAATGCCTCCTCCTAATATATTTATTCTTGCTCCTGCATGAAGGAGCTCAAATCAGACCAAACTGACCACTCAGATCTGTTCAGATTTAGTGCTTTTATCAACTATTTATAGTAAGTATGCAAATGAAGCAGAACCAAAGCTGTGAACTTCCTAATGATTTCTTGTATTTCTACAACATTAACTAAACCAGCATTTATTCTATTATTTTAGTACATGTTATACATTTAATTTCTATTATTTTAATAGCAAATAGTTGGAGAAAATATGTCAAATTAATCCTGACTAAAGATAAAAATTATTATTGACAGATATATGAAACAGAGAAACTGACAAGAATAGCAGTTTACTGTCTCCAAACTATGTAATGAGACATTGCTTGAAAAATATGCCTATTTTCTAACATCAGAGGAATGCTTAAATATGGACTTGCCTTCAAATATAAATAGTTTTTTCCTACCTGTTGTGACTTTTCGCTCAAGTGTCCACTCCTTGGGTCAGACTCAGGCACTTTGCTTTACGGACTTCATCCAAACAAATCTTTCCAGATAAACTGTTTCAGTCTCTCCCCTTTTCTTTTACAGTCATTGCCCTGGCTTTGTCTCAGATTCCTTGACCCACGTTCACTGGCCAGATGCCCCATTTCTGCCTCTGATTTCCCAAACCCAGCTCCAATAGCTGAGCTGCTGCTCACATTTCCCCTTCCAGGCACTACTCTATGCCCATCCACTAACACCAGTCTCAGTCTTTTTGGTCCCATTGTCTGCTTGGGTCTCCCCCTCAGACCCACCCTCCTGTTTGCCATCTCCACCCTTTTTCCTCCTTTTGCTCAAGTTTCTCTCTCAGCTTTCCAGTGGGATTTGAAGGATGCTTCCCATTTCTACCTGCTCCAATTCACTTCCCATGAAAAGGGCCAAGGTTACTTCCTGAGCTTTTCACTTGTTCATTCCCTTAACAATTTTTGATTCCCTCACACCACTCCCCCCTCCCTGGGGCCTCTCTCCTAGGACGCCCAGACCTCCCCTCCCAGTCACATTTCAGAGGGATGTATTAGTGGATGCAAGAGACAGGAAAGAAGTCAGGACTCTCATATAACCTTACCCTCCTGTGGGAAAGGAGCTCCATGGTAACCCTACAGAGATGGGCTGGGTTTTGCTTTGGATAACAGGGAGACAATGCAGCAAAAATACAGAATTGCTGAAATCAGCCCTGGGAAAGTACAGCAAGAGAGCAAGATGACTGCAATTAGTAATATTTCACTATTAATAGTGTTGATATCTAATGCACCAGATTTTCATTAGTATTACGTACACACAGGGCGAGGATATGAACACATTGGCTACATGATGCTACCCTTTCCTTAAGGTAGGAGGCTCTTATTTACAGCACAGAAGAGTCTGTTTCCTCCTTTAAGTTGCTTTTGGTTCAGGTGCTTGAATCTAGACTTAGTCTGTCCCAGGGAAAGTCTCTTCCTGCCCCACAAGGTCTCACTCCAGCCACCCAGGGCTCCCACTGCACCAGCACCTCTGTCATGCCTTCGTCAGCTGGACTGTGATGTCCTGGGAAAGGTAAGAGAGACACCCTGAACAAAACCCCTGCCAAGGCTCAAGTGCCTGTAACACGTGCCAGACCTTTCCAACAAACAGCTGCTGGAATGATTACTTTTAAGAGGGGCAAATCTGCATCTTTTCCCTGTCTTGAAATCTGCCCACCAGTTGGGTCCCAAATGAGCGAACACTGCCTTGAGGTGAATCAGCAGTTAAGCACTAATGCCTGTGCCAGAGACTGAGAAGTGAAAAGGTGAGGAGAGAACGTCCTGCTTAATTACAGAACAAATTTAATTTTCCTTAGGTATTTACTCTGTACATTACCCCTGCCCACCTGTCAAACCTGTGCACCCATTTGAACAGTCGTGGCTGCGTACTGGATCAATAACTGCTGATCTGAAGGGTCTCAAGAGGTTTGCTTCACATCAGTTGTACACAGAGACAAAATGTTAAGCTTCATTGCTTTGTTTTCACCTAAATCACTCGATTTTAGAATCGGGGGGTACACAGACCTGAAATAAAGGGTTTTGCTTCTTTATTTATATATTTGGAGTACTCAGCAGAGTAAGATAAATTCCATGGTTTTATTTCCTTGGCTAAAGTAAAAATTATGAAAAAGAATGCATATTCTCCTCAAGTCTCGAAGACTTTTCATCCTCACAGCATTAACATTAATCACAAAAACTGACCTAAATCCCATAACCACCTTGTCATAGGTATTTCAATTTGCTTGCTTAAATACTCATGAAAAACTTAGGATTTTCCAGATATTTCCATTATTGTCAGTAAATTCCAAGTTGCCATAGAAAAGGAATTAGGTTTCTCTCTACCCCTACCATTATTTTAGTAGTCTACATTTTTTAATTTAATATTTGCAGGCTGAATAATTTCAAGCAGACATGTCCTATGACTCACTAACGGTTAACAATTTAAAAAGCAGTGATTAATATTCTGCAAATCCCACTGACAATTCCAATTGCATAGCACTATATTCTCCTTGGAATACATTTCAGATTATGAAGTAGAAGGAAAATCTGTACTCCTTATTCTCACGTTGTTTTGGGCTTAGGAGGAATGAAAAGGTTTAGGCTACATATTTATACCATCATTCTGCCATAATTTATAAATCCCTGTCTGGAATATAAATGATCAAATTTCTAATTTCAGACTTTCTATATTTTTGCTTATCTTCCCCATCTGTCAGAATAAGAAAGACACTTAGGGACCTTCGTATAATTTGATATTGTTGTTCTATTTTCTCAGTTTACAGGTCTTTAATGTTATTTTCACTATCAGTGGAATCTGTTGAGATTAGTCAAAAAGCAAAAGTAATTGTGGCTTTAAAATGAAAGTTAAAAGACACTAACATTGATATACTGACAATCAAATAACACTTTTTAAAAATACGTGTTTTCAGTAAGTGTTTTCTGTGTGTCAAATATTGACTTTTCACTATGAATCCAGAATTTTTTTTTTTTTAATTACTGTCTTTTGAGCTATTAGTGCATACAGTGAGCAGAAAGCAGGTAATACACTCTGTGTGTGTGTGCTTGAGCTTACTGATGATGAAGTCTTGTGGAGTTTGTGAATTTTTCTTCTGCATTACACTAATTTTTACTCCACTGCTTGTCTGGCTCAGGCTTTTGTTATTCTGTCAAGATGAATAAAGCAAAAAAAGTTTTCTTTCAGTATTTGAGCATAATTTCAGAGAAGTTGGTACAATTTAGGATCAGAGAACAAAGCTGCAAAATTTTCAATTATGAAAAGTGTTTCACATTATTTCATCCGATACTTCACAATAATTACAAGCAAAATGTACATAATTTTATATATATATATTTATCTATAATGCTAAAAAAAAATGTCACTAAAGTGAAAATTAGTATAAGTTTAAAAACTCAGCTGTCACTTTTTAATCTTGGTAATGTTAACAAACGTTAAAATCTCCAGTGAAGTCAGCAAAGTAGGCCCAATTTATATTAGTCACTGCTTTGCCTATGAGAAGAACTATTTTCTTACATAAAATCTCAGAAATCTCATGGAAATATGCCATAATTATAAATGAGTCTTACAGTTACTTTCATAATTATTCAAAGGAAAATTGTACATAATATTGCCTAAAGTTCAGGAAAAATGCCAATGTTTTGTGGAATTTTCTGGTACTTTGTTTATAGCCAGTGACATCTTTGGCTGGTTCTCAAAATGTTTTCATAAAGTTCTTATATTTCCATTAAATTCTAAAGCAGCACAAAAAGATACAAAAAAAAACCCAAATAATTTTTAAGCTATATATTTCTTTGGCTGTAAGAATATTTCACTGAAACACTAACCAAACATATTCATCCAAGATAAATATTTAGCCAGCATTTACGTACCCTGAAATACTGGTGCTCTTTTTTTAATTCTGTTTCTACTGGCAAATGATTTAACACATCTACATTTAAATTAGGAGGGTAAAAAGTCAGAAGTGTATGAGTGTGTTCTGCTTATCTCATCACAGTAGTTTCCATGTAAATGCAGTGATAATGAACAAAATTTCTCCTCCAGAAGGTACCTCACTGGTTTCACCTCATAGCATAGATGCCAGCACTGTTCTATCCTTCTCATATAATTTTTACTTAAGATGTTGTCTCAGACTAGCATAGGCACTTGAACAAACATTGCACTTTGCTTCTGAGGTCTGTCATTGCATTTTTGATACATTTGCTTAAAAGTCAGGGGTTGAAAATGCCATGGACACACATCAATTTGTATTGAGGACTGGTATTCCCAAGTGAGGTTAAGTATCCTTAAGCTTGACTGTAGATATTTGGTGTTTGGAGCTTTTTGCCTGAATTTTATTAAGTGTTTTACTTTGTGATGCTTGGTTGCATAGTTTATAAAAACTACAGAGCACTACAGAGACAAAATGCTAAGAACAGCAAGCAAAAAGGATAAAGAGGATAAAAAGGATAAAATGTGTGAGGAAAACTGAAAGATAAAGAAACAGAGTAGTCTCTACAAAACCTGAAAACTCCAGGGAATGGATCATATCTTCAAGGTAAGAATAGAAATGAAATTGCCCTTTTTCTGAAACAGTGAGATGAAGAACAATCACCCATGGAAGAAAAAGTGTGGATTGGCATAAACTAAAAAATAACAACATCATAAATGAGAGTGGATGAGAAGCACCATACAGAAATATTTGCAGGCAATATGGATGTAGTTGCTTGACTGATAATGTTGGTGGTCCTGCAGTGGCCAGGACAAATCACATTATCTATTGTGTTCCAGATCAATCCTCTGTAGGGACAACAACCTTCAAACTATGGCAGTTCCCACTGGGAACAACAGCCTCTCTAGGGAACAGGAGTCTACAGCTGAGTCACAAATACTTGCCTGACACTTGAATCAGTTCAAACAGAAAATATGAAATCTCAAAATGTAATGAAAGTTCATAACCTTTCTCAGAAAATCATCTGAAAGCACTTTAATGTGATTGAACAAAATGCGGCACCTTTTGGAGACTAGGAAAAAAATGATTTCCATTTCATAGTTTAATAATTCTAGAAGAATAAGTCTTCTAAAGATACTTTAAAAACTGAACACTTAAAAACACTCCTGAAACCCTCTCTTATTTCATCACTAGATGTTTATAACACTAATGTTTCAACAAATCTGATACACCAAATGTGCTATTTTGGACTGCATGCTCACTAGTCATGATGTCAGTATTTCTATTATGAGGGTTATGAGGAAGAAAGAAAAACCCCAAACAACTCAAATTTTGCATTCCTGTCTTTTCTGGAATTAACCTTCCTCAAAGTGATACATCAAAAGCAGCTCAGTTCTAAAAAACCATGTGATTCTGAAAATCCCTGACAGTGTAGGTTCATCTGCTTATATTTCATCTTCAGCTTCATACTGAATTTTACTTGTGGAAAAGATATTTAGCTTTTCAGGCATTTAAATAATGTGGTAATCAGAAAAGAAACGCAATACTACTTTCTACAAGAAATAAAGTTTTAAATTAAATTATGCCTCTTATGCATGCAATCTTATTCTATCCATTTCACCTGGACAATCTTTCACAACACCTGAAAGGACTACTAATGACTAAGGCACAAAAAATCAGTTTTAAGGGAAAATCATTTCAATGTTAAAAAATATTCTAAGTTTAACTTCGAGCTGGTTGATAGTTACCTGTCAAGACGCAGAAATAACTTCATTTTTCAGCCTCACCACACAGCTAAGCTGTGCAGGCAGGACACTGGAGAAGCATCCAGTGTGAAGCATCCTGAGATTCTGCCCTGCTTCCTTCAGCTCCCTCCACACCCACATCCACATCAGCACCACAATCTCTACTCATAAATATGAGATATTTATTTTTTTAAAGTAGCTGTCCAGTTGCAGTTCACTCTGTTGAATAATAAACTAGTGCCTTTCTAAAGTAATTTTAATTCTGCATGAGATAGCCGGCATATGTTTAAATATGCTTAAATTCATGTATGTTCACTTCATATCTTGAACATTTAAAATAATTTTAATCAGATTTTACCTGTGAAGGTGATCCATCTGATCTGTCTGAATCATGGTCTTAGTAAGACCAAGCAGCAATGTGTGTTAACATTTAATCTCCTCACAAGAGAATAAGGGCTAAAATAGTGACTCCTATAATTAGCCTCATAGGTGATGAATTATACAGCAAATGTGGAGGACTGGATCTGAAGAAGTGTCATGACACACAGTTTAAACCAGGATCAATAGAAATATATTTATAGAAAGAAAAGAGTGCAATTAAAAGGAAAAGATCAAGCATGCATGCACTTTTTCTTTTATGCCTCAAAAATCTTGCTATTCAGAAAAGAGATTTTCTTCCCAGTTTTTTGAATGAATTGCTAATTATTACTTGTTCAAGTTGCAATTACTATATTCACCAGCTATATTGAGGAAAAGAGAAAATCTGTTTGCTTGAGATTAAACCAATATAACTTTCTATCATTTTATACTTACAATTTATTTTGAAAATAACACAAAACATAAGAAATCTTCTCCCTGTGTCAACTGTTTAGGCTTAAGAATTCCTCTGATAATATAAACTTCCAGATGGGTATTTCAAGACATGGCATAAAAACAGCTCAGTATAGATGTTCTTGCCATATTTTCTGTTGAAAGAATAAGGATGTCCCTGAAGTGAATAACATCTCAAAAAAGCCCTTACATTTTACTGGTTAGTGGAATATCACTCAATTATATGAAAGTTATGAGGGTTTGAAATGCATTAGTATCCCAACCACAGTAGAAGGGGGTAAAAAAAGGAAGAGTGAACCATCTCCCAAGCCCACCTTGAAACCACCACAGTGAAGGAATATGGAATGTTGGGACTTACTCTCAATCAGCTCCTCAGTCTTTTTTACTCTTAGGCTACAAAATTCCATCTTGGACCCAAGAAATTATCCTAGCACATACAGAAACACATTTATGTAAAGCAAGTTGTTTGGTAAAATGGAAGTTTGCAATTCCTGTCTGAATTCCTTGCTTAATTCTTAACTTCACTATTTGGCTTCCAATCTCAAGTAACATGATCAGAACCACTTAGTGAGGTTTAAATAAATGCTAAATAAATTGATGGTTTTTCTCTTAAAAAATTTACAGTTTAATGATTTATATATGACTTCTGATTTGTATATGCTTTTTTATACAACTATGGAGGGTCCCATGAGTTTTCACCTAATCTACAAAGAGAACAGGATGTGAGAAATGAAGATTAATAAATGAACAACTGATTAATAAAAAACAACTTATCAGTGATTCTGTCCTTCTACTTCACTGAGTGAAATGCAGATCAATGGGTAGTCCATGGCTCTCCACAACTTTCAGCACCAGCTTTCCAAATATTAATGTCTAAACATCTGAGTGAAAGAAGGGAGAAGTTGAGCTTGGCACTTTCTTAACTATACAGGTATTATGGATCATTCCCTTTTGAATTTTCTTTTTGTGTAGGAAACATAAAGGAGCTCAAAAGTCCTTTTGAGTAAATAGATGAAATGTCAAAATTCCTATATTGAGATTTGCTAGGCCCATTGAAATACAGTATTTTTAAAGGGTTTGCAAGCAAAATTGGACTCAAAGATAGGAACATTCTATTTATTTTGTAAGAAGCACAGCATGTTAGCAATAAATCTGGCACAAAAATTATGCCAACTGACCTTTTGTTTACCATAAATTTAAACATAAAATATGTTGTTGCATATTCTTTGCTGGCATTTTGATCCATTTATTAAATATCAATATTTTAATCTGTGAGGCATTTTTTATGTAGCAGAGTGTACATATTGCATCAAGGATAGATATACTAATTCTGTAACACCAACACTGCAGCTCATTTAGCTGTGCAAAACACATCCTTTCATATGTTGTTCCTTCCTTATAATTTACCTAGTAGCCCACCATCAGCAACAAGAAAGAAAAATTCATTTTTCAATTAAACACTAGGTAACAAAATATTGCTAGGGATTTATCCTAAGGTTTGAATTCCTTGCAAATCTAGTCCTTGATCTTATTCTTCAGAATAAGTCCATAATTACAGGAATTTGAGTACTCTGTCTACCATAATTCCAGTATTTCAAGCATTTGAGCTTTCTGAATTTACAGTGAATTTCCTGCTACTGTGAAATTATTTTCTGTAATTATAAGCACGGTATTTGAATAATTTACCCAAAATGATGCAAAGCTAAAGAAAAAACTTTTTAAAAGAGTATATTTGATCATAATTTCATTATGGAAACTCACCCCCTGGGAAGAAAAAAGTGTATAATTTTGTATTTTCATGCTGACTTTTTAAAACCAGGCTTTGAATTATGTTGGTTCAATTCCCAGACATATGTTAAAAGGTCTTTTAACCTATATAGTGTTGTAAAAAACCACACTACTCTATGTCCCAGACAAGACATATTCTAAAAGAATAAGTTTTGAGGGAATCTTTATTACCTCCTGTTAGTTTTGTCCCCAGTCCACTCTTTGGCTTTGGGCATGTAAAACTTGTCTACTTTGTAATTCCCCACACATAAACTAGATTGTAAGCAATCAGGGGTTTTGTTGGGGGGGGTTGGGGTGGGGTGTTGGTGGTTTTTTTCTTG
>LTAT01000001.1:11256138-11272170 GCA_003286495.1 Chlorodrepanis virens
TGGTTTTTTTCTTGTATTTTTGGGTGATTTTTTTGTTTGTTTGTTTCTTTAGGGTTTTTTTGTTTTGTTTTTTTGGGTTTTTTAGATTTTTCTGCTATTTTAGACATGAGAGATCAATTTCTGTATCTATTTTCTATAGTTTTTTAATTTTATAGAGCACATAATGCTCTAACACAATATGAGCTCTAATTCTATTTTCAGGAAAGTCTTTCTGGACCTTTCAAAAATAGATCATCTGGGGCTTTGTTCTTTGTTTTAATTAAAGACAGAGAACAAAACTTACTACAGTCTGTTTTCAGCATGGAAGATTTACTACAAAGCCATTGGTATTTAATATTTTCATTTTTCAAGCTAGACCAATATGGAAAAAAAGGAGCCACAGTAATTCATAAGTGATCCAGGAATATTTCTCTGGTCCCTCCGGACTGAAGGGATCTGCAGCCACCTACATGGTAATCACAGTAAAACTTGAAGAGAAAAAAGACACAGGGCAGAATCAGTGTGAGGGGGAGAGCCTAATGCTAGTCTTTATGAATTTGGCTTTGCTTTCTAAATCTTTTATCCTTGGAAAACAACAAAAAACAATACAGATAATTAACAAGCATCAGCGTGATTAAAATTAATTTTCTGTCTTCACCATAAGAGTTCATATTCTGTGTTCAGTCTAGGGCTACAAATAGCTGCAGTCACTATATGTTCTACTACTGATGTGAATGGGGAGGTTGTTATTATATCTATGCATTTGAATTTTCCTTACTAGCACCAAGACATCTGCACATTATAAAGAAATCACTCACAAAATATGGCTCTGCAATATATGAGCAGAGGTTGCCAGAACCAAGTTCTGACAGCATACTTGACATATAAGAGACTAAACATTGCTGATTCTTCTTTGTTTCACCAGGGCAATGAAGATCTGTGTAAAACTAACAGATAAACTATAGGCAAACCCTAGAGGAAAGAAGAACATGCCCACTTGAAAGTTCCACAGGGAATTACTTTCCTTGACTCAGTATTTTCCAAACTGTCTTGATGTTTTTTGGGTTGAGTTGGGGTTTTTTTTGTTGTTGTTGTTGTTTGTTTGTTTGTTTTTTGTTTTCAAAATGTGAGAAGGTTCAAATATTGGGGATTTAAACTGAATTTGAGATTCTCAAGTAACTAAGTATCAATTGGTTTTTCAGTTTAATGTGCATGCAATATCAAAGTATTCTTATACTAACTTGAATTCCTAATTTCTTATTTAAGGTTGTTGTTGTTCATTGGAACAGAACAAGAACTGTTGGTTGGGCAGTGGATATTTTTTTGTTTTAGGTTTGGTTTTTTTTTGTTTTTTTTTGTTTTTTTTTTTCCTTTTTGTTTGGTTAGTTTGCTTTGTGGATTTTTAAGGAGTTTTTTTTTTTTTTTTTTAATGATTCATACTCCAGCTCCCTTCTTAAAATTAAATTTCCAGAAATTCACAACTCATTAAAAACTTTACAACTATACAATATTGATTAAATATTATTTGAAATGTAAACACACTATGCAATGACTAGAAGTAAGAAAACAGTGCTTTTAAATGTCATTTTAACATTCACTGTATATATTTTGAGCAATGAGTATACTTACAAAGGAAGAGAAAAATAAATTTTTATTGGATGCTTTGAAATGAGAAGGCTTAAAGCTAAGTTTCATTATGTAAACCTTTTTTAAAATACACTTCTATTTGCCTAACGATGAACAAATACACTAATAACCTAAGAACATTTGTTTTTCTTTTAACTTCTCTCTCTTCCATTTAATTTCAACTTTGTTGGGTCAAGGTTGATTTCTTTTCTATTGTTTTTTGCCTATGTAATATATGGGAGCACCCAAGCATGCTTATATTTGTTTCTCCAGAATGGTTCTGAAGTGCCCAGCTGTACATTTACTTTCTGTTTGACCTCATGCCTAGCTTGTTAATTCACTTCCCTTCAAGGAATTTCGTCTGCTTTTGTTTCTAGTTTATCCTAAACTAATTGAAAAGTAAACGACATCGAGGATGTGAAGTCTGAAAAATCATTCTGCCTCAGAAAGAACAAAATATTCATGTGTAATCAATAATCTGCACACACAGAACAGCAAAATCTATGGTCAGAAGTATTCTTTCCCATCTGCCCATTCCTGTATAAACAGTTCACTTTAAAGAGATCCTAGAAAGACCAGAAAAGGCAGAGGGATAAACATATTAATGAAATACATGTGACTTCCACAATAACTCTCTGAAAAACATGATACTGAAATTATACTGCAAAATTTAACAACTAAACTTTATCGCACATACAAATTAAGCAAGGGATTCTGAAACAGATAATTTACTATAAACAAGCAGGACAAGGAATAGGCTTCAACACATACAAGTTAGAGAGACAATTCCTCAGTTTTCAATAAAGATTTTGAAGAAGAACTAGCATCATCGCTAAATCTGGAAAAAATTTATCAGAAAAAAGTAATGTATGAACTGTAGATAATCCTTTAAAGTTTTATGTGTAAATTTGCTGATAAAAATAAATCACCACTTCTGCAACAAAGTTCATGGGATGTGTGTCTTGAGCTTTGACAATTTTGTAAACTTGTTAGGATTCAAGACTTAGGAAAAGCCTTCTGAAATTAAAATAATTAATTCAGCTGGATTTCACAAGAGCACAGCTCATGGATACAACCTGTTATGTGGCAAGCAGTGTGAAAAAACATATTCTTGAACCTCAAAAAGCATTCTAGGGCTCACCAGCATTAAACTGCTTTGCAAAAGTTTTCAAGCTTCAGCAAATTCTGTGTATTGCTGGTAGAATGTGGCAACTGTGCTTCTGGGTTAAAGATCTCTCCACACAGAGAATGGACAAAGCTTTGGGGAAGGACACCAACTTTGTGGAAACCAACCACATCTATCCCATTATGGAAAAGGTCACAGGTACTGTACAGAGTAAATCTCTGTGTAGCTAATAATATACTGATATTATTACCAAGAAAAAAACAGACAAAAAAAAACCCTAGTGAAAGGTAACAGGGTTAAACACTATAGAGGTGTCAGTTAGGAAAAATACACTGGGATTTTGCAATAATACATAGCAAGTATGGATTACTGAGATAACATTATGTCGTGATCCTTTGTTTCACTAAAAGGATGGTTTCTTTTTGAAATGTGTAACAAAATTCATGAGACAGGAGGAGATATTTCCAGATATCACTTGGAAAACCAGGACATTTCACTATTATGCAGAAATGGAAAGGTCCACCTACCTGAAGTCAAATGTTGCTTTCCTTCTAATACTAATGCCGTCTGTTTCTATTATTAAATAGGTGCCATGTTTAAGTGACTATGAACCACTTGGCAATATTACTAGAAAGCAGAGCAGCAAGCCTCCTCCCAGGCTGGAGACAAATACTTCTTTAGAACTAGAGAATTTGAGAGCTAGGCTTCAGACACTTGCAACACAAAGAAAACAATAAAATCTCTGCTTTGACTGTTATTACCTGTAATACCAGTTATGATGGAACACTAAAGAAAATAAGTAGGGGTAGCAATAAACACTGTGCTTGCAACCCTTTCATCAATTTAACAGGCACACAACAAAATACAAGATAGATTTTTAGTTAAAGGCACTATGTCACTGTCTTAAAATGCTGTAGAAAAAAAAAGTTAAAAATCTGTGGAATTCACTCAAATAGTGAGAAATAAAATAGTGACATAACATTTCATTCTGGCCTCAGAAAAAGTAGTGTTTAGAAGAAAAAATACTTGTTTGGTGTAAACAGAATTCAAACTACATTAATGCCACGTTCCTGGCATGCAGCATTCAAGGTTATACAAGACTTCTTCACATCAACCTCTCCTGACTGACATAGGGCAAATGCTGAAGATTAGTGTCCTTTTTCACTCTGGTCTTAATCTTTTATTATAAAGCTGCCACCCAGTTAATAGAAAATCTGAAAACTCCATTCTACATACGATTCTCAAAGATTAGTAGAGTTTTTAGTCATCAAATCAAATTTAACTTCTATTTAAATACTGATCAATATAAGTTGAGGTTTCCAAATAAACTAACAGTATTTAAGCTGAAACCTTCAATGAAAGTCAGCCATCAGCATTTTATGACTCAGAAACATCCCCCAGATAGAGTTTTGAATGGATCTGATTACTTAAAATGCATGCTATAGCAGTATTTAATTTCCAACATCAGGAGCTGCTTCCTAGAGAGTAACTCGTATAAGAATGCTAAAATGACAGCCTTTTTCCCAGATAGGAATCTATCATCTAATGAACACTGCAGGACTCCAAATTGGTAATGTGCAATAAACAAATATGTTTAATAGATATGGCATGGAGAAAAGGCAGAAGTCTGAGCCTATAGTTTGAACTGAGTAAAGAGAATATGGGTGATAATTCTGGATGTCCTGGAAACATCTTAACTTTCACTGAACACCAAACAAATTTACACACATTGCTATGCAGAAAATATGATATTGTCAAATATCCTTCTACTTTTTGACTCAGCCAGCAGTGCTTATCTCCTACCACACATACTATGGTGTATTCTCACACCTTTCATCTCATATGCTTCTTCAAACTGAAAATCAAACACCTCACACCAAAACCTCTCAGTGCTCCTCTGGCTTGGAAAACTCCAGCACCACACCTCACATCCTATACTCCATCTCCCATGAGGAACTAGAAGTTCAAGCCCCAGACAGGGCAAAAGTACATCCATGCAAATGAAATGCAAAATGAAAGGACCAAAGTTGTGCAATTTGCCATCTTATGCTGACTTTCCTCACAGATGTAATTATGAAAGTGTCTTCTTTTCCCCCAGATAAACTTTACTAGGAACTAAACATTTCTAATTTTCTTTTCTGAAAATGTGAATAAAAAGCTGTATTAAATCAGTCTTCTTCTAATAGATTATGGTGTCTGTATTCTCCCCCAATTTAATTTTTAGAAGGCAAAATATATATTCTAGGCCAGAAAAATTCCTCCTTTAATAGATTTTCTCAATCATTTTAGAGTACACAAGCTAGTTTTACCCTAATCAATGCACACAATTGCACCCTTCAAATGCCTCGAGGAGAAAAAAGTCTGACCTCGTGTTGCAAATCCATGATGAAAGTGAATGATTATCATCACACTCTGAACCAAGTGATTGCTGATTACAGCCATATTTTGAGGACAGGATGTTCCCTGACCTCACGGAATGAAGGTTCTCAGCTGTCAGAAATCAAGAATCCCAACAGCCAGGCACAGGATCAGGAGGGGGCTGAGAGCTGGGCTTCTCCCCCCATGGGCGAGATCTTGAGCAAGGCTGAGCAGGTGGAGTGTCCCACTGCAGGAGCAATCCTACCCCAGCACATCTCCAGTCAGCCCCTCCAGCCACTGGTGCCTCAAGGACTCCCCAGGACATGGATTATAAGCTCTGGTTTCAATATCCCTTAATGGACACTTAATCAGCACTCTTTCATGTGCTAATCATCTTGCACCCACTTTAGCAATGATCTCTAATGAATTGCTACCTGTACCTTTGTTCTGTGATAAAAGGTTTCCAAGGATGGTGATGAAGGATCTTGGAGAATCAAAGAATATAACATTTTGTCATTGAGAATCCAAACATAACATTTATAAAAGCATAACATTTAACTTTGTTAGCTTAGGAATGCAGTATGAAATGAACAGAAACCCAAAGAACATTCAGACATCCAATTCAATTATTATGAAGTTGTGAAATTTTAAGAGTACATTTTCAGTTTTATATATCTGCACTTTCTATGATGTGGGAGTTACAGAGAAAACATTTGTAATGAGGGAAACTATTACACGAATTAAAAAATATTTTTCTTTCAATGCATTAATGGAGAAACTCCATGTTTTATTCTGAGACAAAAATGTTAAAATTAATTTGATTATTCTTTTCTGAATCAATGTAGTTTCATGCTGTACCACTCAGTATTTAGAAGCAACCTTAAGAATTTTTAATAGAAAAATAATTTTGAATTATTTAAAATATGACAGGGATTTTTAGCTATTAAGAAAATAATTGCTCTCCTTCTTTAAGACTAATGTTGCTGATTTTGATTACTCAGACTTTCTAAGCAAGGTTTGACATGAGCGATATAACAATACACATTTTAAAAACTGTCTAGCATGTCTGGATCAATGAGTGAATTTTCCTTCTCTAAATCTTTATTAAGTAAGTAAGGCAGTATATAACTTTATAACATACTAAAACATGTGCAAAGGAAAGATGCAATTTCAGTTCCAGCCTCCAAAGACAGATAAATCAATGAATAAAAGGTAAAGATGAGGTTAAAAATGAAATACCAGTGCAAAGTCTGCCCTAAATAGCAATATATTTACTAAAGGGCTCTTCTGTCTTTTGATGGGACAGCTTTAAGGACAGGTGCATCTTATTAAAAGCAAACAAGATTCTCAGTTTTAACTTGGTACTTCACAGCATCTAATCAGAGCTGGCTGACAGAACGTGCTTATCTCATGTTGAAATTCTGAGAGTGTACAAGATATTCATAACAAGGTGGTTCCAGAGCAATTAGAGAATCACAGAATGTCTGAGGTCAGAAGCTGTCTCAGAAGATCAAGCTGGGCCTCAAACAGGGACACACAGAGCTGCTTGCCCAGGACCATGTCCAGACAGCTTTTAAATATCTGAGTTATAGAGATCACAAAATTCAATAAGCTAAGAGGGTGCAAGTTAAAAACTACATTTCAACAGTATTTTTTTAATCAGTATTTTTTTTTATTTCAAAAGGAAATAGTAATAAAGTGTGAGCATTTTGTTTCTTAGGGTTTGTTTTCTTAGGGCTTTGTATGACAGGACTTCAGCAGACTTGCTGGGTAGTTTAGCTCATAGTGTCATCAAAGTTGAAATCCTGATGCAATGAACTAAACAGAAGATTTTTTTTCTCACTGATTCTGAGCAGAAATTGTACCCACACAACCTGAGAAAATTCATCCCAGAAATCACAAAATTCTCTCTTAGAAAATTTTAATTTTAATAAAACAAATTAAAATAAAATAAACTTTAATAAAAATAAAATTTTAATAATATTAAAATTTTAATTTTAATAAAACAAATTCTCTGTTGAAAATTCTTAATGTTAAGAACAAACCACAAAAACTAAAGCCAACTCCTCCAGCACAGTCTATGCAATAGTTTAATGGAGTAACCCCCCCCAAGAGATGCTATTTTCTCAGCTGCCACAAATTATCAAAACACAAATGCAAAGAAATACAAGATGATTAAGATAATTAAAATAGAAAATCCCAAATAAATGATAAATAATGGTAGAGAGGGCTTTGGGCAAGTCAAATTTAATATTGTATACTTTATCAGAGCTTCACTTGTCTTGTCTCATGGACAGTGAAATATGGCAGATATGACATCTAATTACTTCTTGGGCTTAGATAGGTTATTTTATTATGTAAAGTGTTATATTGTTAAGGTGTGTTTCATACAGATTTACAGATCATTAGCTAATTATATCTAATATGAAACATGGTGATTAAATTCTCATTAATGACATTTAGTTGGATGTTATTGAAAAGTGATAATTTTATTCTACTTAATTTTAATGCAGAAATGAAGTGCACTATAGCTTAATTACAGCTATGCAAATAATTTAAATAAACTAAGTTAGAAGTATTCTAATAATAACATTTTTTCTCCTTTTAAAGGTACATTCATTTATTTTGGTCTTAGTCTGAAATTCAATAATTTGCATTATGCCTCCTTAATTAATGAATACTTCAAGAAATCGCAGAGCAAGTAGAACTGAAAGCATTGGAGATGAAGCATTCTGGTATAATGTATATCTTTAAGCATTTCCACATGGTAGGGAACAGAACAGATAAATCATTTCTATAATCTGTGACTTGGAAAAGATTATTTCAAACAATACTCACCTCTAAAATGAACAAATATAGTAATAAGTATGGAAAAAAATGTAAATAGCACTTAAGAATTCTACATCATCATAGTCATTGATTATTCCAGGAAACTTGTCAATGTGCCCTAAATATTTGTATTTATTTGTTTAGGATTTGATTCTGTACTCTTCTGAGGAGCAATGCGTTATCTTCCTAATTTCCAATTTAAAACTCTCTCTTAATCTGAATGTGCATATCAACTTTAGCTAAATAAAACAACCCGAACTCTTAAATTTAAACTTTGACAGCAAATTACACTTTAAGTTATAAGGATGCAATGTTTCCCTTTTCAGAAAAGGATTTTCCCAATCTGCATAACAATACAAACATTTCAGTGCTCATAATTAAATCAAATATTTGATCTTGCAATTTTTTTTTCTATGCCTCTAAATTACCAATGGAGATTTTCAGATAATTCAATAGCCAAGTCTAGGTAAGACTGCCCACCCCAAACCAGAATGGTCAGGTTGGGGGCTCGCAGAGAGGGGTACTTTTCTCCCTGAACCAGTAAGGGAAGTTCTTTTCAGAGTTCAGGACCTATGGGCTGTGGTTTTTCTTTCATAATGCAACTCAAACATCTCGTTATTTTCTACAGAACAACTGGAAGCCATGAGTAATAGAGTGGTACTGCAAACTTAACAACAAATCAAGTGTGAAGAGCTCCTCCAGTTAAAGAAGTTGGTGATTGGGACACCTGAAATTGGACAATAAACTTTCTACTGTTGCAACAGTATTATGTTGAAAAATTTTAGAAAGCAGAACTACATGAAATTTCTTGAAACCTAATTGGCAAAGCAGTTGCAGTTTAGTTAATTTTGCAACTCTGTCGAGAGGTTTCTACTACGAAAGCAAACACATTTTCAAAGACAAAACGAATTCCACTCATTAAGTAGAAATGTGAATCTTGGGTATACAGTGCACTTTGCAGCTAGTTCATAGAAGGAAAAAAAAATGCATAATAATAATATGGCAAAACAGAAGAAAATAAATACCCTTTACTTTCTTCAATTTTTACTTCTTTCTTTCCCCATATAATTTGACTCAAAGGTGGCTTGGCCAGATCCTCATTCATTTCAAAAATCAACAGGGCTGTGCTACAGACAGGTCCTCCTTCCTTACTATGACCAAGCAAGAAAAACAAAAACACAAATGGTGCCTTGTCTTACACATTCCATCCAGTGGGACACCTCTGTGCAGTGCAGAGAAAGCTTAAATTGCAGGCACTGCAAGGATGCAATAGGAAAAGAACTGTTCCAAATTCATGGGGCTTGATAGGGCTGAGCTACATGATCTCTACTTTAAATGTTGCAGAAATATGGAGATAACTCCTTGGAGAAAAATAAAATCTACCTACAGAAGTATTTTTTATTTCCTGGACGGAATTGTCTCTACTTTGTGACTACTGGCAAAAAAAGGAGGGGGGGGAAAAGGTCACCAATAAATTGATGTGTTCTCATTCCTTTATTTTCACTGGAACAAAAAAGTCCGTAATAGATTTGTGCATGCAAATCTTGGCAGTGCAGTTTAGGAGTATGGTTACAGAGTGCACCCAGACTCAAAAAATATAAGAATATGCAATAGCCTTTTAAAATGCTCTGTTCATCTGATATTTACATTTATAGTTACTTTTTCGGAGAAATATATTTTAAATACTTAAGACTAAATTAATGTTTTTTTCAGGCTTTTGTAATTTTTTGTGCAGTATTGGTGTTAATTTAGCAAGTCAAAAGAGAACTTCATTACTTTATCATAATATGAGAATTAAATTTGTCAAACTGTAACATTTTCTAAAGTTAGTAATGTACTTATGAAATGTACTAATGAAGGTCATCTAACAAGGACCTAGGAGTGTTTCCAAAGTTTTGGAAACTTCACCTTACATGCCATAATGTTTTTATCCCTAAACTAACAGAGGGATACCAGACAGATAACAGACCCCTACCATGAATATATGCACCTTTATATGACTTTTGAACACATTACAGTTACTTTTTTCTTGAGTCATTTCACTACAACTATTTCTTTCATTAGATAAATTCTGGAATAACAAGACCAAGACCATTAAAGACATTTAGATATTTCATGATGCAGTCAGCCCTTGCTGGGTTTTTGAGGGTGTGCAAGTCAGATTCCTACATGCAGACCTTAGACCACAGCATTCCAAACAGCTGCTCTGTACTCAGAGAAATACAGTGCCAAGTGCAGACTCTGGCACACGGCACTTCCCTCTCATTTCTGGTTTTCATTTTAAGTAAAGAGAAATCTAATATCTTGTTGTAGTGGCATCATAAGCTTGAGCCAGGTATTACCTGAGTGTGAAGGTCTAACCCAAACACAAACTTTTTTCAACAAAGTTGAAGTGGTTGATAGAAATGAAAAGAAACACTGACAGAAAGCAAGAGAAACTGCCCATAGCTACAAGTAAGTAGTAAAAGTTTCTCTGAGATGCAAACAGATTTTTGCATTGACATTAACTATCTTGAAACCCTATTGTCATAACTAAAGAAAAATGAAAAACAAATATTGGTGAAAAAAAATCTCTTTGGTTTGAATGGGTTGTAATGGAGTCTACTGATATTCACTGGTTCCTAGAAATTCACAACTGCTCACTAAGATTTGGCCAAAGGAAGATCAGTTATGATGCATGTATTTCCTACTTCCCACAGTCTTAAAATTAAGAAAAAAAAAATAAGAATTTTGCAAATATTTAGTGTATTAATTTAATACTGATATTCTTCAAATGATTTCTAAACCAGAGATTGAAGGGCAAAAATTCACAAATACTCATAAAGCATAGTAAGTGAAGGTAGGATAGAAGAGAGAATAATGAAAAGAGGAAATTGGTAAGACTCAGGTTTTGTTAATGACCAGCTCATTTTTAATGTTTTGGGTTTTTTTACTTCTGTATGTGTCTATTTGATTAGCTGCTCAAGACAAATACCTAAAAAAATCCACCTATCTCTATTTCTACTGACACCACTTACACTTTACAGAAATCAGAATCAGAACATCATTACTCTTATAGCAATTTTTAACGTCACATTTTTAATGTCCTATTTATGAGAAAGGGAAGACTGGGTATGTAAGAACTGGTCAGCTTTCAATACTCCAAACTGTCCTGATGGAAATATATGCCCTGTATAGCTGTGAAAACACAGATATGCAAACACACAAACCCGGGCTTTTATCTAACAGACCTACCACAGTTTCTCATGCATTTTTTTAATTTATTTAATTAAATTTCAAATGTAGAGGAATTTAAAAGAAACATAGCTGAAATGAGGAGATACAGAGAGTAAATTGGAAGAACTATACTTCATTTCTGGAGAATTTTTCTAGAATTGTTTCAGACTTTTACCAAGTTATCTATGGTTGATTTCCCTCACATATATTTGTCACAAGGACACATTTTAGAGGATATGCTTATTCTTTAAAGGAATTATTCCTCAGAGACAGAATTGCTGGAACTTGTAGCACAACCTTTGGCATGATTCCTAAGAGTTCTGATGGTTTAGCATATTCCAGGATTCCAGTGTGTGGAAAGAGCCCAGGTGTTCCTTAGGTACTGGCTTTTTGGGTTTAATTCAGAATTAATTGTGACTTATGAAAATTCTGAACAGGAGAATGACACCTTCTTTTAAGCTAAATATTTTCAGAATGCTTCACCAAACATAAAAGATTTCTCATTCAGTGAATGGTAATTCCTGTATATTTCTTCATGTGTCAGTAATTCTACTATTTCCACTTACTTTATTTCATTCTGATCAGGTAAAACCTTGGCTATATGGAAAAAATGTAATGATGTTCATTTTTCAGCAAACTTCTTTTGAATTCATGCAGCTCTCAGAAGTAAATTGCATTTATCCTGAGTTTTTTCATCTTTTTGCACAGTAACACAGACCAGAACTTTTAGTGCTGGTCTGTGTTACTGACAGAACTTCTGCACTTCACTAATAGAATGAAATTTTATTCTTTGCAATAGCCTTTTCAAAGACCAAAAATAGAAAAGATATTCAGAGAGTTAAAATAGTTATTGTTTGAAAAATTAACAAATCATACATCAGCAAGGTTACATGCACTGATAGTCCTGGGCCCTGATAGCAGAACTTAATTAATTCATCTAATTTATTGATCAATTTAGAAGTAAAAACACTTCAGAGCTAAAATTAGTCTTTCAGTCATCCTGAGTTATGAAATATAATTTATTACATAACTTCCATAAGAGGGAAATTAAAAATGAAACACCTATCAGTCACCTAAAAGGTGCTACGTGCTGCTAAATTTGTTTCTAAAAGCTGCACCAGTCTGGAATTTAAAGTGGTTTTATTTCATGTCAATTTGTAACAGAAAGAAATCTGCAAGATTAATTACTTTTTATACCTTCTAAAATGTATGGATAACAGGGATCTGCATTTTTATTCATGTTTTCCAGTTAGGAAAGGAGGTAAAACTCATAGGGTTATAAAAGAAAAATCCCTGAGTTATCTGAAGTTTTAAAACATACACTGACAAAAGTGGTTTATTTCAGGCACTTCCTCTTATACTCAGAAATTCTCAAGAGAAACAATGAAACCACATGTTCCGAGACACCCTGACACCTTAATAGAACAGAGGTTGTAGTTTAAGAGAATTTCATGTTCAAATAAGTCAAATAAATTGCTATATCATGGTCCATTACCATGACATTTTCAAAAGATGTCTTTTATCCTGCACTCTGATTCAGCTCCAAAGTCTATTCCACCACCAAAAAGACTGCTTAAAGTATCATAAGTGATCTTGATATATATGAAGATGTGATATACTTACCACACACAGAGAGCTTTGTATATTAGATTAATACAAAAAATAGATCCATTAGCAGAAACTCAAGTCTGAATTGAAATTTGTCACTTTTTGTCTTTGTGGGCTAAAATAGCAAGAGGATTAATGTTATTTCCTTTCACAGGTATCCTCTAAAAGACCCATAAATACTTATTAAGTAGGATTTTAATGGGTGACTCTAGCACCAGTAAGGACTCAGTCCTTTAAAATACAGCTCATCTTTCTTTCATATGTAGAAAGAAAGCAACTTTTAAAGCACTGTGATATTTCAGTGAGGTTGGTTTAGAAATGCAGATCTGTAGATGCATTCTTCTTCACTTGATGCAAAAGATTGTTAAGATTTCTTCAACACTAACAGACTATTCAACTGGAAGAAAATAGTTGGAATTCTAGCACAGTATAGAAAAAAATAATCTCTCTCCATATGTTCCCTTAATTACTTAATTATTCTTTTCAAGGTCGATGAACAGAAATTAAATTGAAATTTTGCAAGTTTGAAAATGAGATGACTATGAATGTTGTAAACAGAAAGTGAAAGATGGTAGGATGGTACTTGGTAAAAATGAAGAGTATCCAAGTCAGGAAAATCTCTGCTAAAACCAGGAAATGGAGGATAAAAGCATGAATGCATAAAAGCACAACTTTGCTTTGGATCTTCAAAGAATCAATCAGTAAGAACCATCTACATATTCAAGCTCTGATAATGGTATTACATGAAACAATGCAGAATTATAATGAGACTAACAGAAAACTAAAAAAAAACCCCAAATACATACATACATACAGTCATACATACATACATACATATATCTATATCTATATCTATATATATATATGCATATATATGTAAGTACTGTATACTCATAAGTATACACCCATATTTTCCTTTAAGACAACTGGAGGAAGGAAAATGATGCTCCCTTTATAGAATAACAGAAACCAAATATAATTTTGCATGCATAGTGAGGAATTTATTTTGAAAACCAAAATTTATAGCAAGTTTAATTGTATATGAAACATAGATTTCCTTGATTGATAATCACCTGCATTTGGAGATTAGGAAAGTGGGAAAAGCATGGGCGAGTAATCATTTAAATAATGTACCTTTTACTTGACTAAACATAAAGTAGAGCCCTGAATCTTAAGTTTTTCCATCTTCCCCTGTTTTCTTCAGGGACCATCTGAAATGACCACTTGATTTATATAATACCTACATCAGAAAGAAAATAATTTTATTTTCTTTTTCTTAATAACTATGCCCTGACACAGGAATTCAGTTCAAGCAAGATAAGTAATCTCTTTGATACACTAGTTAGCACTCCACACTGAGAGAGGCCTTTAGCACTTGCAGGTTATTAAAGGATTTCCTCTGGTCCAGGAGAGTTGCAGTTACATGACAGAAAGTAAATGCCAGAGGTAGTTTTCAAAGGCACCCCTAAAAGAATTAGAGGACTTTCTACTTCTAGTTATATAATAGATTTACTTAATAGCCTTGGGCATGTACGATTGGAAAAATTCTGCTTTCTTTGAGGTATTTTCTTTCACTGAATTGCTTCCACAGGAGCTAGGAAGAAACTGTGGGTTGCATTTTTTTGAAAGGAAGCCTACAAGGTAAAAAGGCAAATTCAATAGAAAAAGTAGGCAGCAAAATGGAAGGAGCTTTATCTTCTGAAGAAATGTCTTGCTCAGAGCGCAGCCAGAGGAGTGCCAGCCTGGCTTTGCACAGCCAGGTCCCAGCTGGGCCAGGTGTGTGCTCCAGGCTGCCTTGTACCAACTGTGGATTAACAGTGGCATAACACTGGACTTAAGATCTTCCAAACTTCAGTGTGTGTATCCTACTACATACTAATAACATAAACACTCAGGTCAGCAAAACACTGCTGCACCTTTGGGAAAAGAAAAACTCAGAGCAGGATGAGTCAGAGGCTGAGTTTCAGATGTGTATAAAGCATGATCAAGGTGGATTTCCATCTGAAACCCTGCCATTTCAGGTGAAACTTATACTCACTTATCTTTTTAATGGACTATGTCTGTATTTTCTTTTAGACTGTGCTTTTCTTTCTTTAGCCTTCAGCTTCCAACCATTGTTAATTATTTGTTCAAAATGTGTGCATTCCTATATGAAGTATCAGGAAAAGCAAAACTTGCCTACAGAAGTTGGCCAATAAAACATTCTAAATCAGTTACTGAAACTAAATAATAATAAGAGATATCAGGCACAGCTGCACTACACTATAAAACCTATTTTATCTGGTGAAGTTTTTTGGATAGCCTTTGAAGTCATAGCAAACCACTACACCTGTCTCCTTTTACACTCTATGTGAAGATTAACACAGCCCATTAAAAAGGGGATTCTGCAGTAAAGGTGGAGAAAACAAAAACAAAGCTCAATCCTACCATGTTCTATAAGCAATAAATAATAGACTAATAAATGTGATTTAGAGTTAAAATACTTCATACTAAATAATATGTGTCTTTCAGAATGCAATTACTCAAGTCCCTGACTACTTTTTCTCTTTTGTTGACATAATTTATACACTCAAACAGTAACTTAAAGAAGAATTCTTGACTATGGAGCAACACCATGAGTATTAAAGAGAGTTACACCCCACTTTAAGGAAAACACAGTCAAGAGAATCATGAAGACAAGCAAATGAATTCTTTCATGATGGCAGACCACCACACCAGCCTACAGGTCAGGATTAAGACAGCTGATGTCCGTGGAGAAGCTGGGCTGCCAGCATTGAAAACAGTGCAGGAAGTGATAAACCTTATGCAGCTTACACAAAAATCTAATGGGAAAGAAAAATGATTTGGTCAAGAAATCTGATCTTTTCTTTTTTCATTTTTTGGTGTTTCACTTACCAATGGGATCCTCTTTTGTAGGACATTACATGAGATATTTACATAAATGTAAAACCACAGAAACATATATAACACATGAATTTCCACAAAAATGTATGTCATATATTTTATATAACACATATGGATTTTTTTTCTCAGTATTGCTTTAGTTTCCCATGATAACTCCTGAATTCCAAAGTTTCTTATGACAAGGTGCAAATCTTACTTGAAAAAAGACAAAATTTTACATTTTTAAAGTTGCCCAGGGATGTTCTGGATGCTCCATCCCCTGAAGTGTTCAAGGCCAGGTTGGATGGAGACCTGGTCTAGGGAAGGTGACCCTGCCAGGGGGTCCAGGATGATCTTTAAAGTCCCTTAAATGCAAAATATTCTATGATTCTATATACAGTGTAATA
>LTAT01000001.1:11272180-11307169 GCA_003286495.1 Chlorodrepanis virens
TGAGATATTTACATAAATGTAAAACCACAGAAACATATATAACACATGAATTTCCACAAAAATGTATGTCATATATTTTATATAACACATATGGATTTTTTTTCTCAGTGTTGCTTTAGTTTCCCATGATAACTCCTGAATTCCAAAGTTTCTTATGACAAGGTGCAAATCTTTACTTGAAAAAAGACAAAATTTTACATTTTTAAAGTTGCCCAGGGATGTTCTGGATGCTCCATCCCCTGAAGTGTTCAAGGCCAGGTTGGATGGAGACCTGGTCTAGGGAAGGTGACCCTGCCAGGGGGTCCAGGATGATCTTTAAAGTCCCTTAAATGCAAAATATTCTATGATTCTATATACAGTGTAATAGGTATCTAGCAATTCCCTGAATATAAATAATTGTATTACCAGATTTAAGGACAATTCCTTCTTCAGAATACAGTACCTTTAGTTACATGGGTTCTTGTGTTTTACCATGGTTCGGGAGACCTACTTACCTTAAGAAGGATTTACAATTAAATTGCAAACTAATAGTCCAGAAAAATTATTATTATAACAAATAAACTCCTAATCTTTAGAAGGTAAATCTAATAGCCAAACACTTTCTTAAAAATTTGTATATATTTCTCTTCAGAACAGTTATAAATTTCAGTAATAATTTCTCTATTGGACAATGGACATTGAGTATGCTGAAAACACAGGCCAAAGAGTAACCTTTCTTCTTCTTTCTATGAAGAAGAATTTTTTCACAGTAAAGTGATTATTTGAGGAAGGATGGGACCATAACAGAGAAATGAGAAAGCAGAAATACTAGATTTAGTGAAAATGTGGAATAACAACACATAAACAAAAAGACTGATAGTCTGATTTTCATAGATTCAGAAAGAATATGTGCCTGTGCTAAATATGATGGAAATGGAAAAGGTATGGAAAAATGAGAGAAATTTTATCACATTCATTTTATAAAAGGACATTTATCTTATTTAAAAACAAATTTTATTTTATTTTATTTTATTTTATTTTATTTTAATCTTTCAGTGAGGAAAACTTCCCAACCTTTTTTGGTTTTTCGGGGTTTTTTTTTGGTTTTTCTTTAAACTATTTTGGAATGCCATTATGACATGAATTTGACATACGAGCACACCAAAGTTCTGAATTCATCTGTCCTTTTTTATCTCAAACACTAATTGGAATTACTAACTTATACAAAAAAAATAGGTGTTAACAAGATCTGAAAGACAATGTTATCTTCACAAATGTTCAAGTAGATATTTTTTGTTGTCCTAAACTATTTGGAATAAAACATGCTTATCATAAGTAATAAAGCTGCTTTGAAGCAACTTCTGCAGAGGCAGCCCAGCAAACATTTTGCTGAACTGTTGCTGCCATTGCAGGAGACTGCCATAGAACATCCTCACTAACATTCCTGGAAAGGTTTCTGTTGACTGTGCATGAAAAAGAATTAATAGAAGCAAAATGAGAAGTGGCAACTGAAGTTTACTGGTCCCTGAAAAGTGAGATTTTGTTTGCGTGCTTCCCTGGCTGATAAAAGACAACTTAGAAGAGGAGAATAACATCTATCAACATCTAGGAAGAATATAAAATTCATTCTAAACATGTTTCTATTTGTTTCTTCCTAACATTGGGAATTCACCACAATGTCAGACACATCATCTAACCTGCACAGAACAGCAAAGGTGGCCACGATGAAAGATTCTCTTGCCATGATTTAGTACAGGGTAAGAAATTATTGGTGTTTGATAGGCCTGCTCCCTAAAATAGAGCTCACATCAGATCTTCTTTTGCCAGTGTACCTCAGCCCATAACTGCCCAAATAGAAATCACTTCAGGTGGAATATCAACAGCAGTGATGGATCCCCAGAGCTCTGATTCTTGTATCACAAGACAAGCCATCAGTTCCTCTGCACAGGTTTAGATGACTACAGGAATCATTTTCCCACATCAAGGGACTACTGTACATCCCATTATCTTCATAATGCAGTCCTTCAATACCTTTTTTTCCCCAATATAAACTTGAAATAGAATTTTTTCCTGCAGATAATTTCTACTAGCATAGTTGCACACAAGATTATTTTTTTATTATATATTTATATATATATCTTAGCACAGTGAAGTTCATACACTTGAGAACACTACAATAATGTCATTTACCCAATATATGTTATCCCATCAGAAAACTGCAAAATCAAAGCAAATTTGTATAATCCATTAACAATTTAAGCATTTTATTTGTTCCTACAAAAACCTTTCCTTTCATGTCTGTTTGTATATCATATTTTTCTCTCTTGTTATTTCCTCTAATTCAAAATATATTTAGAATGATATTTAATTACTGTAGGGAAATACTAATAATATTGTCCTCTGATATACTTCCAGGGTACTTATCAGCAACTGTAGATGCTTGGATACAGATATAAGAATGGTTCCATTATGTAGCTTTGTAGTCCAAAATACACAAAAACCGAGTTAATTTTTTGTGTATTCTTGACATTAAATGTCAAAATAAAATTTAAAAAGCAGCTGAATCTGCCTCAGTGTTTTCATCACCTACACCATATGGTGAATCCTGAGATTTCATTAAGAAAAAATAAAATCACAGGTTGAATACAGGAATTTCAAGAAACCAAAGTAACCCAAATCGTCATAATTAAACCAATTAAAAAAAAAATCTTGCCACAGAGGATCTTGCATGAACAATAATGACCTTCTGCTTCATGTTGGGTGCTTTGCTACACAACAGAATGGAGCACTGTGGTATTCCAGTTTTGGAAATTTCATATTTCATTTCCCAGATTAAGGCCATTCGTTTGGCCTGTTGGTGATATACCAGGGTCGGAGTTCTGCACCCAGTCAATCTCAGCAGCTTTTCAGCCCTGTCCTGTGTCTCTGGAATTTTCCTTTTGGTATTTTCCCTTCTGAAAATGAGTAAGAGTTTAATTTCAGGAAAAGATAATAGCCAGAGAAATAAAAAATGTCTGTCATTAGAGAAGAGATAAAGCCAAAAGGCCTATTGGCAAGGAAGTAAGGCTGAATAAAAAGAAATAAAAGTGCAGGACCTAAGGACATTTTTGGATCACTCAGGAAAAATGTGGAGGAGAAGCTTCTAGATTTTCACTTTTAAGTGAATTATAATATTATGGAGGAAAAAAAGAAAAGGTTTACCTTATCCCAAATTCTTTGCAGAATACATAGAATTAAGCATTTAAATTAACAAAAATGCCTAAACACCACATGAAATTTTGAATTATCTATTTAGAGGACTAACAATTGTTCTGCAGAAAGGCTTTTAAAAGCAAACAAAAGAGAGTTTGTAAAAAACATAGACTCTCTTGACACCAAGAGAATACAAGGATGAACAGAGCATTTTTTGTTCATTAGCTTGTTTTTTGTTTAGGACATCTGTGTCTGGTATAATAAGCAGCACTGAAGAGACTCCTTATTGGAACAGAAATTTTAGAGATATTAATGAAACACCAGGCTTGTGTGTTATGTATATACTTACACAAGGTACTAATCTGCTAGCAGCCCACACACATACACCACACACAAGCTTGTCAGCAAGATGGTGATTAATTGAGTGCTTCTTATTAGCATTGGACTGCTAACTTCTTCTGACTCATGTTGGCAGGTGCACCTCTGTTGCTGGAAGCAACTGTGATAAAGACAGGGAGATCTGGAAGAAATCACTGAAACAGCCAGGTTTAGGAATTAAATAAGAGATCTGAAATCTGTTATTGTGATTTCAGTCATGAGGAAAATAAATCCAACTATGTGAGTTTGAACTTTTGCACCATTCACAGCTCTTATCAGTATGAGAAAGCAACCCCCTCAGAGTTTGGCATTTTCACACACAGGCATTGTGAAGCTTTATTGTTGTGTTTGATAGCACAGTGATTGTGAGACTCCATGTGGCTCTGCCCCAGAGGCAGCTCTCAAAAGCCCTACTGTCTCAGCTCTGAGTCACTCAGACTGCCTCTGGCACTCAAAAATCAGCACTGCTGATGATGCCACGACTCTTTGCCATCCAGATGAGATCAGTCCTCCAGACTGATGCAAAATGGAAAGAATGAGAAATGTTTTCACTAGAATCCTCCTTATGTCTCACTGCACACACTACGCTCCTAGGCAGGAAAAGCCAGAAAATGCCCTGGACGAGCAAATGAAAAAGAGGAGTACTTTTAACATGAAGAATTAAATCACAGTAAGCAACATATCATCTACATAATGTAACATAAGGTATCTGCTATTTGTACTGTTCTACTCTTATAATTACATAGGAAGGGGACTTCTGATGCACAAAGAGAGAGAGAGAATATTCTGAATAATTCAAGAAGGACTTTTTAAATGCCAAGTTGACACACAGTTGCCCTAGCTGGGCCCTGGAAGCACTCATTTTGCTACCAAGAACACAATGGCTTGAGCAACAGCTGGAATTAACATGGGGTGTTAATCCTACAAACAGTAACAGATACCACCAGTCTGGTGGTTTTTCCTGAGAGATGCAGCAGGCTGCTGGCACATCAGACAAAGACAGTCACACTTCTCTCCCATGCTCAAGCTGTGCTTCATAAGCCATATTGCCACTTCACAATAAAAAATAAACTGAGGTTATATACAGGGCTGTGTACCAAAGATATCACTTATTGTTTTTCTCCATTTAAATTTTAGGGTTTTTGTGTGAACATACAGTGATAAAGGCATATATTTTCTTAGATATTTGAGGAAGTGCCACTGCATCTTTAGGAAAGCTAATCCAATCAATAAACTCAAAATATCAGAGGACTAAAAGAAAACTGTGAATCTTTAGTACAACAGTGCCCATACAGAAAAAAATAGACTGTCAAGCACATGATAAAAGGTGATTGACATTGAAAGACTCCCAATTAACACAGACTACTGGTATGCTCTTATAATCTTATATTAAAGGGGCTTTTTTACTGTTCAGATCAACTGCAGGATTCAATGTGCAAAATATATCCAACAGAAAGTTTTTACACTCATACAAAGACCTTAGACGTATATTTTAACTGTATGCCTATGTAATTGTAACCCATGAAAAATTTGAATATACCTCAATTTTTAAATTAATTCATATTCCCTATCATAAAGGAATTGTAAGAGTGAATAATTTTTTTTTTTGTCCTTGCCCAAAGACAAAGAAATAATCAGGAGCACTGAATGGATAGACTTCTATTTACAACCATCAAATAAAAACCACAAACAGTTGCCTGCAGGCATGAAAGACACCTTTGGGATAAGCACTTTGTAAAATTCTTTTGGCTTAGTAGACACATGGCTGTTTATATATGATATAGATAAGGTCCTATTCCTCAGACACTTAAATTATCTACTCAGAGAAAAGGTACACAATTTGTGATTACATATCCACTGGCACAATCACCAAGCAAATGATCATAAATAAGAGTGGGAGAGAAAGGCTGTGTTTCAGGCTTGCAGATGTTACCCAAATTTAGGGCTAGATTTGAGCCAGTTACTCACAGTTTTTTCCCCCCAAAATATCTATTTGTTTCTTCAGTAATTGATTGCATGTCCTATATTTAGCACTGAAACTTTTTGCCAATGTTCTTTGCAACACTACAGCAAAGCTAAAATACCAAAAATGCCAAAAACTTTAACCATTAGGGTTTTATCTGAATCTCAGACCCTGAATTCCTGAAGTCAAATGTTTTGAAAAGAAAAGGAAAAAAAGAAGACAGACCTTTAATCTGTCAGAGAAATGGAGAAAGAAGGGAGTGACAGGAAAGAGGATAAATTCTTAGCCCAAGTCTAACAATGCATTTAGTCTCCTTCATTTGGAAATACAGAGGAATGTAGGGATTAAGATGAAAAAAGGAGAGACAGATCAAATGAATCCAGATAAAAAAATCCAATAGAATATATAGAAAAAGGCAGATTTATTTTAAGCCTAATATTTCTAATCAAAACTTTAATTTTCAAAGGTCCATAAGATAATCACAATGCTTTGAAAAAGTACTGAGACTATCAGGGTAGAATTTATTATGTATCTTAAATATAAGTATACTTTTTAAAAAGCTTAAAAGAATGAATTGAGAAATAAGAAATGTTCTTTGACAATTAAAAATATTCACACACTGAAAATTCAGAAATAGAGCAACTGTTTTGTCAGATCAGCCGAAACTCTTCTATGCCTCTCAGGCAGAGTAGACAAAACAATGTCATATTCATTTTATCTTTAAAAAACTAACATAGTGTTAAAATATTCAATGGGAAGATTTGCATGAATGTAGTTTTGTAATACTGAGCAGTACTTTCTTCAGCTTTAAGAAGAACTGAAATCTGTGAGTGTCCTTTTGTGCTGTATTTATCAACAATTCAAAAATCCCAAAATGAAAAAGGTCCATTATATCACAATACATACTTAAAAGTAGTGAGAAGACAGTTTTGTAGAGAGATGATAACTACAAAAAAGTACCAGACCCAACTAATCTGAGTCTCTGCACCTGCAAGGCCGCAGTGGCCTTGGGTATAGCTGTAGTCTGATAGCAAAATGATGTAGCCGAGAGCAAAGCATGAGAAAAAAGAGATGTAAGTTGTAAAGAATGAAGAAGTAAGAATAACCAATAGACTGCTTAGCTTACAGAATATGCATGAGTTATTATGTGTTGTGCTTAAATGTCTGATACTCTAATCAATAAACGAAGCTCGCTGATTCTCATATTGAGATGACCCGAGCCTCCTTCACTGTGACAGTTTTAAAATTATTTTTATTCAAACTGGAAAATATTTTCAGGAGGAAAAAACTCATTGTGGTGGGTTGACCTTGGCTGCCTGAAACCCACGCAGCAATCTTTGGTATAAAAGAGAACCCACCACAATCATTCTTCCAAAGGTTAAACAATCACTCTATAAAAATGCTTGCCTGACAGCTAATCCGTTCTTTTAGCTCCCACTTCCAGCCATGTTGGAACTTCCAGTATTCAGGATTTTTCCTCCTACATCATGGATATTTGCATTAATGTCAGTGGGTATTAGAAAGAATGATGACTTTAAGCATTCATTTGCATAATTTCATTTTGTATTTGCTGCAATAATAGTAGTTGAAATAAACTTGTTTTGTAGTAATGCAGATACTGCACCTATTTCCAAAAAAAATTCTTATCTTCACTGGTTTACTATTAAAATTAGGTGCCACCACAGAATTTATTACAGATTTGTATTGTAGATGTGTAGACAAGCTTAGCAAATAATAGCCTGATTATTCATTAAAAAATTACTCTTTAGAGGCTGTGTAGATCATCCCAAAACTCACCATCACCAGGACAGTTTAACTGATTAAATTCTGGAATAATATCCTGTAATAAACAAATAAACTGCAGCAATCAAAAATCCATCCCTGACTGTTCAGCTTCTGCCTAACAAATCTCTAACTACATATAGAATTATCAGTTGGTCAGTTTTGAAATACAAAATTGCAGGACACCCTTTCCTCTGAGGATGTAATGAACACCAAGGATCCCTTCTCACAACAGTCATATCCACTATAATGGAAAAAGTACTCTTTTGTCACAAAAAACCCTTTTTGTTTTTGTTTATGTTGTTTAAAGCACAACAAAGCAATCAGACAGAAAACTAAAAATAAAATCTGTTTAAGAAAAAATGTTATCAAAAATGAAGGAGTAGAGATAACTACACCTCTTGTTTTATAGGATTTTTTTTAATATCATAGAAAAGTGCTGACAGATCTCTGACATGAATTTTTGGAGACTTTCCAGACTTGAAATTTCTCCCAGTATTTCAAAATACCTTTTAAACTTTGTCATTAAAAAAAAAAAGTTAAGAATGATTAAATGCCAGCAGAATAGAAGGTTTTGTTTGTTGGCTTGTTTTGTGGGTTTTTTTTAAATACATAATTATCAGTTCTTCAGAATTATTTAAATGTCAGTGTCATACTTGTTTTAGCTAGCTCTTTCACCATCACGCAGTAAGTGAAGGAGGAATCAGTTTGCAAAATAAATGAGGATAAAACTGCCCTCTAACAGCTGCTTTGGTGATTCACTGATTAAAGGTTTTTAAAAACAGAGTAAACCAGAATTTCATGCCAGATTGCTCAGGTTAATTAGTCTCTCTGAAGAGTCTAACAGTATAACCTGAGTGACAGCATTTAGAAGGATAAGTTGTCTCTTTACCACGGTAATCATTAGAACACAAAAATATATAAACATTATGCATGAATTAAGACTGACAGGAAGTGGCACTAATTTCACAAAAGGACAGATCAGTTCTGCCTGTCCATGCAAGAACCAGCCCAGCAGAGAAACCCTAATGTACCTCAGAGACCCAAACACTCATTGAGATCAGCTCCTGGGGGTAGGGGAAGGAACAGAGCAACAACCAAAAAATTCTCACATTCACAATGTGAGTAGAAGTAAATTTTTACAATGGTGAGGTTGTGGATCTGTTTTTCTGGAAGGTTTCCAAAGATGAGGATGCCTCCACTGAGCAGGAAATCTACTGCAATAGAATGGAAGCAGAGCCTTATCCAACAGCCTCCAGAAACACTGCTTTTACTCCAATTTTCTGTGAACATTTTTGATTGACTGAATATCTGCATCTTTGAGGGGTGTTTTTTCCCCTTAGAATTCATGGAAATAAGCAGGGTTAACTAAAGATTTTGCTAGCCAAGCAACTTGACTGTCTCCCAGGAGGATCTATTTGTACTTAGGAACACCATGTGTAATTACAGAATTCAGATTTAATACTGCTTGTGTGCCTAAAGTTTTTAATAGCCAATGAACTTAAATGTCTAAAATTTTAGTTTCATAATTTTAACATTAAGTGCCCACCATTCTATTGTCTTAGCTGTGCATTGCCAGTCAGTAGTTTTGTAAGAAATCCATTAGCTGCTGAAAGGATGAAATATAGACCTGAGTGACCAGACTAAATAGTTTTTGTTGTCTTAGACATGCTGATTTAGGCTTTCTGTTAGTGACAAAAGCATCAGAATTCCCACACTCAGCATTGCCAAGGCATGAAAAATGATAAAATAAGATGTTCTGAACACTGACATACTGCATGTCCCAGAGATCACAGAGCAGTACTGTCACCCCTCAGGAACATCTTTTTAAAATCATGGTATGCTTATTGCAAGAGCTCAAGACTTGGAGTCTCAGCTTTGAGCTGATTACCTATTTTTAGAGGTGAATCTTATTAAAACGGTTTGTGGGGTTTTTGTTTGGTTGGTTTTGTGTTTTGTTGTTGTTTGTTTATTTTTTTGTTTTATTTTGTTTTGGTTTTTGTTTGTTTGTTTGTAGCTTTTATTTTCCATAAGCAGTACCTGGACATAGAGAAACTTTCTCCTTCATGGTACATAAGATCTAATGCCAAACTGCTAAGATATGCAAGGAAAAAGGACTTGGACAGGACAGATGCTAGAGTTTCTGTGATGAATGAAAATGAAAAATAATAGCAAATTAAAATACTAGTGGCTTAGCACAAAATATTGAAACCAGACTACATTAATAGCAGTAATAGGCAAGACATCAAACAATAAAAAATTGTAAATAAATGTATGTACTCCTGTTTTAGATTTATTAGGACTCTGTATGTCATGAAAAGTACAGACAGAATACAAAATATATTACCTTTGATGAAGAGAAATGCTGTTGGGTCGCAATATAATTTTATGGGAAGACAGTCTAATTGATATGTACAGGAATTTCAGATTTTCAGTAGAACTCTTAGCAGCATAATTTCTGTTGCATCACAACAAACAAGGAACAAAGAAGCCAGAATATATTGTATAAACTGTTCATTTGGATAACTGTCTCATGTCATTTCTGCAAAGAAACCTATCAAATCCCATACATAATTCTCCCTCAAGGAAAATGAAGTCAAAATGCCTTAAATTTAGATAGCCTTCTCTTTTTTTGAAAGGAATTCTTGGGTTAAAGACAAATAAAAGTATGTTTGCAAAGTTTTCTTTAGGAATGAAGGACTGACTAATGAAGGGAGAACTTATTACAGATAAAGTGATAAATAATTGTTTGAATACAGGATAATTTCAACAAATCTATCTGGATTTTATTTTTCCTTATCCCTGTATTTTGTTTCTCATCTGATAAAAATTAATTTCCATGACACATTCAATTTTTATAAGCCAAGGTATCTTTCACACGTGACCAAAAGCCTCACTTAAACACATACATACAGTTTCAGTATAAAAGCCTTATGCTTAAAAATCCCCAAACAGTGATGTTTTCAGTTTGCCTGAATAAGTGCAGAAATTTCATCACACACAAATGAAACCTGACCAGAAGAAGTGTCAAGCCTCGATGCGTTTATCAGAGAGAGTGCATGATTTGGCTTCATAACTGAGACCTTATAGTGATCCGTAAAAAAATGAACCACAGAAATTCTGTCTCTAGTGAGGTGAGACGCCTCAAGATGAATTTTTACTATTTTTCCTTTTACAATTTTTACTGCTGCTGAGTGTTCTGTCTCTGATCAAGTGTTTTTTGTAAAATGCCTTTTCACCACCTCAGTGATGAGTAAAAAAAAGGAACTAAAAAAAAAAAACCAAACCTAAACTAGCTAAGAGTATGTTGAAGGGAGAAAACGGTGGTTCCATTTAGGGTTTCCTCATTAACTTTGGAGAGGAAGTCCAGTAAAAGAGGGAGACATGACCTAACCACCAGGTTGGTTGGCACTACTCAAATAACTGGTGAAGCTGTGGGATTTTAACAGGTAAGCAAGAAGAAATAAGAGAAATCTGGGGCATGGGAAAAGTACCTAGGCTGTTTTAAGAATTTTTACTTTGAAGAATGAGAAGAATGGATGCTAGAAAAAATTTGGATACAAACAGATTTGGATACAGTTTGGGTTTATCACACTAGGTTTATTTTAAAATACACATAGTTGGTGTAATCAAATACATTCTACCAAACAGATACAGCAAAGGTTTAATTACATTAAAATGGGAATGGACTTTAAGAGTGTGAACTGAAGCACAAATCCACAGGGAAAATACGTGATTATGAGCAGTCTGATGACATCTCAATAACTAGTCCTTCTGCTTATCACAATTGATTCCTCCCATGGTGTTTAGCATGAGTTATACTGAAAAATGCTCATTAAGTTAGCTGCAATGCTGAAAAGTTGCTGTTAACTTTTTGAAAAGGATCCCATAATTGTTTTTAATTTACTCTCAAGAGATATGCTGCTATCACACTTACAGAATCTGTCCTGTACTTTATAGGTTTCAGTATATTTCAGAGGAAAAGAAAAAAAAATGCCTATGATTTGTTCTATTTTTCAGGATAAATACTTCACTGTAAACTGTCATTGCATAGATAAACTCTATGCAGTTATTGCTTGGAACTAGATTACCCAAAAATCAGACTAACTAATAGACTTTGCTTTCAGTTCAGGTGTTCCTGGGAAGAAAGCTTTAGAGGGGAAGCTGGTGGGGTTTTTTGGTTTTTTTAATGCTTGTATGAAAAACAAATAGCAGTGTTCAATGTCCCATTGCCGTGGGAGGAGGTGGAGGGGGTTGGAGGGCTAGGAGGGATCTCTGCTCCACTACTGATTGTATTAAAGTAATCAGTTCTGTGGCATGGTCCAGTAAATATACCCAGAGAGTTTGCCAGCTCTCCTATGACAAAGATTTGGAAGACAAATTCTTTGTCACTGCATTCTTTGTCAGAATGCAGTGACAGTTAGAGGCTAAATATTTTAGTGTACTGAAGATTTCTCTCTTCCTCAACCCTTTAACTCAAAATAAAAAGAAGGGATTGTGGCATGAATATGCCTTATGGTTTTTTTGGGGTTCAGTTATTTCTGAGAGTACCTAGACACCCAATCTACAGCACCAAGTCTTACAACAAACACTATTCAGGAAGGAAAAATGGATCCTAGGTAAGAGGAGTTAATAATATTCTCATCTAGATAAACTACAGGCTATGGATCCTAACTTCCCTCCCAACTTTGTAGTCCAGAAAAGAGTCCCTTTCCCAAAGAACCTACACTCCAATCAGTGTTTTTATAGCACTGTTTTATATTTCCCTGCAATGGCATTCATTGCAAGCTGATAATAGTTCTGTCCAAAGACTAAGGTTTTCAGTAGGACTTGTTCTTTCATTTATATAGATACCTTTAGAAGTTCCCTCTTCACAGCTGCAATTTGATGCATGGGTAATGGTATAAATGTTCACAAGAGAAAATCACTGAGATAAAAACCAGCACTCTACACAGGCACGCGTTCTTTTGCAAAACATAATGAGATACTAGGCAAGACAGTGACTACCAGGAAAAAAAAAAAGGAAAAAAAAAAGCTAAAGATGCAGATTTCCATTTGACTAGAGTTCTACAGAAAGTCGAAATAAGAAATGAGGGTTATGTAACTGCTTAGCAAAAGCAATTTTTTGGCCCATTGTTTTTGTATATTTTATTTTAGAGTTCACAACTAAAGAACATAATTTTTTTCCTCTTTTTTAGGCTGCCTTAATTTATTTTTTTTTGTCTTGGTTTTATGTCTAAGTAAAATGGGTAGGTAATTATTAGTAATGGAAGAAATAATTACATGTTCACAATTACTTCAGTGAATAAACTGTAATCATTGAGCTTTCCATGAGAACACATTGGACATTAAGTTCTTCAAGTGTAAGTTATACCATGTACTCTTAAACTCATTATTATATTTCCTTCTAAACAAGTAAAGGAAAGTGTTGATTGTATTTACAATCTCTTTTATTATTACAGTGTATTTCCAATATTTACAATTGAAAATTGTAAATATGTTCACATGTTTAGTGATATGAATTGCAAATGTTTATTGCAGTCAATAAGGACAGTGAATTTATACCAACTGAAGATGCATTCTACCTTTTTTAGAGGGTGACCTGTAACGCAAAAAGGAATGAAGGTAAGCTAGTTGTAAACTTTGTTTAATGTTTTAAAAATATACTAGTCTTCTCTGTGAGAAAAAGTAGCGAAAGTTAACAGAAAGCCCAAATACAATTAGTGAGGTACTTCATCAGCTGAACCATCATACAGTAAAACCCAGGTACCATTTTGGGAATAGAAGTTTTTAGTAAATGGTTCCCTTTAAAACAGACGGATGCAAAGGAACATATTTTTCACCAGTTACTTTTGTTTCCTATGCTCTCCTTACTTCAAAAATACATTGTAGATGTGCTAATATCTTAGATACTCTCTGCAAGCCTGTTCTTTTTCTATTCTGAAAAATGAAGAGAAGTAATCAACTTGAATGCATTCATTTCACAAAGACATCCTCTACTACCACGTAGAAAATGGTACTTTTTGAGTAAACTTCTGTAAAGCTTGTGTTCTGATAAATTTCTTTAGAAAAGAGAAAATATTATGCATATGAAAAGTGGATACTTTAACACTTTGGTTTAATAAAAATAACCTCATTTAAATGTTTCAATTATGAAGAAGAAGGTTTTTATTAAGAAATTTTATTTTTATTTTATTATTTTATCATATTAAGAAGAAGGTTTTCACCCTAGGTTGTAATGGCATTACAACAGTACATTGTATTCATTATTATTTAAATAAAGCATGTTTTCTTTGATCCTTACCAGAGAGAAGCCTTAAAACCCAAACACCCTGATCAAGTTCATGTTTAACCCAGCCATTAAACCTTGCAAGATCTTTCTCCTTCTCTGACCTTTTCTTAGCTTTCAAACAAACAAACAAACCAAAAAAAAGAGCAGGAAACAGAAATCTTGATCTCTAGAAATAATTTGCTTTACCATATAGAAAGCTTTTGTGACACACAAGAGGGTGGAAAGGGGAGAATGCATAACCTAGGCTGGGGGTTTTCTCTGAAGGGCGTTCTTTCATTGTACATGCAAGTGGTGCACTTGGCAAGGTTTTGGTAGTGTGAGAGACACAGGGCTTGATTCTGTGAGAAGATGACAAAAGCTTCCCCCATGTCTAACAGAGCCATTCCACACAGCTCCAGGACTGATCCATCACTGGCCAAGGCCGAGCTTATGGGCTACGCTGATAGTGCCCATGGGATAACATATTTAAGAAGTGGAAACAATGATACACAAACATAGCTGGGAAAGAGGTGTGAAAATGGTGAGGAAGGATGTTCTCCTGCAGCCCAGAGAAGTACTCAGTGGAGGAGTTATCCACGTGCAGCCTAGGGAGGATCCCATGACAGAGCAGGCAAATGTGCCCTGTGGAGAGCCCATACTGGAGCAGTTTTCCTGGGAGTACCTGCAGCCCTCACTGGAACAGGTTTGCTGACAGGCTTGTGACCTCATGGGGGAGCCAGTCTAAAACAGATTCTTCCTGAAGGAATTTACCCTGTGGACAGATTCCTGTTGGGGCAGTTTGTGAAGGGCTTTGTCCCATGGGAAGGACACTACACTGGAATGGGCAGTTAGAGGAGGAAAGAGTGACAACGTGTGATGGACTGACTACAACCCCCACTCCCTGTGTACTTGCACTGCCTGGGCAGAGCAGGTGGAAGAATCAAGAGAGAAGTTGAGTCTGGTAAGAAGGGAAGGACAGAGGAAGGTGTTTTTTAGATTGGTTTTTATTATCACATTCTCTTACTAATTATCAATAACTTCCATTAATTTTCTCACTTTGAGTCTGTTTTACCCATGACAGTTACTGATAAGTGATCTGTTTCAGTCCTTTATCCTGATTCATGAACTTTTTTGTCATATTTTCTCACTCTGTTCAGTTGAGAAGGGGGAGTGGTAGAGCAGCTTGGTGGGCACTTGGCATCCAGTCAAGGTTAATCCAACACAATATCATATTAATTTTTGGATTGTTCCTGTTCTGTGTTCAACTATTTTATCTGTTGCTATGAGATGCTTTTCACATTAAACACACATTCATTTATCACCACTTTTCATCATGCAAGCTATCATCTCTGAAAAAGCATTGAAAAGTCTGATTCTGTGTCTGGTGCCCTGAGTTTGAAACTTGATTGCTGTATTTTTATTTTAGTATTTTTATTTTATTTTTCTTTTTTTTTAGGTTGTTTTGGTGGTTTGTTTTTTTTTTTTTTTTCTTGAAACAAAGAGGAATTTTCCACAAACCTCAAAGAAGTGGATACTTTAAATACAGGATACACACGTCACCCTGGAGAAGAAATTCCTCAGGCCCCACAGCTGAAAGATGGGGAGGGAGCCAACTACTTTGGAGTATAAATACTAAACACCAGTCAAGAAGAAATGAAAAATGGACATAAAACTAGTCATGTTTACAATGAATTACCAATTATTCTATTTCAGCTCATGCTGCACTGGGCCTTAGTTAATAAGTACTGCCACCAAGATGAATTCAGTAAACACTAAGAAAGACTATTAATAAGACTGAATTTTCTTGGCAGTAGAAAAAAACTTGGCTTACATTCCTCTGCTTTTCCAGAACCAAATGAAATGGAAAGTAATGCTTTTCTCACCACCAATTTCTCAATGTTTTTCATAAGCCATTTGCACATATTGAGTAAGATAAGAAAAGCACAAGAATCACCCTTTCCTTCCCTAGGTAATATTTATGATAAAATCCTAGGATGCCTTCTTAGCTTCAGAACTGCAGGGATAGAGAAATGTTCACAGCATTTCTGCATTGAATAGTGATAATAAAATATATAGAGGAATCATCTTGCCTCTCTGATCAGCAGTGAAGGAATGACACATAGAAAAGCCACAGTAATATTTCTTCAGTCCATTACATTATATAAAAGCCAAATCCACAGCAGGCATTGATGATTTTCATTTTAAAAAAAGTCAAAAAAGTGACACAGATCAAACTCTAAAACACAAAATGCAAAATATCCACATTATGGATGAATTGCCCACCATTTTGCACTAGTGAAACACCCTTGAGCGGAAATTTATCTCACTGCCAGGTCATTGAGCTGAAACATGGATTTTTATTTGTTTGTTTAACATGCATTGTGTAAGTGCTGATTTGGCATTACTATTAGATGTGAGACAGGATACCCAGAAAGGTCATCTGCTTTGTATTGACTGCTGCACTGTGGATCAAATGGGGATGTCTCTGGAGTAGAAGGGTATAGTTCTCATTTTGAGAGTAAAGGTGTGGGCTCAGAAATAATCTCTGAGTGCAAATGCACAGCTCAGAACAAGACAGTCATGGGATCAATAGAGCTGTGCAGCTCACAGTTAAGGCCAGCAGTCCCAGAAGTTTCAAAATTATCTCAAGAATGCAAAATTTTCTTAGAGATACAGAGAAGACTACAAAATTTTTGCAAACCAAGGAGTCACTGACAATAACTGGAATGAGTACATATCCTGACATGACACAGCAGATTGGGAAGACCTATTTTCAAACATTTTGTATTTTTCTGCCAGATCCAGAATATCTAGGATTTGTCGATGAACAAAATTGCCTTCGGAATTTGAATTCCACTACAAATGTACCTCTGGCCATCAGCTGTTTTCACAGTGTTATTGGATGGGGCTCTTCCCCCTCACTGGTGATTCATTATTCCATCCACATTAATATTAGTAGGACAAGAACTTTCTTAATGAACTGGAAAATTTGGGAACAGTTAACAGGTGCTCACGCTGGTAAAAGAAGCTTGTCCAGAAAACGGCTGTGAGAAATTAAGTGGAAGGATCTGTACTTCTGAAAACAGAAATTTTCCCTGTATTATCCTCAATTTTTATTTCCTTAGTTAAGCAAAATAAAATGTTATATTTTTTTCCGTGAAAAATAACATCAGTTTATGCCTTTGCACTTCACACAAAAAGATCACTACTTTGTAATGAAGGTGTTTCAGAGAGCTTTGATGTCAAGCTGAGGAGAATAAGGAAAATGTGTCAAAATTACAGGATGCCAAGTCAAAGGATAATCAGTTTGAAAGCTGGGAACTCACAGAAGGAAAGTAGAAAAATGATTCAGAAGGAAAAGTTAGGAAAGCAATAACCTCTATGAATACTGCTGTTGGTAAAGGCTCTCTCTTATTATTTGCTTCATCCTAGTACTTATGTAGCCTTTTCTACTAAACATCTCTGTAACTTTATTAAATGAAGTCCTATTCTATATCCAAATGAAAACAACATGAAATACTACTCAATAAGAGACCTTCTGCATATGTAAGTAAGGAATGCTGATTTTTTCCTCATCTAAAGCCAAAAATAATTCTTTCCATAGGAGTTCTACCATTTCGAAATTGTATGGAGAACAAGTCAAAGATTCATAAGGCAGATACACTTTATTTCATTACATTTGTTTGTTCACAGCAGTCATGAGAAAGTCAGACACTCTGTCATCCAACAGGGAGGAACAGCAGGTCGGTACCTCTTTGTACTCTCACACAAATCTACCACATTGGCCTTCTCTGCAATAAAGGAAATAGAGTAATTTATAGAACAGATTTCTTCCGATGGGTTTAAAATTTCTCACAAAATGATATTCTGCATCAAGTTTTTCATACAAATGTTTCACATTATAAAAATATCCACATGTATGAAGCATCAGTGTGCTGCAATATGTATCAGCTGAAGCCAAACATGGGCAAGATCTCGAAACTTTGCAAGCCTAAGACCTTCTTAGATACCAATGCTGTATCTGATACATATCATACTAGCAAACACTGTGATCTGTACTGGATGATCATGAAATTAACAACGTGAGCAGAGGAACAGTTTAGAGGAATAATCACCACTGGTTGAATTCTTCAACCTGGCATCCAACCTGAAACGCCTCAGGCTGAAGATTCCTTGCAGTTTATTATGGGCATAATAGCTCACATCCAAGCCCTACAAGGAGTGATCCACTGCTTTGTTAACAGGATTTGACTGTTTCCACTTTTGTTGGGACTCCTGTTTCCTAGTCTGTATTTTCCATGTATTCATCTGTACCTAATGTGACCTCCAAGTAGCATAATGAAAAAGGCTCTAATGAAAGACTCACTTCATCCCGAGAGTATCCACCTCTGGATAGAATTCTCTCTCCCCAGACTTCAAACAGGAAGATGGAAGGACTAGAATAAACCAAAATCAGGAGAGATCAATACAGAATCACAGAATCATAATCACTAAGGTTGGAAAAGACCTCCAAGATCATCGAGTACAACCATTAACTCAGCACCATTGGAATCCCCCAAGAAACCATGTCTCCAAGCCCATAATCACATTTTGAACACTTCCTGGGATGGCCACGACCCTGAGTATCACCACTCAGAAACACCTGTTTACATGGACAGAACAAGTCAGTCATGAGACATCCTGATTAAGGTATGGCTTCAAATAAATGTATACAATTTCAAATATATACATTAGACATAATGCCTCTGTAGCTGGAATATTTCCTTTACATTTTTATTTTCATTTCTATTCTGGGATGTCTGCAAAAGAACCCTCCTGAGCAAACTCTCAGTTCACTAAACTTTTACAGAAAAAGAAAAAATTAAGAAAAAAATTTAAAAATTTAGCTTCTCTGCCTTACTCATAAGCCTTATGGTTCATTCATATCAGCCGTATCTGAAGGGGATGGGTGCATCAGTGCACTGGGTAGAAGATTCCTGGCACCTTTTAAAGGCTATTTTTAGAGTCCGTGTTTGCTGGGAAGTAGGCTTTCATCTGTACATGACAGTAAACAACTGCCACTTCTGAGTCATCAATACCCAGCAATGTAGGAAGTTCAACTTTTCTGTGAAAGATGTAATATATGATTATTATATTTAGGTTAATCAACAATATTTTAAATATTTTTTTATGCAACCGGAAAGGGAAAAAAAATATTTTGAGCATTATACCATGCTTTTCACTGGTACAGGCAAACTGATTAGGACGTAAATATTCATGTCTAACTCCCACATATTCTTCATGGCAAGACAGTTAGAAAAAATATGTATACAGGTCTTAGGTTGGAAGATGTGGCTGGGGATGTGTATTCTAACGCCACCTGTTAGAGGTGAGGCAGTTTTCTTCTGTTAATTGAGCCACCTGCTAAAACCAGGTGGGCCAATGTTCTTTAACTCTTCCATAACCAATCCTCCCTGCAGGAGCTATCTTCTGTTAATGGGCCATTGATTCTCACCGCGTGACTGATAAAATTACATCATCCCATTGGGAATTGCCAGTGGGAGGAGCCAAGCATTCCCACCTGGATATAATCTGACATTAGATACACCACAAGCAGCCTTCTCCAATTCCCAGAGGAAGACCTGGCCCATCTACACCATCACTGGACCTTCAGAGGAAAACTACACCCTTGTACAGGATCACTGCTCTGACAGAACCACACCTGTCACTGCAGGAGGACTGCAGCCACCATTTAATGGGACTGCTACCAACGCCCTGACCCACAGGGTGTCAGGTGCTATTCTGACTCTGTCAGTGTTGTTTTGTATAAGTGCATTCTTATTTTTATTTTTCCTAATAAAAATTGTTGTTCTTACTCCCATATCTTTGCCTGAGAGCCCCTTAATTTCAAAATCATAACAATTCAGAGGGAGGGGGTTTGCATTTTCCATTTCCTTTCTCCTACCTTCCTTAGCAGAAACCTGTCTTTTCAAATCAAGACAGTACATTACTGCCTCCGTAGGATTGTTTGAGAATAAGCCATGGATGAAAGAAGAAGAAAATGTAAGATATCAAAAAATGCTGAGAATTAAGATAACACCTGAAGCTCTATTATCTCATTGTCTTTTCAATAGATGTACAATGTCCTTGCACCTTTCCTAGTACAAAATGAATAAAATTTCCCTTAAACACTTAGATCCCATTAATAAGTAACCTAAGCAGTGTGCATTATTGAAAAACTAAGTAGTTTGCTTTATTTTCTTTCTTCAGCCACACAGATTGATCTCAGCCAGTTGTACATTTGCATCATGTCCAACATATAAAAAATAAACACAATAGATATCATTTACATGTGTCCTCTCAGCATTTACTTGTGATAAAAAGCTGCACAAGCCACAGTTAAAGTTGTTATTGATACTAAATGAATGGTCTGTTGGAGATAAAATAATTAAATTGCACTTTGGAATTCAAGCTGAAGAGACTAACACAAGATGTTTATTCACATTGTGAATAAACACAAACAGTTCCCTTTGGTAAATAGAAGTATTGTTATTTTTCTTCCTCCAACATTTTCACACACCTCATTGCCCATCTACACAATCTCCTTGAGATGGCAAAATGTTCTGAAGTACAAGACACATTTCCTCTCAAAAATCATTTCGGCACGAGGAACCATACTTGTCAATTTCAGGCTGCAAAGCTGCATTGTATCTTAATAAAAGGAGACCAAAATGTTTTATTTAATCATCAATATAACAAAGTAAGAAACTGATTACCAGGGATACCCATATGTATGGAAACAGATACCACCTGACAGTGAAACTCCATGAAATATCCAATTATTTTGTTAAATACTGTATTTTCATTAATGTTGGTAAAGACACTAGAGTAAACATTTTGACAGGCATCACTAAATACAGCCCTTAGAATATTACCTAGATTTCTATACTTTAAAGAGCCTCCAAAATCTTGGAGGCTCTTTAAAGTCTAGAAATCTTTCAAGAGGCCTCTGTTATATTGTGGATCCATAGCTAAATGCTTTTTGGAACGGTGACTGCCAGCTGCCAATATCCAGATAGTGAAAACCAAGAAAACTAAGAAAAAAGTAACAATTTAAGTAGTTGGGTTTTAAAAAATACTAAAAACTTGCACTCAAACGAAATAAAAAATGCCCAAGCAAATCTATAGGAAAAGAAATCTCTATTTGTTTAATGAATATACTCCACAGGATTTCATTTAGCTGGTAATCCTGAACCTTGAATTACCATTAAGTAGTCATGTTAGACATACTGATTTTGTACAATTCTATGTCAGTATTAGTTTCAATTACAGTGCATATCGACATCAAAGCAGGATGAAGAAAACAACTTACAAGGGAAAAGAAGTGATACAAAGCCTGGATATTTTAACTGTTGGCAGAGCCATCAGTGCCTGGTAATTTTTCCTTTTTTTCCTTTTTGATCTTTAATGACTCTTTCTTTCATGGGTTAGATGGTGTGATTTTCAATGACTGAAATCAATAGAAAATGTTAATTCTTTCACAAATATCTATAAAGACTAATAAAGATAGAAAATTTATTTTCACTGAGATCTCTTCACCAGTAAAATTACTGCTTATATTTACCACATTTGACTTTGAAGGCTCTGAACAAGCACCCACTGAAATATACTATGCTGATATTCAACAGACTTGACTTTAGCCTTCAGAAAATTGTCAACTTTTACTCAGAAAAATGAGGGCATGGCTGAAATTACATTAGAGGCTGCTGCACTTCTCAACATACAGGTTCACACTAACATCATTGTGTTGCCCAAATGCAATCAGGAGACAGTGGCCCTGTGATGTCAGTGGCCAATGTGGAGCAGGCAGCAGGTGACAAATGTACACCCTCCTGGAATACACCTTAACTCTGAGAAGTAAACAAGGCAGTAGAGGAGCAGCTCAATCCTAATTTAGGAGACAAATAGTCTTTGAAACCAGAAGGAATGTCATGACATGGGCACAGATGCAAAATTACATAAAAGTATCTTGACAGAATTCTTTCCAAAATCAGGATCTTTGCTAATACTTTAAAAAATTGAGTTCATCTATGTCATCCAGTTCCATAGGTAGCTCAATAAAGTCCTGGAGCATCTTTTTATTGACCCCAGAGAATACTGAAAGAAATATTTACAGTAGATAGATTGTAATTTTTGTCTTAAATAATTCAAGTCATGTAAATATCAGGAATTTCTTTAATTATCAAGCAGGGTATTCAATTTGAAAAAAACTAAATTAGACAACTGGAAAGTCTTAATGATAAGGCTTGAACAAGAAATATATTAAACTGTAATATTTCAGTGAAAATATATCTATTAAATGATTAAATTCTATTTCTTGTAAAATATTCTATTATAACAATATTCTTTTATGTGTTAAAACATAAAAGTACTATGAATCTGATATTAGATATTTCATTATCTACATTATATGCGCTTATATAAAATTCATGTAGGGTTTTTTTCCCCTAGTAATTTCTTCACAGTTATTATATGGTCAATGGAATTTATAGCAGCCTCCTTGATGATAAGTGTAAAAGAAATCCCTAAATTCCTGGCTTCATGGGAATTTCTGCTGTGACCACATTCACTCTAGGGACTGCCAGACAGTCTGGCAACTCTGAATGTTCTCTTATGAACAATTTCTTGTGATCACTCTATCATGACTGATCTATAAAGCATGTATGCACATAGGATACAAGCAAGTAAAAGAAATTAACAAAAACCTAAAAGTTTTAATTAAAATAAATTCATAAACATTAAATAATTTTCTGAAAAACAAAAAAAAAAAAGATCGCAATCTGAGAACAGTCAAAAACTGAACAGCAATCATCTACTAATTACCATGAATGATAGGGATTTTGGGATTATACTTCTTAATATATAATTAAGTCATCTTAGTTTGTCTCAGTATTCTTCACAGACTTTCCTCCCAAAATCTTTTGTTGGCTAAATATAATTAAGAATTTTTTTCCTCCAACTTTCATATAAATGATATCCTTTCTTTCATCAGTCCCTTAACTTTTGTAAAATGTACTCAGAGCTGGAAAACTGGAGAAGAAACATGATTTGACTAATTTGATGTAATTTGCATCATAAATCTTACATAACAACAGCTAACAATTACCACTTATCCTTAAAAATGCATTGCTTTACTTGCTTCCAACTGGTAGCATCCTAAAATTGTTGAGTATTCCGTCATCTTTAAAGGATACTGCCACAGCAAAATGTGCCACCAGAATTCAGGTACTTGTTTCAGCAAATAAATCTTGCATTTACTTGCTGATATTTTCTTGTTGAGTTTGTTTTTATTTTCTTCTCCTACATATAAATATTGCTGCTATAATCTACAGTAAGGCTAAGTATGACACTCTTCAGAAAGAAAATGTCACCAGTCATCAAATGTTACCACTCTGGCACGTCTACCTTCTTATATTGACTTATTTAGATTTAGGTTCCTGAACTTCAGGTCCAAGGGGAGACCTTGAGGCTTCTAGACTTCAGTGTGTTATTTATGGGTGACCACAGGGCCATGCACTGCTGTCCCCTTTCTCAAGAAAAGGAGGAAAAGGGAGGTAGGGAGGCAGTAATGCACTAAATGCAACCTTTTTTTGTGGGGGAAAACTATTCTGAATTTGTGTGGTATAGTGAGAGAATTAACAAATGGGAGTCATCATAAAGGAGTGATCTATCTATATTAACTAATTAATCTACATTAATCAGATAACATTTTAATCACTAGATGATTCTACTTAAGAAAATTACTTATGCTTAAGGATAAAGGTAAACCAGCAAAAGAAATACTTTCTACTAGCTCTAAAGAAAAGGTTTTTACAGTGATCTCTATTAATATAAGACAGCAACTATTAACAGCTGTGAACAATTCTATTGCTCTTTTAAATGTAATTCTTTGCAGTTATGTCATCTGGACCAAAAAGAAAGCTCCTAAAGTTCTACTGTTGTTCATTGAAGCAGGGATTACTAGATTACATGTATTCACTCATTCACTCAAATGTGTCAGAATCTTAGATGCAACTTTCTGTAGTTTTAATAGAATTTTTTATTGAAGTAATTTATCCTCGCTGCACCAAGTTTGAAGAGCTCAACTCTGCCTACAGAACAATTATCTAGAAAAAACAGAATGTAGCAGATTCAGTCTAGGGGCCATAAGTGATTTTTTAACTGCTTTGATTAGGATCTTAGGACCGTATCACACAGAGTTTGCCCCTACCCCACATTCCCCAGTTCTTCCCTAGTTACTCAACAAACCATTACCTGACAGCTGAATCACCAAGTGTGCATTCCACATGTAATGTGTTTCTTCCTCACAGGAAATATATTATTGATTTCAGAACTGTATTTTATTCCTTCATTCTCTGCCATTTCTTGATAATGTGACATGTTCATTTAATTTCTGCTGAGAATACACAGTGAAATTACAGTGCAGGAGCTTTTAATATTAATGTTTCCATCAAGGGTCACATTTACATGGAGTTACACATAATAGAGGTACTCACAAATATTTTGTAGTATTATAAGAAAGGAAGGACAATATATTCTAATGGATTCGTACTAAGATATCTACCAAAGAAAAGAGAAGCAAGATAAATTAGAGGCAAAAAATCAAGGCAATGAGAAGGAAAATTAGGGCAAGAAGTAGAAAGGGAGGAAAAAAATCTTGCTCTTTAAATAAAGTTGAAGAAACAGTATGAAATGAGTGAGAGACATCAATAAGTAAATTTTTAAAGTGCACAATGTGTATAAAATCAGACGGTTATTTTAGTAAGGTTTTCAGCAGAGCTTGCCTATTTGATATATGGACCAGAAGAGGAATTGAATTAGTGTCAAAACAGTTTACCAAAAAGAACATGAAGGAATGGAAATTTGCCAGAATTCTTTTTACTTCAATATGTTAGAAATTTGAGAATTTTGCATGATGTAAAACTACAAAACTACAGAATATGTAGCTATTTCATACTATTTTCCCTCCCAGATATTTCAGTTGCTTCAATAGTCCAAATACCATAATGTTGCATTTTTATCTAACTGCAAGACCTCATCTTTTTGCTGGTTGGATTCTGCTTATTCTTGTGATGACAGGAAAACCACACATTCCCAGCCCCTCCCCAATAATATTATAAAGTCTCAGTTTTCATCAAGAGGAAGAAAAAAAATAAACAAAATATTTAGGAAATTATGTAATTAAGTTGTATTTATGGACAAATTTGATAATAAATTGTTAGGAGCAACACCTACAACAACTGCAGACAATACAGAACAGTTCGACAAAGCTAGTGAGATGTTCAATGGATCCTTGCCTCATAAAGAATTTAAAGTCATTAAAAGTAAGTTTAATTTGGTATAAGTTTCAGTTTAACCGTTTAACAGGACATGAAAGGCCTATCAACATTTGCAATGTTTTGCCTTTATCAGATGTGCTGAGGTAACACTATTATGTTCCGTACGTTTTCCTAATCTTCGGTATTTCATTCGAGGTTAGTGTTAGGATAGCTGAGTTTCTTGTCTTTTTAAATATAATTAGACACTCACCTAGATTTATCAACCTGCCACAATTGCAGAATAAACAAAATTAATTTTCACACCTTTTATTCATCAAAGTTGGCAAACATTATCAGGTATTCTGGTTAAACTTTTGATTTTAGCAGAAAACCCCTGCTTTTGGATGAGTTCATCAACAACCTCAAACTTATCCAGATTTATTTGTTTTGTGAACAATCTGTGATTTCAATTCCATCAACTTTTTCAGGACTGCAAATACTGACTCACTTACCAGCTCTGTTGCAAGTAATTAGATTATCCTCTTTCCTATTTTTGGGAACTTCACATATTACAGAGCTTTTCAGGGATATCATCCTGAGCACTTACAGAATGCTCTGGAAATCCCATCTTTAACATGAAAACCAATCCATTGCCAAGTTATTGAGTGTCCTATTATCAATATTTTTTAAAAATATACAAATGCTATTCCTTTGACCCAAATATGTAGACTTGTTTTCAATTAATGATATGTAAATTCTAAAACATCTATTTAAATAGCTTAGGTCTTAGTAAACTACAAGTTAAACAGGTTTTTTAAGCACTTCCCTGAGTTAAAACTCTTAATATTTATCTCTGAGAATGATTCTACCCTTCTGGTCCAGGTAAAAGGAGGACCAAAAAAATTTATTAAGTTTACTGAAATGAGAATATATGCCAGCAACAGTAACAATTTTCATTTCAATCATTTTATGCAATCTTCCTAAAATGAAAAGATAAGCATCTGAGGGTATGCTTAGTTAAGATTTTGGTGTGAAGTCATTTGTGGTTTTTTTTTCTATCTACAAGACTGTTACACAAGTCATAAGTTTGACAATGTTCTCATTTTTTTTAAAGCAGAACAACCTATATTTTCTTCTCTCTTTAAAAATCAGGAATATGGCCTTGCTTTCTTTATTCCCAACATGATCACAGCAAAGGTAAAATGAGTAATCAAGCATGATGTGAAGATAATTGTAAAACTGAAAGTAAAACTACAGCTGCTTTGAGGAAACAAAAGCCACCATATGCTCATTAATTTATCCTCTACTCTCATGGGAAATTGGTTTTGCTACCTTTTTTCCCATAAGAAAAGACTTCTACTGGAAAAGTTACAAAATGCACATCCAAATTGTAGCTTATGTAACTAACATTATAGTCAAAAGAAAAGTTTTACTCATGTATTCAACTGAATATTAAAAATATTTACAATGACTTCAGGTAATCAGCAGGAGAGTTTAATTGAAGTGGAAGTTATTTTTGTACACTAGTTTTAGGATCTTAACCTCTTGGGTCAATGACTACTGAAGTGTCCTAGATAATAATGATAAAAATAACAATGAAAATGATAATAATGATTATTATCATGATCATCACCATCACCATCATCATCATCATCATCATCTTTTCAAAGCATGGAATTGTCAGCATGATATTTCACTACTTGTCACTTACACAGATGTAAAACATATGCTCAAGCTAATTCAGAATACAGTGTCGGAAAGTAGGTTTTGCATTCTTGTACAGAAGGGTTCTTTCCCATTTTGTGGCAGAGCTTGCCAGCCATATCTATTAGGTAGAGCACTAGTGTAGCTGAACTGTAAGAAAATGTGTGCACACATTTCAGATTCCCAGTAGGAACTTAGCAATGAATGCAGGAAAGTATTTAGCAGTTAACATTTATTTCCTGTCAGGAAAGATTTTCCAGTAGAAGTTAAACAGGTGTCCCCTTAAGCCAATTTTTTTTTAAAATACAGACTAATATTGAAGGCTTTGGGAACATTCTAGAGACCTGTGACCTAAAGGAATGGAAAGAGATGTTCAAGGAAAAACCTAATTAGGAAAAACCTAACTTTTAAATTACACCCTCCACCACTCTTGAAAGAATCGTGGAGTTTTTATGGGCACAGATACTATTCCACTTAAAAGAAATAAAAGCAACATATTCTCAGAGTGTGAATATCTTCAGCACCCTTTCTTTTCCATTTTTTTTATTTTTAAGTTTTATTCTAGCAAGACTTTTCACAAAGACAAAACACAAGGGATTTGTAATTCACAGACACCACCAAAGATTGCATACTCATATCACACAGCTAAAATATTAGGATTTCTCTGATAATCATTGGCTCCTTATTTCACTGCTTAGTCTGAAACTACATAGCATTTCCTGTCTTTTTGGAATAAAAGTGAAGCAAATAAATCATTACTTAGTTTCTACAGCAATAGGAAAACTGCTTGGAAACACTCAGGGTGCAGTAATTCCTGTCATGCCCTTATTTATAACAGTTTTGAAAATCTTCTCTATTTAATAGCATGCCTATGATTAAAATATTTTATGTAAATTAGACACAAATTAGCCAATCCCAAAATCTCTCTTATCACACATTTCAGAACACAACTGTTTTTTTTTTTTTTAACTGCTCCCTTCAGCTCCTCCTTTCCCTTAATTCAAGAATGGGTAATAGGAAAAAAGAAAATGCAAACTGCTGAGGCTAGAATTCTGCAGATATGTAGGTTTTTACTGTCCTTGGAATGTCCTTGTGAATGAAACCAGTGAGAACCAAAATCCCTAATATTTTTTGGAACTATCTATATCACTAAGAGTTACCAAGATTAAAGAGGGAAGTTTAAATATTTTGCTGTAGAAAAAAAAAATTCCACAGTTCTAAGAGTAAGAATATGTTGTCTGTCTCAATCTCCATACATTTTCATATAATATCAACTTATAAAATTTAGAAACTCAGTCTTTCACCCAGAATTTCAAACAGGTCTCCTACTAATGTCAGTAAATCTTCACTTTGTTTCAATATTAATAATTTGATTGAAATAAAATAACTTTCTTTGTTACAAGAATTTTGTAATATAGGAAGTATTCTGGTAATGTTTGTTTCTAAAATTGCTAAAAAATTTCTACAATCAGAAATACACATAAATATCAATTGTCACTTAGCATGACCTTAATCCCTTGGTAATTAACATATGACTGTCCACTGTTTCATTTCTGTTCATTTCTGCTGACCTACACCAACACAGAGACACACAGGGGATAGTCCAATGGTTTGGGCAGACGGATATTTTCTTTAAAAACCCAGTTTGCTTTTAGGCACAAAGTGAGTTAAGGTATGTCACAGAGGTTGCCGTGTTGATGTCATACAAAATGAATGACAGAGAGAATGAATGTCATCATATTTTCAATGTATACTATTAATGTATTAAATATTTATATTATATTCAAAATTAAGTATAGTTAAATCATCAAAAGGCAACAGATAAGTGTAAATAAAACAGAAGTTGAAAGCATACTTCATTTTTATATATTTTTCTTTTTTAAAGGTTGCAAATCCAAAAAAAGTAATAATGTTCAGCATCATGAAAAGTGAATTGCCATGCAAAAGAGATTCAAACTGTTCCCGATGAAGACTTTCAAGACTTCCTAATTTCATTCCTTGCATTATTCACTGGCTGTGCAGCTTATCTATATGTACAGCAGCAATAATTTACCTGAACTTAGAATTTCAATCATTCTACATTATTTTAGTTTGTGGATTTAAAAAGGAATTAATAATACTAAAATAGTATTTAGTCAACATTAGGGAGGTCTGAGTAAGAATAAATCACTGTCTCCATATGGAGTCAGCAGTTCTATTACCCTGAAGAAAGCTGCAAGTAAATTTTGTATAATACAGCCATGAGTAATCTATGGATCTGATGTGTCTTTTCAAAGGGCATAATATTTTTTCTAATTTTAGTGCTGCAGAGTACCTGTTGGTGGAATCTCTAGGTTCTGACAGTAAAATTACTGATTGCAGATTGGTATTCTATGGAGTGATTCAAGCTCACATTAAATTTTTCATTATTTCCTCAAGCTCCCATTAAACGTTGTTACAAGCCAACTGTGACTTTTTCAGTTTGCCTTCTAGGAAAGTTAACTGGGATTCACAGAGGCTGCTCTGTAAACATATATATATGGAACACTTGTACTTTTTTAGATCTTACTGTAAAGAACTGACATAAAAAAACCAATAATTTTTGGCAAAAGAAATAGCAGATAGATCCCCATAGGATAGTGCTGGACCAAGGGAAGCATTACATGCTACACCACTGCAGGTCACACCCAGAAGTGAAGCTAGAAATTGATTTTAACTACACAAATCCTTCAGAAGTAAGACAAAGCATGAATGAATGGTTCACTGCAACTCATAACCATCCTAACTGATGCAGAAGGAAAGCAGTTTTTTACTTCATTTACTCCATCCTTGTTTATTCTTCTCCTAAACTCCCAGTCTGGTGCCTCCTTTCCCCATTTACCGTGGTCTGGGCAACTCCAATCTTCCTCTGAGGTTGGTTAAAAGCCAAGGTCAGAATTTGTTCCTGAAATCAGGAACTGCAGCAAGCATTTTTTCTCAAGGTAAAATATGCTTAGTGCTTCAATCCTACAGTAGAGCATGGTAGCATAAAGCTTCCTCAATCACCAATTTAAAAAATTGCCCAAGGGTGGCTTGAGTAACTGTAAATATGTTGACTCTGTAGTCTACTGGAATATTAAGCATCACATACAACAGATACAATAGATGCTGAAAAAAGGAGATTTTGGGGTTTAAAAAAAAAAAAAGGGAAAAAATTGAGGCCCTTCTACTCAGAAGCTTGAAGCATCAAAAATATTAGTCATCATCTTTCAGACAACACTCCAAACACTAATTTTCATATTATTGAAAAGCTGTCCTTTCCCTAAATATTTGTAATAATTTTCTCCCATGTCACAAGCATCATAAGAAACACAATGTAAAAAAGAAGATAATTTGGTTCCACAATATGACAGCATATGCAACATGAAAACATGCCTGAAATACACAACTCTTTGACACTAAGTCCATAAATAACATGCAATAAAAAAAAAAAAAAAGGGAATGAAACACATTTGTTTGCACATTTAGGCAGTTTTCATCTAACTCATCAATATTCCTTTTAATAATGGCAGCATTATTGCTGGATAAGTGGTGGCTATGAATAAATCATGTATGAAGGGTTCTTTCTGTAGGAAAATTAATTTCATCTTTTTAATTGGAATGAAGAACAACAAATTCTACTTATGCCTTCTATTTTTAAATGCTTTTGTGTCAATTTCTAGTAGAACTGAAATTTTATCCATTTGTTATAGAGCAGTTTCCTTTCATAGTGAAAGAATATGGTGCAGTTATTTCAAATCATGTGTGTCCTATCCAGCCAGAATCCTCTGGCTCCTTCTTCAACCCTGAGAAGTAAAATATTCTCTGAATAGGGGCTTCTAAACAGACATGATTAAAAATATATAAAAAAAAATTGGCTAATCCCTTCCCCACTAGTTTTCTAATTATTTCCTTCAATGGGAAAAGTATTTAGTTAAGGTAGAAATATTCAAGATATTGTGTTTCCTAAATATTTCTGGTTTAATACTTTGCTGTAGAGTTTCAGACTGCCATATATTTGCTGTTCCACTTTTATGTTCTGTTTTACACAGTAAGCTTCCCAGGTATTCTACATTTTATCCCTCCATGAATTCTGGAGATACACAGTTTGACATTTTGAAAAAAAGATGATTCAGAGTAAAATACAGGAACTGTGTGCACGATGAATATAGAAGCACAGATCCTACAAACTGGCAAACATCAACAAGAAAATTTTTTTATGCTTTGACTGTCATTTCTAGGAGAGGAACATTTGAAACCAAGTATGTCTATACATGCAGATGTACATATACATGGTTCAGCAGACACTTAGATCTCACAAGCTTTATCAGGAATATGCAAATTTAAAAAAAATAGAATCAATATTCTGTCACACAAATATCAAAGCTTCAGAATTTGTTATAAATTGTTAGTAAGGGAAAAACAGGTTTTGATTTCAATTTATCCTTCTGTAGAATGACTACTGCTTAATACCTCAACCCTGTACATCAAACATAAGAAACTCAGCTAAAAAGAAAAAGGAAGAAAAAAAAAAGCCAGATAAAGAGATAAAGTATTCCTGACTTCTATGATTCTGTTCAACAACCTTAATCTGAAATCATAAAATATATTAATATGCATCATATTTATGGTGATGCAGGTTTCACAGTAATTTAATACTTAATTTTTTTATTCTGATTACCTCTTTCTGATATAAAAAATGCCCAGTGGGGATTGGTTTTGTATTGTAACTGAACAGTACAGTGTTAATTTTAAGTGGTTTTCTTTTTTCTTTTTTCTTTAATGATTTTTTTAATAATTATGTTTTCTGAGAAAGTTATTTCTCATATTCATGTTCAATTACATGTAATTTGATTATCTATTTACCAATTTTTAAACTGGTATATCCAATATTTGGTAACTCTTGTGTCTTACATTCATAGTTAGTATATATAAAACCAATTATTGCTTTTTGCAATGGAATTTGCAGGTAGAGACCACAGGATGCAGAAGTTCGTGTACCTAATAGTGGTTCTTTCCCTAGTAAGTTACATGGATCTAGACTTGTGCAGATATTTACTTACATATTTCTCATTTGTTTATGATGATTTAAATACAAATAAACTTTATAAATTATACTAGCAGTAGAGAGCTATGGATTATTCTCTGATGTCTACTTGCTCTCCTTCCCAATAGTACTCTTCTGTAGCACTTAATATTTTCAAAGACCTTTACATCTTTCATCCTTCCTACATTACTTTTCAGAATGTGTGCTGTGCATTTCTGTTTTAAATTCAAGGTGTTGAATTTGAACTTTAAATCCATACATAAAAGTAATAAAGCAATACTTTTCTGAATAGTTTTTTTCAAAGACCATAGCTCTTAGGTGAAAATATTGTCTTCCATTCTGTGTTTCATATATAACAAAAGACAACTAAGGGAATCAAAAATATACACAAATTTAGAATAATGTAGCTGGATTATGTCTTGATGATGTGAGTATATCTATGGATGAAAAGGCTAAAAGTGAGTATTAGAGTAAATGACAGAACTGTAGACTTTTAGTGAAAATTATTCCAGAGCAATACACTTAAAATATCATTAATAAATGAATTGGGAAACACGTTCTGATTTAAGAGTATTGTACAACCACAAGAAGCACTAAATGGTTTAGTCACAGGCTCTGCAGAGACTGCTGTGTTGGGTTTGCATGGTAAGGTTTGGTAGCGGGGGGCTGCAGTGGTGGTTTCTCTGAGAAGCTGCCAGAAGCTGTGCAAGAGAGAAACTGCCCCAAGATGGACCTGCTGCAGACCAAGGCAAAGCCCATCAGCAGTGGTGGTAGTGACTCTGGGATTCCATATCAAGGAAGGGGGGAAAAAGCCAAGCTGCTGAACAGGGGAGTGTGGGAACGTGGGAGCAGCAGCCCTGCAGACACCAATGTCAGTGCAGACGGAGATACAGGAGGTGCTCCAGGCATCGAGCAGAGGCTCCCCTGCAGCCCATGGTGAAGAGCAGGGTGAGACAGCTGTGCCCCTGCAGCCCATGGAGGCCCACAGCAAAGCAGAGATGCAACTGCAGCCCCTGGGTGATCCCACACTGGAGCAGGCAGTTGTGCCTGAAGGAGGCTGTGACTCGTGGGAAGTCCACACTGGAGCAGGTTCCAGGCAAGACCTGTGTCCCTGTGGAGTGGGGAGCTCACAATGGACCAGGTTTCCTGGTAGGACTTGTGACCCAAGGGAGACCCACACTGGAGCAGTTTGTGAAGAGCTGCAGCCTGTGGGAAGAACTCTGCAGGAGAAATGGAGAAGTGACTCCTGTGGGAAACACCCTGCGCTAGAGCAGGTCCAGAGTGGGAGCAGTCCTCCCTCTGCAGAGGCAGGATTGGCACAGACAAACGTGGGATGCACTGACTGCAAGCCCTGAGTCTGTTCTGCCTGGGATGGCAACTGGTGAGCGATCTCAGTGTCTTTATGTCCACTCACAAGCCTTTTGCTACATTCTCTCTCCCCCATCCAGCTGAGGTGCAGAGGGACAGAGCAGCTTTGGCGGGTGTCTGCCATCCAGCCAGGGTCAACCACCACAGTTCCTTACACAGACTCACAGGATTATAGAACAGTTTAGGTTGGAAGGGACTTTAAATACCATATAGACACAATGACCCTGCTATGGACAGGAGCACCTTTTATTAGATCCAGTAGCTCAAAGTTCCATCCTACCTGGCCTTGAATACTTCCAGGGACTCAGCATCCACAGCTTCTCTGGCAACCTCTTCCAGTGCCTCACAAGCCTTGTAGTAAAGAATTTCTTCCTAATATTAAAACTAAACCTACCCTCTTTCACTTCAAACCATTATCCCTTGTCTTGTGACTACTTGCCCTTGTAAAAAGTCTCATTCCATCTTTCTTGAAAGCTACTTTCAGGTACTGGAAGGTGTTCTGAAGTCACCCCAAGTGTCATGGGCATATTTTCTGAAAAATACTTTTGCTAGGATTTTTCTCCTGAAAAATCTGAGAGGCCTCAGAAACAAAATGTAAACGATAATTATTTTCTGCTGTGGAATGCAACAGATGCATCTTTGATTGGTCTCATGTGGATTGTTTCTACTTGATGACCAATCACAGTCCAGCTGTCTCAGACTCTCTGGTCCGTACAAGATTTTATTATCATTCCATTCTTTTTCTTTGCTGCTAGCCTTTTGATGAAATCCTTTCTTCTATTCTTTTAATATAGTTTTAATATAGCATTGTCTTTTAATATAATATAAATCATAAAATAATAAATCTGAACATGGAGTCTGTTCTGAAACATGGAGTCAAGATTCTCATCTCTTCCCTTGTCCTGGGGACCCTGCAAACACCACCACACCCAAAGCTTTCTTTTCTCCAGGCTGAAGAAACCTAACCATTCTCAGCCTTTCCTCATAGGAGAGGTGTTCCATTTTCCTAGACATCTTTCTGGACTTTCTCATGAGTAGCATGAATGATGAAAAGCCAAATATTTTTCCTTTTTTTATTAGTTGCATCGAGATTTTTTTATAAAATGGAAAATATCAGAATTGTTACATCTTCCAAGTATTCAGTTGTGTGCTATAAAACTCCAAAAAAGTCCTACTGGAAACACAGCCTGAGTTTCAAACATTCTGTCTGTACTTTGATTAATTTCTGGTTTCACTTGTAAAATATAGAAATAATTAGATAAAAGTACATACTCTTCATTCTGATTTGTAGAAGCACATTTGTGAGATGTGCCTTGCTCTAGTTTTATGTCTCATATCATTTAACCAAAGATGCAAGCTTTCAGATAACAGAAAAGTACAGTGATATTAGTCTGTGACGTTACACATAAAAATGCTGTTTTACTAAAGTATGGCTGGTACTAAGATAATTTTCATTTCTGTGTATTTTGAGACAAAGTTTTAAAAATGGCTTGATATTATCTATCTGCAATCTTTCTTTTTCTTATTCCCAGTCCTTGTCCATTTATTCCCACCTTTAGCTTATTTTGGACAATTCCCCTCTGTCAGATTTGTCACCCTATGTGACTCTCTACATGGACATGTAATTGCCAGGGCTGATACCAGAGTTGTCAGGTGGGGCAGAATCTCCTTTGTCACCAGCAGCTTTACATCACCAAAGCCACCCCAGCTTTAGCTGTGGCATCAAAGACAAAAGCATAAGGCAGAAGAAACATTGAGTTCTCTAGGGCATTTGTAAAATCTCCCTCAGGGGAGTATGACTGATGGCCATTATAATGTGTTTGCTATACAAGAAAATAATTAATCAATCGACAACTTATATTTTCTGCATTAAAAAGAGGCATATTTAAGAGAAAAAATTATAAACTACTCTCTTACAAACAAATCAGTGCATAATCCTAAAATCTGAAAAGTTTATACACACAAACACAAATATAAAATTAAAGTTACACACCCACACACACACACACAC
>LTAT01000001.1:11321473-11332867 GCA_003286495.1 Chlorodrepanis virens
TCCCTCTCTACAGCTACCTGAAAAGTGGTTGCAGTCAGGTGGGGTTTGGTCTCTTTCTTCAGGCAGCAACTGACAGAACCAGAGGACACAGTTGTAAGCTGCACCAAGGGAAATATAGGTTGGATATTAAGAAAAAGTTTTTTACAGAAAAAGCAATAAAGTACTGGACTGGTCTGCCCAGGGAGGTGTTGGATTCACCATCCCTGGATGTGTTTTAAAAAGACTGGATGTGGCACCCAGTGACATGGCTTAGTTGAGGTGTTAGGGCATTTGTTGGATGCAAAGGTCTCTTCCAACCTAGTGATTCTGTGATTCTGTGATGTAGCTTTTAGACAGTTTTGTAGGTCTGCTTACTTCAAAGGCAGATTAATTCAGTAATCAAAGAAATTAAAATATTGACTTAATTTCTCAACCTTTTGAAGAAGTTTGAATTTGAAGGTAATTATATGAATTTCATAAATTTAAATTCAACTTCTGAGTATTTGGAAAACTGATAGGAAAAATAAGATATTGTCAGTGATTTGATCTTCCCTTTACTCTGCATACTTCATTTAAGCAAGTAGGAATGGATGCATTATTAGAGTTATATATTATTATATAATTAGAGTCAAGGAAAATATTTTAACATAATATAGTAAGCAAACTCTGAGAACTGCAGCTGGACAAATGCACATAAATATATTTAATGGTCAGTTTCTGCCTGGGGAAAAGAAATGCGAAGCAATGTGCAACACTGTCAGGAGCTCAGAGGAGAAGAACAAAACTATTCTTTTCCTTGGAACACTGAGATTAAATACTACATCATACTACTCAGCATAATGTTACCTTCATTAGACCCACTCTGGGTTCTTAACTACAATGAGAGAAATGTTAGATGCTTTAGAAAATCTGGTAGGGATACTGTTCCTGAAAAGATGAAAAACAAGCTTGAATAAAGACCATGATTTCCTGCTCTACACATACATCATGGAAGAAATGTGTCTCCTTCACAGACTACCAGACAGTTTTATCAACTGACTAGATATTGGAGGAAAGGAAGCGAGGGAAGTGCTTCAAGGCTTTCATGGAAGTGTATGGTACTGGCATCAGTGAGGCTTAGATTTCCTAGGGGATGTTGAAAAGCCTCTAAGGCTAAAGATCCATAGAGGTGTCCTCTCATGTTCCCTTGTAAAGAGGGCTCCTCTTCAACAGCTTCTCTTCTGTTTTGTGGAACTGAATGTCAGTGTATAAACTGGTCCTATGCTCTTGACGCTAAAAATAAAGAGCTTCCACAAAACCACCATTGCTGAGACCTCAGTCATGTTTCTCTGCAATTTTTAACTTTCTCTGACAAAATAAAACCAAAATTTTGAAACGTATGCAAACATTTTCACATAGATGGTAGCCACATGTATTAAAAAATAATTAATCACACTCAGACCTAAAAACAGGATCACTGCCTTTATGCCAAGTAATCTTTAATTCTATGCTAAAAACAGAGTGTTTAGGTAAATAGGAAGACTTCTTTATTAACTATGTTATGCTGGCTTAATACAACTTCATAAAGGAAAATCTCCTTCAATACTATCTGATAAACTTTTTAAAATTAGAAATTATGAAATTTATTCCCAGCATCAAAATAGTCCACATCCCCAAATCCTGAAAATAACCTGCAGAGAAGTAAGAGAATTCTGAATTATGTTAAAAATGGAGTTGAACAAGATTTTTTCCTCAATGCAAAAATTAACTCAATACTATAACAACATCTGCAGGGTTTAGGATAGTTTTTACCATTTCAGTTAAAATTCATGTTTCAAACTTTCTTTTTTTGCTCTGTTGAATGCAAAATCTGAATTTACTGCCACATCTATTTTTAAAAATTACTATAAGTCAACTTTTTAGCTGGTAATTGACAGCATCTACCATATGAGCTCCCATGGCAGAAAAAGGTTCAGAAATAGTTGAGACACATGTTCTGTCTGAGACATTTAAATCAAGAAGTGCCTGCTTCCAGAATGCTAAGTGACATGTAACTTTTAATATCTAAATTTTGTCTCAGAGTATTTTGTAAAACCTGAAATCAGCTAAAAGGTCTTTGCTTAACTTCATTCCTTAGTAATATAACACCACACTGTCACGGCTTTGAATTATGGTACATTTATAAAAGTCAAACATCAGAAAAGAAAATTAGTCCTCCCTGTGATCATAACATAAATTTAACAGTGGAGCCAAATTTTATGGGATTGAAAATGATGTGGCTATTAATTTAACACAATGATTTTGTAGAAATGCCAAATATAGCCTGCAGTCTGCCTGACTGCTGACCTGCTGGTCCCCTCCACCAACAATCACACAGGTTATTCCATTGTGTTATTTTTGATCTACTAACCTATTTCAGACTAGATTGCACAAGCATACACTCCACAGAATAGAAATAAATGTGATGTTGTATAATAGAAATAAATGTGACGTTGTATAATAGAATCTAGGTTCTCTCCTAGAACCAAAATATTTCAGGAAATGTTATATTACTTTACAAGAAGTTCCCAGTCAGCATATCAGGGATGTGCAGTACAACGAAGTAAAATAAATTAAAATGTGTATAGCCATGCATAGAGAAACAAACAATTAGAAAAATCCTCTTTGGTGGTCAAAAAGAGAATTCTGGAAGTCAAATTGTGACTTCTGACATTTGATAATTAATTTTATTTTTTTAAAAGAAGTCCATAGTTTAACTGATTTTTTGTTGTTGTTGTTTTGAAGACACTGAAGGAAAGCTGGCTGCCACCAAAAGATTAGAAATTGTCCTTTGAACATTAAGTAAACACATGAAAAGTACATGAAAAGCTGAACTACCAGCAAAACTCATTTAACATCACTGGTCTATTGTTTGTTGATTTCTAATATGTCAAATATTAGAAATAATAAATGTCTAATAAATGTCAAAACACAACAGAGGTCCTACAGGAGAGAGATAAAATTGAAGGGTTCAGCTGCTCCTGAACAAGGTACTTTCTCACCACTAATGCAATGCAACATCTCCCTTCACTCCTTGTTCAGTCAGTCAAAAACTTGGATCAGTGAGCTTTTCCTGGCCAGAGAAGTGAAGCTACACAGATAGGAAGAGAAGGTAGGGAGAAACTGGAAACTTTGAGCTAGTAAAATTAGGGCAGCAGCAAATTGCTACCTCCTTGCCCAGAGCAAGAATGACACTGTGACTGAGAAAGGTGTCTGAATTTTGATGGCTTTAGGGCATCTCATGAAAGAATATCATTTAATTGCTGCACTTTCTATGCTTAATAAAGGCAATGCAATGCTAGAATCAGTTATTGGGAGAAGCTATAAAAAATCTCAGGTTATTTTAAATATATAGGGGACGATATCAATGTAAGTATCTGAAGGTAATTCTACCACAAGTCAGGTGAGTGGGTCTCGGCCTCCTGGACACAAAGATTCTATGATCTTTTCCTGGGGGAAAAAAAGACTGGCCCATTGGTAACCAAAGGCAAGCGACCACAGGTGACAATAATAGGGTTATTTATCACATGGAAAGATGTGGGGCTGTTCACATAACTCTTTGCAGCTGCTGCTTGGTGTGCAAAAGCACCACTCAGTAACACTGAGGGAAGGGGAAACCTTTTGTTCTATAAAAACCAACAAAAACTCTGAGTTTGATGCTGGTGTCTCTGGTGGGCTGAAGAAGAACCCCTCTCCTGCTCCACTCTCCCTAAGGAAAGTTCCCCTTTTTGCCCATCCTTGGAAGTGCTCTCCTTGCCCTGCTCTGTCAATTCTGGATGGTAGGGCAGAGTGTGCCTTCAGCGAGTTTGCTGCTGACACAAATCTGTGTTTCCTACCAGGTGTCTCCAGCTGCACCAAGGGCTAATGTTTGTTAATGTCCATTTATGTTCTCTGCATCTTCTGGCTATTCCCAACCTGTAAATGCTGAATGGGATTGTAACGCCTGCACAGGGTCACTTCCAGCTGCAAGCATTCCATGATTCTGTCAGCTCCTTGCTTCCCTTTCTTTCTTCCCTCTGCTTCAAGCTGGGAATGTGCTTGAAAATGTCCAGCAAAGAAACATTTGCTGTCTGCTCTGGGAGCCCACAGTCTGCTCTAGGAGCCCACACAGCTTCAGGACCTTGTCACCTGCACTTGCACAGCTCCATTGGGAGGCAAGACAAAAACAGCACCCTGGGAACCTCAGTAATTCCCCTCTGTGATCTGTGGCACACACTGCAATGACCCTGAAACTTTTCCAGCTTCCAGCTAGGAAAAGATGTTCCTGCCCTTTAAGGCAAAGCTCTGAAAGGGCTGAAACCCAAGGGGAGCAAGGTCTTACAACAGACATTCCACAACCAGCCTTCATAACTTAATCAAGTGTTGTTTTCGCATGTGAATTGGGAAAAATGGTGTGGTGAAGGCCTTTGGCTGGAGCTGCCATGGGTACAGATAGACTCTAGGAAAGAAACAGAGCAGACAAAGGAAGGAAGAAGAGAAAAAAAAAAGACACAAAGAGCACTAAGCTGAGAAGGTGGCACTCTGAAAACCAAAGCAGAACTTACTGAAAAGGAATAGGACAGAAATAAAGAATTCTGAAACTTTTATTTACTATCTAAATCTAATTTCCTTCCTTGATCACAAACCTCCTCCTGATAGCAGTCATCCAGCATGGTTTTCAGAAAGTCCTTAGCTCTGAATGGATGTTGCAGGCTGCAGACACAATGAAACATGGAATGGCATTTTTCCTTATTCTCCTCAGCAGGGGACACGGTCAGGAACCTGGAAGCAAAGGACAGCTTGCATTTGCCCTTCAATGGGATGCAGGGGGGACAAAAAGGTCTCATAATCTCTGCAGCAGTTCCCACAGTCATGTGAAGCCTGATCCCAGACCCACAAATGTCACTTTAATGGGTGCCTTAATGCAATGCTCACTGGGTATTGAGGGGCAGCATGGCAATTTTATTCACTGGCTCTTCTCAGTGGTGCCAAGCAATAGACAAGAGGCAGCAGGCAGAAACTGATGCACAGCAAGTTCTACCTGAGCATGAGGAAGAACTTCTTCACTGTGCCCTGACTCTGCAGAGAGGTTGTGGAGTCTCCCTCACTGGAGATATTCAAGAGACAACTGAATGCAATCCTGCGCCATGTGCCCTGGGATGGCCCTGCTTGAGCAGGGAGGCAGACCAGATGGCCAGGTATGGTCCCTCCCAACCTTACCCATTCTATGATTCTGTGATCCCTAAGGACTATAATTGAGTGATTGCCCATTTTGTTTCTTCTGCTGATGTTGAAGATCAAAGTGATGTACAATTCACCAGAAACCCACTGAGTTTCTGTAAGCTGAAAATATTTACATCTGTTCTGAACATATTCTGAAGATTTTTGAGGAGTTTGATTGTCAAGAGCAGTGATCTCGAAATGCATCTAGAGGAAGTACTTTCTAATCACAGACTGTCAATGCCAGAAGCTCAATGACAGCTCAAAAGTGAAGGTGGAAACTCGCCAAAAAATCGGATTTTCGGGTAGAAACAAGGGAGGGTATGCAGAAAGGAGGAAATAATGCACTTGAAAAGGTAAAGAACACTAGACTGCATTTAGTTAAAAGCTATAAAATTATTTTGGTAGACTAAAGACTGAGAATTTTATATTTTTATTTATATTTTTATAAATTCACCATTCTTATGGAAGTTAACATTTTTCTTATAAAATATTTCATGTGGGAATATATTTGCCATGCTTAACTATATTAAATTCAAAATTTAAGTTATTTCTTTTACTTGTTCAGGGTAAATATGTTTCCCAGTTCTTCCAACATTTGAAATAAACTAACACAGTTGGCTTTAAATAAGGAGGATTTGACTGTTATATGCAACTGACTGGAAGATTCCAAATTATCACATTTTGAGATCTCTCCAGACTGATGCTGCACTTTCATTTCTCCAGTTGCAGCTAGTTCATTGTGTAGATATTTCACATACATGAAGCAGATTTATGCCACTGTGTAGGACTAGCAATTCTCTGCAAGGTAAATTTAAAGCTCCTCATCCAGATTTTGTTTTAAACAAAATTAGCTCTCCCTTCCTCTCAGAGTGCTTCACCTCTTTATAATCCCATGTGAGCTGCAGGCAGATAAGACTAAGAGAAAGTCAGTAACTGAACACTGGTAAATACCAGTTTGAACTCTCAGTGTTAAACATGAACCACAATGCTTTAGAATTATATTTGTATTTTATTTTAATTATCCTTTCAGACACAGCTATATAATTGTGTTGGGAACTGAAGAAAATAGAATATTACATTAAAAAAAAATAATTCAGAACTTGGGTTTATTTTTCATTTAGTTTGGGATTTTTTGGTTATTAAATTGCCTCCTCTCCTACCTCTGGCCAGGGCTCTATCTCCTTTTTTTTTTCAGTGGAAGCAGTTCAACCCTTCTTTAAGACTGGGAGTTCAGCTGCATATGAATCCATTTAATTACCTGTGATTACCTTCTGACATGACACACTAATCCATTTGGATGCCACCGTCAGAAGGAAAAGAAAACAAACAAAGAAAGTCCTATATAATCTGACCACTGTTTGAAGGATCCATCCTAGAGCATGACAGATACCCAGCAGAGTCCTGAGGAAAGTATTAGATACTGTAATATCCAATACAGAAGATTTAAAAAATGCTCTTTTCACCTTAGGAAAAAATAAGTTTAAACTAAGACTAAAATTGTATTGAAAAGTCAGTTGTAGTCAAGGAGATTCATCTGCAAATATTTTAGTGCTTACCATGAAAACATTATCCATTGATGCAACCTGAAACAGACAACATCACTAAGTATGCTGGAAGCTCTTGAATGCATAAAATTGGGTGAGTTAGAATTTTTGTGCCTATATCCCAATTAAAAGGAGTAATATGAATTAAAACCATACAAAAAGTTGTTTTGATTTTGTGGTTATTTTGGATTATTTTGTTTTTTCTAAGGAGCAAAGTACAACAAGTATTATTGCCCTCTTTCAGAAAGTCACAAGCTAGCTAATGAAAACTTAAGCTTCTTGCTCAATAATTTGTGTCATTCATTGTTTCAGTGGTGTATTCCAGTAAAGCCAATACATATCAATTGAACAGTTTTCTGATAGTAGAAGTTTTATTGACAGGGTTAGCTACTCTTCATAGAATTCTTCCCAATTATACAGTTTGTTTCAAAGGTCTTACTCTAAACACTGATATATTAGAGAAATCAGAGTTACAATTTATTTTAAAAACCCTTCATTTCACATAACAAATTTTAGAGTTATTGCAATGAATTTAAATAACTTTATATGTAAACAAAATAAAAAATGGATGGGTCTATCATGTTTCCATCTATACCAGGAACTTAATCTCCACTGGCCTTTAACAGAAGAAGTAAATTGTCTTAAGGAAAAAGAAAAAAAAATAGATGAAAGAAAAGCATACATATGAAAATAAATTATACAGAGAGTTGAATTAATTGAATATTAAATTATCTCTTTTTATTTCATGGTAAAGCCTTTTCTAAGATTTTTTCAAGGATTTTTTTTTTTTTTAGATAAATTGTTTTTCATTATTTTGCTGCAGATAACTAAGCCAGTTTTCAACTAGCTGATTTTGTCTTTTTTTCTCCTTTTTCAGATTTTCTTAGGATATTGGGTCTACAGACTTGGTTTTTAATTCATGCATTAAGTAATTCTGAACGATAAGAGTATTTTGAGGCCCCTAGCAGAAGGCAAGAGTCAGTCAATTTCTCAGAGAATTTGTGCAAGTTCTGTCCCTGGAGGCTTTAAAAGACTCACATGGATAAAGTTTTGAACAATCCAGCCTGATGTCAGAGCTGACCTTACTTTAAACCTGAGACATCCAAAGACCTCTTCCAACTTGAATTATGCTACAAAAGAAAGATGAAAAAATCAAAACTATTACTGGCTCAGCCAGTAAGATGGCTCAGCCATCTTCATTTCTTGACTAAATCTTTGTGTCAACAAAACCACATAAATACGAAAAACATCTTCAGTTGTGGTCAAAATGCACTTCAGTATTCTTCTACTAACAACTGTAGCAAAGGTAATCCACACCAGTTATTGGAATGGTAGATCCCAGGTAATGGAATTTGCCTCCATATTTCTTTATATTGCATATTTACAGGCAACTTTAATTATTCATATTTCGATTATGTCGTTATGCTACTGCAAGTCAAATAGAGACTTATTCAGCAGGTATTCTAATTTCACCCCAAAATTTAAGAAAATATACAGCATTGTACCACTTATACCAAAACTAACTAACTACAGTAAAAAATCCAAAAGCAATCCACAAACACGATAAAACTCAGCAAGAGAGATCTTCAAGAAGGGGGGGAAAGGCAAGAAGTTTTCTTTGACAGAAGTAGATGACAACAAAAACTAGTCTTACATGTGACTGGTCACTCAGAATTGCTTAAAGCAGTGAAGGACTGTGAACAAAGCATAGCATAACACGTTATTTTCTCTCTAGAGTGTGATGGAACTTGATGCTCAACCTTTTCCCTAAACCCTAGACAAGATTTAAGGCCTTCATATTAAATTTGGCATGGAAATTAAGATCAGGCAAATGGGAGAGAAAAAAAAGAGCTATTTCACTGAGCATATTAATTAAATTAACTTAATAAAACATAAACTAAATTATTTTAATAGCTGCAGGTAGAAAAGTAAAGGAACTGGGAGGTTCTCAGAGTATAACAAAGCATCTTCCATGCAAGTAAATAATTAGAGAATCAGATTTAAAATTACATAGAACCATTAAAGTTGGAAAAGACCCCTATAAACATTGAGTCCAGTCTTGGACCGAACATTATCGTGTCAACTAAACCTTTGCACTAAGTGCCAGGCCCAGTCACTTCTTGAACACCTTCAGAGATGGTGATTCTGGAAGAAATTGCTCCTTATGTCCAGCCTGAGCCCTGGGGCAGCTTGACCCCCACATGTCAGCACCTCCTTTCAGGTGGTTGCAGAGAGCAAAAAGATAGCCCCGAGCCTCCTTTTCTCCAAGCCAAACACCCCCAGCTCCCTCAGCAGCTCCTCATCAGACCTGTGCTCCAGACCCTTCCCTAGCTCTGCTGCCCTTCTCTGGACTCATTCCAGCCCCTCAATGCCTTTCCTGTAGTGAGAGGCCCAAAACTGGACACAGGATTTGAGGTGTGGCCTCACCAGTGCCGAGTACAGGGGACAATCCCTGCCCTGGTCCTGCTGCCACACTATTGCTGATTCAGGCCAGGTGCCAGAGCATCCTGCTTCATCCATTAATAGTCCCATCTTGCTAAAAATTCACAGAAAATAGTACACAAAAAAAATGAAATTGTGCATATTTGTAAATTTGTACCAGCTAGCATTTCTGCTGAATAATTGTTTCAGAAAATGTTTATTACTGAACTAGAATGCCTTGTTACTGACTCATGAAATTTCCTAGAAAAATACGAAGTTTAAAATACTGTTTTTTCTCTCAAATAACAAAAATAGAAATTGCATTTAAAACATTGCCAATGGCAAAAGTAAACGTATGATACAAAAAAATCTTTTTTTTTCAGAGTGTATGAAGTGCCTGGCACAATCATCAGAAGGAAAACAATGAACTGACTGGCCTCCATGCTGGCCTGACCCTTGCGAACCCATGAGCTATGCATTAGTCACTTCTAGAAAAGGCAGCTTGACTCCTTCTCATACCTGGCTCAGATTGTTTGATTAGAAAGAGCTCAGAGGTTAACACTATTGTTCCATGTTTTCCCTCCTTTGCTGTGCTGCTCCCCAGCAATCACAAGTGTGAGAGCTTGCCAGCCTCTCTGTGGGCTCCATGGTCTGCAGGAAGGAGCTGAGCCTTCCCTCATAGCACAGATATCTCTACATGTACAGGGATTTTGCATTATTCCTCCCTGTCTCTCTATTTTGGCTTCAGAGTTCACTCTGGGTGATACCACCAATGGCATTCAGCAGAAATTTTGGAATTTAAGACAAGTCTACCTTGTACTATTTTTTTAAAATAGCATTTAAAACGCTGTACTGCTGGCTTCTCTCTTTTGGTCTGACCAAGCCATGTATGTTGCTGTTAATTTCAAGAGAGTAAAAACTGCTCCTTTTTGTCAAGGATGAAAAAGAGTCATTTGTGGAAGTGGGTTAATCCATTAAATGAATTTTCAGATCATTTCAACACAGTTGTCTGCTTTGCATCTGTACAACCAACAGTTTCCTGAAATGAGTTAAGCCTTCAGAGCAAGGTGATGAAATTACAGGAGCACTCACCTCTCAACTGTCTCATAATTTACCATTACTGCAGTCTGATAATTTTCCTTATAATTGCAAAAAAATGCTTTGAAAAAAATTAAAAATACAAATCTTACAAGATTTTGTGTATCCTGATTTTGAAGTAAAGACCATAACAGCTGAAATAAGTCTGAGCAAGAACATCTGAAGAATTCAGAATTGCAATCTAAAGGACAACCTCTTCTTTTCATGCTAAGTTGGTTCCCATATATCTGTGTATATAGCACTTACAGCACTTTCTCCCTCCAGCCTTCAGGAAGAGCAAGTCAGGAAGTATTTTAATAGGACAGATGTTATCAATTTTAATTTCCTTTAAGGATAACAACAAATTATATTCTAATGGGCAGAATTTATTTTCATGGCTATTATTTTTATATTTTAATAATTTTCACTACTGAATACACTTAAATAAAAAAGAGAAATATATCAGATGGTCATTACTTGTCCTTGAGGGTTTTTTGCCTTCTTATTTTCCACAGTCATTATTCTACATAAAATTGACAAGATAATATTCAAATAAATAAATCTTCTGACAACAGTGATTTCTGATCAAAGGTCACTGGCTCTTTTAAATCTTTTAGGCTGTTTACCAACAGATGCCAATCAGTAAAACAATCCCTAATGGCTCCCCAGGGAACATAGGGACTGGAAGAAAAGAGTCATCCTAAGCAGCTACTAAAACTCAATGACTGAACTATGTAAGAATATCTATTACTGTCCTTTTGGCTTCCAATTTTGTTTTGTCTCCTTTCCTAGCATTAGTCATTTCTTAATATATATTGCACACTTTAAAACATTGACCCTTTGCCAAAACACAGACAGTCCTTTCACATACTGTGGTATTATTCACAATCTCCCAGGACTCTGAAAAGTATCAGGATGGGTCCTAGAAACAACAAAAGGTCATACAACTATTTTTAAAATGCCATCCATCCTGTTCATAAATGCTCACAGGACAAGTAACAGTTACTGCTTTCATAGTGTCTCCAAAATAAGTAATGTGTCACAAAGGATTTATGCTCGAGGTGCAATCATTCCTTACTGCCCAAATCCTCCAGTGGAACAGAATTATATTTCTTTCTCATTCTTTCTTTCTTTCTTTCTTTCTTTCTTTCTT
>LTAT01000001.1:11336695-11353743 GCA_003286495.1 Chlorodrepanis virens
AAAAAAAAAAAAAAAAAAAAAACAAAAAAACCAAAACCAAACCAACAATTTAGTTCAAACTATGAAACTGGATAATTTCAGGAAAAGTCACTGAAAGGAAAACATTTAGAAATGTATTACCATTAAGTTCTCAAAATACTATCAAGGACAGAACTGAATTGCACAGAAAGTAAATCTACACACTTAGGCACAGCACAAATTTATGTGTAGTTTGGTATCATGCTAAGAAACAGGCATTTTCTTCTACTTTTTTGAAGTTTAATTCAATTACTGTAAAACTCAGTTCCTGTAAAACTATGTGCTGAATGAATGAAAATATGTAGGCTTTAAGTATTTATTCTTCTTTTGCATCAAACAGATAACTGTGATCAGACAGAAACTGTTTCATGAAGGGAGACGCTTTAAGATATGTAAAGGAGCTGAGAAGTAGTGCAAGAATCAGTTTCCCATTTAGCAAGTCTTTTCTGAGATCTATTATTTGACAAAAGAAAGTTCCTCTTTGCAGTTACTGTTGCAGGCTCTGAAGCCTCCACAGCTCAGGGAGACTTCACTGAATACCTGAAACTCCCAATTAATAGCCATGATGTCCACTGTGAAGTTAGTGGTTGGAACAGGGAAGGTTACAGCAAAGAATCCTTTCTTTCTTTCTTGAGAAAGCATTAAAACCTGTAGGTGCTGTACAGTCAACTCGACAGGAAAAGTGAAGGCGTGCTTACAAGTCTTTTGCATACATGGATTAGGAAGAAGTTTCTTGTGTCATCTGTATTTAGTAATGGAATTTTTGCTACAGCTGCTCACCTATCCATTCCCATGTAACAAGCACAGTCATCACATGCTCTTAATGTAAAAGAAATCCAACATATATTAAAGAATAACTTGAAACTGTTAAGAACTTCTTTAAAATAGTAACTGGAAAAAATAAGTCTCATCTGTCAGATAGAGACAATCATACAAGATAAAGTGTTAAACAGGTAAGTTGAAAAGCTGTGACCAAACTAATTTAAAGTATGTTTTCTGTATAATGTTAGAAATATTTAATTAACACTGTTCCCTTTATTCCTTATATTATTATATTCATTTGATTAATAGCACACAGTGGTAGAAAGATTCAAAGACTACCTTGAAGTAATTTAAGTGCTTTGTATAAGGATCGCTCTCATGATCAGAGATTAAATCCAATGCAGCACAACCTAAGATTTCTTCTATTGTAAAGTCTTTTTAACCCTCTTCTCAAACAAACAAAACCAAGAATACTATATTGATTCTAATTGTTTCCACATATAGCTAATTACTTGATATAACTTCAGTCCTGAAAGCCAACAGATGGCCAGAATTACTATGGATTTTTAGAAAATTACTTTCTAAAGTTCTTGAGAAATCAGAGAAATTGTTGGAAATGTATTTCCACCAGACTGACAAACTCATTATTTTATTAATCACTATCATTTTAAACATGTAAACAGGTCAAGTATTCTGACCATATTGACATATTTTCATGGACAGATCTCTTTTTTTATATTAAATACTCAAATTGTAAAATAAACATAAAATAAATTACATTTTATATTTAATAAATATATTAAAACATCTAATATATATGAAAATATATATATATTGAATAAATATATAGATAAATAAATAAATAAATAACGCAAGTTCTGTGTTTTTAGGTTTGGTCATCAAACAGGCTCAACAAAAGTGAATTAGAAGGAATAAATCCCAATTAGAACAACCATTTAGCATACTGATGTAAACTTCTTTAACTTTATTACATCCCTGTAATTTATAACAGAGAAGGAAGTAAAGAAAAGCAGTACATCTCAAAAAGGTGGCTACTGCAACTCCATATTTATAACTACACATAAGTACAAAATATTACTTTTAAATTCTTTTCTTTGCTTTCATGGTGATATTTCAAGAACAAAACGCACTCACAGGTGGAACTGACTGAAGAGATTTAAACCTTGCCCTCACCATGCTCTGCCTCTGGCTAACATGTTCAATAAAACGTGAGTTCTACTTTCCAAGTCAATATTTTTTCCTACTCACAATTATGAGTTGCACTAATATTTGGAAACCATTTATATTTTCACAGTACATGTAAGTCAATTTTATTTTGTTAAAACTCCTGTTAAATAAGGTTTTCTTTGTAGAAACACTTCAGGATTGCAAACATAGCCCTCCTGAGCATCCAAGGGATGTAAAAAAACTAAACCAGGCAAAACCAAATCAAACAAACAACAAAAGCAAACCAAGAACCATCACACACTCTTCCTAGCACTGTAGAAGTACATTCCTAGTACATTCTTCCTAGCACTGAAGAAGTTCCTCAAATCTGAAATCACAAAGCAGCATGGCCAAAGGCAGAAGGATCTGAGATTTCAGTAAATCAGAGATTTTTTTCCTTTGCACACACAGTATGACAAACTGCCCCCTTGGTGATTCATCTAATTGAAGCTTACACAGGAGAAGCATGCAAAAAACTCAAGACCCCATGTTACAGTAAGATACGATACAAAGATTTCCATTATAGTTTTTCCTTTTTCTTACCGCATCAGGATGAGAACAAATTCTATATATCTTGAAAAATTTTGTATGCTCTTTCTTTTGCTGGACAGCAATTATATTACTGTCCCAAAAATAAATTTCATTGTATATTTACCATTTTTTCCTTGCATTGGTTAATCAGATGAAGAGGATACGGGCAAAAAGTTATGAAATTAAATGCAAAGACAACCCAAGTTATCATTGTCACTTTCAAGTAACAGGTGATAGCTGGACTCTTTTAAATTCCTTAAGAATGGATGTCTTTGTAAAAATTACTTTAAGATCAATAATGTTATTACTATATTTGAATTAAGGGGCCTTGATTTCAAGCTTAAAAGTATAAAATCTTAATCAAACTGGACAATCTTAGCCAGACATATTCAAAGGTTATCTACATTATCTATCAAGGCTACAGCAGCTTAGAAACACTTCAACCTATCGCCAGATCCTTTGCTCTGCACAAGTCTGTGCATTGCAGTTTTCTTGAGTTTAAATAACCCCAAATAGACTTTATTCTCAAGTTTTCATTAAGGAATACCTTAATTTGCAGTAGTACTCCATGCTTGCCTTTACTATGTCAATATTTCCAGCTACTAAAATATTTGAGACATAATCTATTTCATTCTGCTGTTACAAATATAATCCATTGAAAAGGCAAGGTATAATTTAAGATGCTGCCAAAAATGTATAAAGAGCTGTGCTCTCCCAAAGCACCAGTTTACAACTACTACCAACCAGAAGACAAAAATAAATCAGAGACAGACTTCTGGAAAAGCACAACAAAAGCTACCTAAAACACTCCAATGCCAAAAGGAAACTTACAACTAACAACAAACCAAATTAACTAATTCAATCAACATGGGATTAAGACTTTCATTAATCCACCAACAAGGAATTAAGGCTTTCATTAAGGATTTCATTTTCTTTAGTGCAGTATAGCAAGATAGGTTGCAGAAGTAGAATTCTATTTTTTTCATTACCCACTGAAAAGCCAAAGAGAGTAAAATTAGAATTTCAGGGTGACAGAGAAAAAAATTAATCCAAAACTACCCAACTGTCTGAATACCCACTATTTTTTTTTTCTGAATTAAACTCTTCAACCATGTATTAAGTATCCCTTTCAAAAACACATTTTGCTGTTCACTTTTCATGGTTATTAAATTTAATGTGTTTGATCTATTTGTTGTTGCTTAAACCCAAACTCTATGATCTTAACTTTCCAAAGCATATCGAAAAACAGATAAATCCTGTAACCTAACAACACTGACTGCAAGGTAGTCTTTTAAGTAAGTTAAAAAGTTCTGGGAATAGCTTTCCTTCAGTAGGTGAGAAGTTATATTCATTTCACATTACACATCTGATTTTTTTTTTCATTAAGTCCACAGAAAACAATAGCCAAAAAATATACAGAAGCTGCCAACTCTTCTTGCTGCAGAATTTGAAATCCTCTTAACTGTATTCCAAACGACCATAACAACATCCTGGTGTATGCTTGCAAACATTAAGCGCTTCTTTCCAAGCCATATTGTAGCCACAGAGATAAAGATTTACTTACCTGATCCCCTTTTGGTTACAACCTTCAAGCTCTGAGTCAGAGTAGCATACAAGAGAATCAAGTTGGGAATAGGAGCTTTCATCTTCTGTCTTTCCGTGGCTGCTTCCTGGAGTTCCAAAAATAAAAACAGAAAGAAACACTGGTTGTACACTGGTGCTGAAACAACCTTGAAGCAAATAATCATAATACTGAAATTGTGGAAAAGCTAAATACAGTTTTTGCGAGCAATTTAAAGCACTAAAATATTTTATTCTTTCTTTAAAAAGTCTGCAAAACAAAATAATTATAAAACAACCATGCACACACTACATTTAACCTTGGAACTTATGTAAAATATTGTCTACACATTGAAAATTCATGGGGTCCCTGCTAAAAGTTTATAACAGATGTCCTGAAACATCTGTTTATTTCTTTTTATCATACAACCTTTTCCACCCACCAACATGAAAAAGAAAATAATGCCCTTCTTCATTACTTTTGCTCTCATTTGATAATATCACAAATCGAGCAGAAGATTCACAATAAAACAAACATTTGATATTAAAAAAAATCTGATCATCTTCTTGGGAGCAGAGAAAGGGGGGAAATAAGAGAACATCAAAGTACCCAGCACACACACTTCCAACTTCCTTTTAGGTGAGCAAGTTTCCATGCAAGTTCAAACTAACGTATTCACTGCACTAAATCAGGAGTGAATGTTAATTAGAATGGAGATAATTAGATAGATAGATTAGATAACAGACTTTAGCCTTCACCTCCAACATGTGAATAAAAGATTTACATTTATATTTATTTACTCTGGGTATTAAGTGGTACGAACTGCTGGTAAAAGCAGGGACTAAACATTTTGTTAATTCCTCATATAAGTAAGAGGAATTAATGTCATCTACTCATGATGATTATCAACTTCCTACAGGATAAGTCGATAGGGCTAATATCTCATATTTCAGTGTGTTGAAATAGGAGAGGAGGACAAATCTGCCTATTCAAGTTAGACAGCAGCCAATCTATGCTATCTATATTCATTAGAATAGCTTACACAAAAAAAAATCTTGTCTAATGGGGACAAGAAATGGCTGGGATCAATGGTTCTTTAATATTATAACTAAGACCCAGACTAAACCAAAGTAGTTTTGATATTCACGTCCATTAATCATAGTACTGGACAGCAACAGAAAAATTCTCAGAAGGTGCCACATAGTACAAGTTTTGATTTCTAAAGAGACTGTGAATCTTTTGCACTTTCATTGATAATCAGGTTACTGAGTACCCAATACATTTTCTGAAAGCGGTATCTTAAAATATCTCCATCTTATAAGAGAACAGGTTAGAAATAAGAAATATCAGGGGTATAAAAAAGGACATTATGGAAAGAATTGCTTAAAAAAATTAAGACTTCATATATAATATGTATTAAAGCTTTAAATTTCATGACTTTTCAAAACAAAGCACAAGCCTACTACATTCATTACTATGTATTTAATAAAGATGAGGAAATAAGATAATATATTTTGATAAGTTTGTATATCTTATTTTTTATAACAATATTTGTACTCACAAAGAAATACACAAATGTTTTTTCATTCATGGTCTTTAACAAGCTTCAGCATTCTAGAATCACAGTGAAAGACTCACTTGCCTACATTCACATGCTACTTCAGAAAATTTAGGCAACTTAGAAATTAAATATGAAATATGGGATTGCTAGGAGGTAAATTATGTGCAATAATAACATTTTAGTTAACTCTAAAATTTAACAAAGTAGCATGACCACTGTTATAAATAATACAGATCTTAAGAAATTTAGAATACAGTTATAAATAATACAGATCTTAAGAAATTTAGAAGCTAGCAATAAAGGTTAATTTTCCAGGAGCACAGTGAGTAGATACCACAATGTGTTATGCCACATTTTTACGGCAGACCTTAGTCAAGCTTTCTGAAATCAAAATCTCATTTCTCAGTCATGCACTAACTGATGCCGCAGGAAATCCTGAAGCTGATATCTTCAGCCTCCAGGGAACTAGCAAGAGTCAGCTCCTTGCTCTGTGTGAGCCTAATAAATATTGCCCAAAGAACCACAGGATCTTACTACGCAATTACAAATCCAGTAAATAGGTTCTGACTGTGAAAGCATATCCAAATACATCCTTTTTGACCACACATCAAAAGATAACATTGTTGATCACTGTGAATAAATGCAAATATATACATATATTTGCATTTGTATGTGTATGCATGTATTTATTTGTATTTATAGATATTTGTGTAGGGAAGCCGTGGAGCAGCTATAAAGATTGATTCTATCAAAGCAACCCTCAGTAAATACAATAATATCAATAGGAAACTGTTCAGTAAATTAAAATCTTCTCTTGGTCCATGCAAATGTCACTAATTTAAGATGTCAAGCCAATAAGGGGAATATTATTATAATAATATAGCAGGAATTGCATTTTAAACATATCACCATGGAAGTCATTCTCATGTGCATTTATTCTCAGAGATTCAGGTCTAACTTAAAGGCAGAAGCTAAACTGGCTGCTGCCTACATGACTTGTGATAAATCCCTAGAAAGTAAAGTCTGTTGCTGTCTTTGGAAATACCAGAAAGAACTTACTGCTAAAGGGAAAAAAGAAAGGAGGGATGACTCCCAACAGCAGCCACTGCCTCCTTACAGCAATATAAGCAGCAAATCAGATCTTACATAGGCTCTCCCCAGAGCCTTCCAACCCTTCTCTTCTGTTTACACTCCCTTTTGTGAAGGAGGAGAACTATTTCTGGTCTTCTCTACATTTTAAAAACCAAATGCTCAACCAAAGAAAATGCAAAGAATAAAGATCAGTTTACTGGAGCTGGTGCCTCACAGCTCTGGAAGTTGTCTGGGCGGTTGGGAAATCTGCCTCAGGTTATTCATATGAGTGATTCAAAACAGATATTTAACATCTCTTGTCCCTTGTTCCGGGTGAATGCCTCAGAAATTGACTATTCTAGAAAATGCCACCCTTGTGAAATTGGTTGTGAAAACAAAATAAGCAAGTCAGAAGAAAATATAAAAGGAGCATCCCAAGGGGAATCTCACAACAAGTCAACAAAGTCAACAGGAAATGCCTTCACTACTGCAATGAGTATGCCTGAGGCCTAGACACTGTAACATATTCAGGTAGCTTTTAAACCAGAAAACAAAATAAAAGGCATAATTCTGAGAAGTCAAATTCTTAACACTAAGTGGAGTGTGATAGCTTATGCATTGGAAATGGCCTTCTTTCAGCAATGAATTTTTTAAGGAAGAGACTATTTTACTAGTCACTTTGCTGGAATTTATTTCTTTTTTTAAAATAACATTAAGAAATTCTGATTTAACAAGCAGAACAAGTCTGCTGTTTCTTTTAGCAATAGTTAGATACACAGTTTACATACACATCTACAAAAATCATCTTTATGGTTGTTCTTTTTTCTGATTTTCAGCTACTTCCACTAAAAAGCCAAGACAATGTATGGTAGTTATAAACTTAATTGCTGTTTTTTAAGCTGAATCTATTTTAACATGTTTTACATACCCTTTGGGTATAAGACTGCTATACTCCAAGGGTGAATAGTAGACTAAGAAAGTCTTTTAGAACCAGGGATTTTTGGCTGCCTTTCTTTATACAATACCAAAGATGAAATGTTTTTTCATCTTTAAGCAATATTTACAACTTCAGATTTTCAGTAGTGTATTGTTTGTTTGTGTGAACCAAAGCACTGAAAAAATGTTAAATATTTCTGCAGAAATATATTGCACACAAATTTAAACTGGGCATATGAATAACTTTTTAAAAAATTCTTTTCTGTAGAAGGTGTCACTGCTTGACACAAAAATGCCATAGCATAGCATTTGCATCAGAAAGTATCTAATTTTCCAGCTGAGACAGAAATAGAAATACAGCTGTATATCAAGACTAACATTCTTTGGGGAAATGCCAAGAATGCTTTTTCTGTTCAATTGTCATAAATACTGACTGTGAGGAAAATGCATACACATAGACACACGCTTCTCAAAAGAGCTCAGCAGACATCAAATTAACTATAGCAAGGCAGTTCCTGATAAGGCAGGAAAACAAAAAATTTTGATTTCCTTATTGTACTTACTATGGGCCTTACCCAATACTTGAATCAAACTTAACTGAAGTTAGGAAATTTTCCATGGGCTCAGGCCCTTAAAATAACTTTAAGGGGATGATTCTCAGCCTACAACTGCTAGCTGATGTCGGCTGACTAATTATTTGAAAATATTTTTTTCTTCCCATACTGCTATTCTAACTTTGAAGAATGTTTTTTTATACATGTTAAAAACCGCTTCATTATCTTTCTCCATCATATGCCCTTCAAAGAAAAAGAAAAAAGCAAAAGAATATTGCAACATCCTCTGAAATCTTCAAGATATTTCATGACTGTTCTGCGGTAATGACAAAAATGCCTGTTCAGTAATATTCTCTTTTTATGTGGTAGCTCTTTACAAATCCCTGAATATAATGCTATTGGATCCCCCAAGGTGTAAAGGACAGTTTGGTATGTCCAGAACACAATTCAAACATCCTGGGGGGAAAAAAAAGAAAAGCTTTAAATTCCTAAAATGCAAGGAAAAACCAAAATTAGAATCAATGTGATTTCATAAACATGTCAATTCATTGTAATGAGTTGACCTAGAACAGTAAGACAACCCTAGCAGCTCTTAAAATGGTAGCTAAAAGAAAATATACCTGTTTCAAATACAAAACTTCATAAAATTAGTCCGTTCTAGAGTCCCAATAAACAAAAAGATCCAGAAATCAGATTATGAAGCACTCATGAAAACCCAGTCAAAAGCAAGAGCTACTGGATTTCCTTTCCAAATCATCCCTGTTCCTCCATGCTCAGCTGCATTCCTAAATTCAAGCATGTTGGGGTTCATGACAAAAAAAAAAAAAAAAAGAAAAAAAAAGAAAGAAGAAGATTAAGCAAGCAATAAGGGTTGAAGGAATGGTGACAGTACTTTAAACTGACATAACCAAAATATGCCATCTGTCCTGCAGGGCACATTGTGAATAGGAACTCAATGGAGTCTTTAGAGAGGTTTCTAACCAACTGCATTATGACTTTCTCTATTGAACCTGGTACTCTTTATTGCCTTCTTTTAAAGATACTTTTTATTTACTCAATCCATCATGCAAGGCATAGCAAACCAGACAATATATCTGGAGGAATTTAGGATTATTCCATGTATCTCTGTATATGAAAATATAATCTACTTTCTCCAAAAGTTTCCATTAAGAAACATGTATCACTTAAGCATATAAAAAATTTAAAATTATTCTACAATAAAAAAAAGTCCTGATGTGGGTTGAATACTTATTTTCTTAGTCCTATGTAAAAAAGTAATGTCAACAATAGTATTTGAACAGAACATGGACCAGCAAACATTCATATTTTGTATACTGTTTAGATTGCTTAATGTGTTTCTAAATATTTGATTGACTTTTTTCGTTTTTCTGTACTATGTAATGAATAAGATTTCTGGATTGTGCTTTTTCTATTATGAGACAAATAAATTGTAGCAGATTGCAGATACCTGAAATTTAACATGTCATTTGCTTGAGGAACCTCTTTTGAAGAAGCAGTTGGACCTCTTGTCCTTCTGAACCACAGACTGAAATAGTCACATAGCTGAAAACTATACAACACATATTTTGGGGACATGCAGGGGCTAAGAGGACGAGGTACAGCTTCAGCAAAGACATACAAAAGGGACATGATGTTCTCTTTCCAATGGTCTAATAGGACCTTGTAGGATCCAGGTCAGCAGGGTGCTCTTGGCAGTCCCAGATAATTCACCAAGGAGGCTCAGTCAATCTGATGCAAATACAGCAGGAAAGAAAATCCTTGGATAGTGAGGCAGTGAGTTATTTACTATCAGGGTAAGGGAAGAAAGGATGGAGAGAAGTCACTGCTCATTTCTAGGAGCCTTTACTTGAGATAGAAGATACATCAGCCTAAGTTTAAAACAATTTGTATTGTTATTAGAAGCAGATGCTTTCTTCTTAATAGTTCACAATTCATGGTCATAAAGAAATAAGAATCTGAAACTAAAGAAAGGTTAGTCCAACTGGACTAACATACTTGATGTTTCCAGCATATCTAGTAGGATACATAAGAAATGTGTTCTCATTATGTGAATTAGGCCAATGGATTAATGAAAAATTTGAAACCATAATGTCTTTTTCTGGACAGCAAACAAAAAACATTACAGCGACCTGGCAGCACACCTACAGGCAATAGTCAGAAATTTTAGATCAACAGCAATGTTTAAACAAAGATAGCTGAAAGATGATTGCTGTGTTATATAACTTCTAAAGGGAGATGTAGAAGGTAATAAATAAAATAGTTATCCCTTTTTATAGTCTTAAATGCATAAAGTCAGAAAAAGAGGAAAAATTCAAAGATATCAGTGTGATTTTGAAATGCTGCCTTCCAAATAAAGAAAAAGGCCTTCCTTTAAAATCTGTGTGCATTGGTGACCATCACTCAACATATGGCACAATTTTGAGATGCAAGATATGTAACACCACTTATCTGCTCTTGTGTTGGTTCCTTGACCACTCTGTATCTTTGCTTTTTGAGGGTTAGTGGCCTTGTTCTTGTATAGAGATGAAATTCCACCTCTGCCTAAACTGACAAGGTTTTAATACTGCAAGTATAATTTCATTGGATAATTATATTTGTATTTTCAGGCAACTAAATGAACTCCTGAAATATATTGCTCCTGAAAATATACAATAGCAATAGAATAACAGAAAACAGAAACATAAAATCACAGGATGGTTTGAGTTGGAAGGGACCTTAAACTTGCTGACATGTCTGTGTTACCGATGAAGATGTTAAACAATGCTGGTCCCAGCACCAACGCCCCAGGGAATGCCACCTGTCACAGATCCCCACTTGGACATCAAGCCATTGACCACAAGTCTTTCAGTGAGACCATGCAGACAATTCTTTATCCACTGACTGACCTACCCATCAAATTAACATCTCTCCCCTTTAGAGACAAGGATATCATGTGGGACAGCATCAAATGTGTTGCACTGGTCCAGGCAGAGGACATCAACTGCTCTGCCCCCATCCTCACCACTGTAAACCTGCCACAGAAGACCCTCAAATTTGTTAGGCACTATTTGCCCTTAGTGAAGCCATGTTAGCTGCCAGCAATCACCTACTTATTTTCCATGTGCCTTAGCATAGATTCCAGGTGGATCTGCTCCATGATCTTGCCAGGCACCAGGGTGAGAATGACCACCCTATAGTTTCCGAAGTCTTCTCTATTTCCCTTTTTAAAAATTGAGGCTATATTACCCCTTTTCCAATCTAAATATATTCATTTTATGGGTTTGTGGAATTCAAACTCCTTTTTACGGAAAGTTTTCAAAGACTAGCAGTTATATAACAACATGTTTGAAAAATAAATTTTCAAGATGAAACTTAAATTAACTCTCATTTCAAGCTTATAAAAAGCATAAGTTACGATAAAAGCATTTTTGAAAAAGTTCAGTCTTCATAAAATTTTCTGAATAGTTACTTGATAAAATAAGCAAGTTCTTTTCCAGACAGTAACAGAAGTTTTTAGTATTTTGCCTATCAATAAACATTACAAGAATGATTTATTTCCAAAATTCCCTGAATGGTATTGATGCCTAAAGAAGTTACCTAGAACAGAGGCTAGACAGTGTTAAAGGATTAAAGTAGGTTTTATTAAAAGGCTTTCAAAGGATACACCTTGGGCAGTACAAGAGCCTGGCCATGGCTCCACCCAAGGTGGACCCAAGATGGATTCCAGATGGACTCCAGGTCATGAGTTTTCACACTTTTATAAGTTTTGGTCCATTTACATATTGGGGCCAATTGTCCAATTACAGCTTCAGGTTATGAAGTCCCATCCTCACAGACTGCTCTCCTCCATTCTCTATTGTTTGTGCTTTTTGGGCCCAAAGCTACAACGGTTCCCTTGGTTTTCAGGCTGGAAAAGGAATGTTTTGTCTGACTAAACTGTGAAGAGAACTTGTTAAACTTTATATGAAGCCCAGGGTTGCACACTAATGCAGTGCAGAATCTAGAAAATATGAAATATCTATTAGTATCCATCTGAGTTACTAATGAGAAAGATATTATCCCTCAAGATCAAGGACAGAAGGATGTGGAGGATGAAGATCCACTGTGGATATTCTGACAGAATGTTTATACACAAAATAATAACCACCCCTTACCATCACTCAGGTTATCAGTTTACATCACACCAACATCAATGGTTTTCCACAGCTGATACTTGAAACACAGTTTTGCTAACACAAGGTAATCTGAGGGCCTTACACATGACCTGTTTCTAATTTAATGCTTGCCCTATCCTGCCATTTGAGATGTTAGGAAGTTGTGTAATTTTACATTACACTTCATACTATATGAGCTCCCTCTGCACTTTAGAGCTGTGAAAAGGGAGAAACAAGTGTTTCATTTATCCCCTCTCTCTCACAGACTAACTGACAAGCCCTTTACACTTCTTCAAACCAGATTTTGACAACCTGTTGTCAGGTCCTGGGTGTCCCTGCCCAGCCTACCCTGAGACCTCCCCCGCTGGGCCAGGGACAAGCTCATTCTGGGGATGTCAGGGGATGTCAGTCCCTGCCTCTGTGACACTGCAGGACTGCTGGGCTCCAGCTCCACCTCTGGCCCCAGCTGGATGCTGCCAGCACTTGAGGCAGCCCATCTCAGCATGGATTCCTCACACATGCGCTACCCCCAGCCCTCTCTCAAGTCATCTTCTGCTCCTGCCTAGAGCCCCTGGCCATGGCTTACCATGCCATGCCAGAGGCTGTTGACAGACCCCATAACCATCCCCCCACGTTCAAAAACTGTGAAACTGCACCCCATGGCTGAGGGCACAGGCTACACCAGCGTCACTCTTGGGGTTGGGCAGTCTACCTTCACCACACCCTGACACCTTGCTCCTCAAAAGGGTCTGAAATCCAGAACAGCTATTCACCAATGTCTGTCTCAAACCTGCTCATTTCAAACGGGAGAAAATTTCTCACATTTTAATACTATAGATAACCTGAGAAAAGTTGCTGTTCCCCTTGAAAATGCATAGATTGAAAACAGTTTTGTGTTTACAGAAATAATGATAAAACACTTTAGAAGTTCACTATTTTATCAACCATCTATGATATAATTCTTTTAAGATGTCAGCAAACTATAAGCAAGATCACATATAAAAATATTTGAGTAGCAGCAATTCAGTGTGTGAATGAAATTTCAAAGGAAAGTTACTGCCTGACAAAGACAAGAGTCCATATGATGAATTTGCCATTTGAATATGAACAAGGACCTGAAGAGAAATAGGCATACAAGGGATAAGGCAGCTTTACCATTTTGACACATCACCCTATGTACCATAATTTAAAGCAGAGCAATTTCTACAAATATTATCAGCATTTAATTGGTTTGTAAAGAATTTAAGCATTGATGATATGCAACTATACCAGTGCTGGGTATAGCAGAGCAGCTCTTTCTGCTCTGTTCTGCACCTATCAATGAAAGTCAGCTTTCCTGCAATCCTGACAATCATATCACAATTTCATAAGTACTGATCTATTATGATGAAGAAGAGTAGAAGTGTAAAAAGAAGAAAGGATTGCAAATGGGACTAAAATTTCTCCTGTTAAAATTATAGAACATTTAGCTGCACTGAATGAGATAACTTTGAAACTGCCCAGACCCATCATTCCATCAGGGATGGCATTCCTTAGCCCTGCTTCATTTTTAGTGTTGATCTTGTTGCTTTGTTTAGCTAGTTTTTGATAAGCATATCTCAATGCCTTTAATTTCTAGTCAAATTCTGCTTGTTATTTCACTGCCCCAGCACCAACCAGCTACCTAGTAATCCCAACACAGGAGAAACTTTCACTGCTTCAGTGGCAAGCAGCAGATCTATGACTGTTGCTTACCTTTGGCTGCAATCTCAGCCTGTACTGAGATCCGAGGTCACAAAGCAGTGTGGCTGGCCTAAATAACTACTGCATTTAACTTCCTCACAGACATTTACAGTTTTAAGCTGCTGAACAGTACTGTTTATTAATAGCTGCATTTTATGGTTTGACAATAAGAAGATGCTCTTAGATGGTTTCAGAAGAGGTAGAGCTTCCAGTTTACCAATTATGTATTACTAATAAGAACTCATGAGATACATGATATCTGACCTTAATGCTGCAACATCCTGATAATTAACAATAACTGTTCAAAAAAAAAAAAAAATTCTGATTATAACAGTGGAACATATAAATCAAGTAAAGATTTACATATATTCAGGTCACAAGCTAAGTATCACAAGTACAAGGTCACAAACTAAATTGCAGTATATTTAGTATGTTGCTGGCAATTTTCATAGCTGGGAGATATTATAATGACATTCTTCAAAATCTTGATTTGAGAATAATGATCAAAAATAAAAAACCTTCTCAAAAACAGCTTCTCTGGAAAACAGTAATATTTTCTCCCACCATGGCAAATATTTATGTAGCCTTTCGAAACTGGAATTTCAAATACTCATAGACTGAGAATCACTCTGGTCTTACCTGTGGTAGATCAGCCTTGGAATTCCAAGCCTCTAATTCAAAATCTTCTGTCTTAAAATGGATGAAATGCACATCAGAAATAATAGGAGAAAATGCTGCAACCATGGGACTCTTTCTTTACTATGGAAGTGTTAAAACAATTAAGCCAGAACTTGTCTCCTTTTGCTTCTTTTTCCAGGCCCCTAGATTTAGCATGCACAGCTGCACAGCACCTTGTTTTCTCCAGAAATTATAGAGATTGCTGTCATCAAAATAATTGGATGAGGCATTTGGGACATGTGGGTTCAACTCCTTCAAATCAAGAAGACTTACAAAATAATGCTTCCATTTCCTGGGCATGTGCTGCACTTCCATAACACATACACACATTGTGTGCTTTCAAAGGAATAGTTTGCGATGAGCAAAATGTTAACTTGTAAAATAAATGCAGCAAATGTTTATGGGTAGCTCATGCCAAACTATTCTGTTAATTTCTGCCCTGTTGTACTGGGTAGAATGATTCCCATCATACTCTAAACATAAAAGTGGAGCATTCCATAAAATTTTATCAGCTCCTATTGTGAAAGCCCCCAGGAAGCTTTAAAAGCTCACCAGAAATGCATCTACTTTCTGCAGAATTCAAAATTTAGCATAAGTGTATTTGCCCATGAATCTATGCTATTGACTTACTACTATTATACTAATAAATCATAAATACAAAATCTATATTAGAATAACACCTGAGGTTTTACTTCCTTGAGAAATGATGTCTAAAAGAAAAGATTTTTGGTACATTCTAAAAATACATGCAACAGTTGATGCTTTTACTATTTACACAGGGTTTTGGATTCTAGTAAATAATCCTCACAGGCACTCTGAGAAAGAACATGATCACTCCCTCTCCAATAGCAGCCAGCCCAGCATCTGTAAATGAACTGGGAACACAGTATTTTTTGGATTACTGACCCAAAAGAAGTGACAGTCACCAGTCTGTTCCTGCCTCCCAGTTGCTTGGGGCTGTTGTGCTCACATATCGATTGAGGGATTAGAAGTGGATGGAGATGCAAGGTAAATTTATTTCACAGGCAGTGAATTTCATACCACACACACAAATCTTATTAACTCTTCATTGATTATAACACCAGGAGATTAATAACAGCTATAAGAGGTATGAAGTAAACCAGAAGTAAAAGTTTATGGGGTTGCATTACTTTCTCTTTTTTTTTAAATTTTCTTTTTACATTTAGTTAAAGGAGATTATTCTCATGAAGAATTGTGAACTGGAGCTTCCAAAATCAATTCTGTAATGAAAGTCTCCCATTGTTTCATCAGGATGACCAAAGGCCAATACTCTAGAAGGCCAGATACCAAATGGACTTCTACACTTCCTGTTGTTAGGTCATCATTATTTAATAAATGTTTACATGATGGGAAAAATATTCTGATTATTACATTTCCAAATTAAACCAGGTGGGATGAATTGCATAACTGTTTGAGGTCAGTGACAGCATTGAAAATTATGCTGACAGACTATAGAAATCATATGAAAAAAAAAACCAAACTAACAAAAAACTCCAGAGAAACAAATGTAAATTGTCAAATTAAGAAAATCTAATCAACCAAATGCAGGGAGGATGAATAACAGCTGGCTGGTATTGGTTCTGTACAAAAGGATCTATCAATTACAGTAGATTAGAAGCTGAATACCAGTCAGCCTACACTTCCTAAAATAAAGTTGACATCCTGAGATGTGCACAGAGCAGGGTAATTGTAAAACCTTTATCTTTAGGCTCTAGAAATCTTTTTAAAAGTACACTTAACATTTATACACAATGACTGAGTACAGCTGGAATAGTTTCATTCCATACTTTTGATTGTATGAAACTTCCTCTGAAAATAAGAGCTGGATGTATATGAAGTCCACACATTCTGGAAAACACTTCCTCAAAATAAGAAAACTAACAAGGAATATAAGAGTTGTTTAAGAGAGAGAGCAAGAGTGTAAAGCACAGACAGTTCACCAGTACTGGCAGCAGCCAGAATGTGTCATTTTGAAACAAATGATGGTACTATGAGGGTTCATTCAGCAGCCAGTGCCGTCATAGCAGGAAGAAACACTGATTTTGTTTCAACATTATTTGGAGACAATGAGCATTCCTAGAATAAAAACTGCTATTGCTGGCATTTGCCCACCATTTTGGGATAAGAAATTCTGAGCTGGATCTAAAAGACATGTGTGCTTCATTTGCTATGGCATTGTGGCTCATGATGGTGTCTAGAGCTTAAAAAAAGAAGAAGGGAAGGGAAGGGAAGGGAAGGGAAGGGAAGGGAAG
>LTAT01000001.1:11353753-11425364 GCA_003286495.1 Chlorodrepanis virens
AGGGAAGGGAAGGGAAGGGAAGGGAAGGGTTTAGAGAAGATGAAAACACACTCATTACATTAGTGTCATTCATTTATGATAAAATGTGATTTAGGAGAGTGAAAAAAAAAAAAAACAGAAATAAAAGATCTGTTAAGTCAGAGATTTTTAGTTGCCGTTATTGTGTCAAGCAGAGACAATCATGCTTGAAATGCCCCGACAGTAACTTCCATCCTTAGTCTCACTGGAGAGAATACAGGAAGAATGTAAAAATTCAGAATGAGGTGCCTCAGAGATCTGCATTAGATCCCATTTAAACAGAAGATACAGGTACAACATCCTTGCTCCAGCCATTAACCATTATTCATTGCCTTAGACATCCCGCTCCCAGTTGTGCACACTTTACTGTTTTGTGATGCCTAATAGCTGCAATCATTGCATACAATGGGGCCCCAGCTAAAGGAGTCAGGACATTCTTTACTGAGGTTTGTCCATTTAGGACAGAAGCCTATTTTCGGTTTAATGTGCATGCATTGTCAGTAATTATCTGCAAATGAACAGTTAATGAAAACAAGTGTAGTAAGAAAATCCTGAGGTTTTAGCAATTGAGGATCTTAGCACAGCTCTAATGGAAAAAGTATTAGCTGTTCACCAAGAAGCTTTTAGCTCTATTAATACAAGCCATTAGATACTGACAGAATTTTGACTGTTATCTTGTCTTAATCAACTCACTTGAACTGCTTCATTGTAAGACTGCTGAGGCACTGGAGCAGGTTGCCAAGAGAAGCTGTCAGTGCCCATCCCTGGAACTGCTGCAGCCAGGTTGGACAGGGCTTGGAGCATCCCAGTCCAGTGTAAAGTGTCCTTGCCCAAGGTAGGGCTGGATGAACTTTAAGGTCCTTTCCAACCCAAACCATTCAATGACTCTAAGGACTTCAGTATGTAATATTTTTAGAATGTGCTTTGGTCCCATATAAATTAATTTCCATCTTTTAAAGTAGAAGTCATGAAAAGCATTTAGCATTCTATGGTATACTCTGGGTTTTGTATCTGCTGTCAGATAGTCACTGAAGCTTTTTATTTTTTATGAAATCTTACAAGCATATGCAGCATTACAAGATGATTCAGTCTATAATATCTAAAAACTTATTTGCTACAAGGATAGGGGTTGTTTTTTTTAGGTGTGTATATTGGGCAGGCAAAGTAATTCCCTTAGTGTACAAGTAATTCTCTGTGTACAATTTTAGTCCTTCTTGCAAACTTAAAGAACAGAATATCAAAAAAACTTTGCTAAACTTACAGTAGCTTAAGTAGAGGACTATTTCCAGAGAAATGGAGATGCTGTTTACCCTGACAAAAACCCCTCAAGTAAGGTTATTTTTAAGCAATTATTAGCTCTATGCATGTTCAGTGTAACCAGGGCAGAATACATCCCTTTCAACACTAATGATTTGAGGGCTTGTCAATGCTAACTACTTTGTCCAGAGAGTGCAGAAGTAGATGAGGAGCTTATGACTGCTACTTACCAAGAGAGAAGAAAGCTTATTCTTAGCACTGCTACTAAATCTTATGCCCACACAGATTCATTAAAGCAATTTAATTAGATAAGAATTATCAAGGGTTCTCAATTGTTTACTTATTGCAGCTCAGGCAACTAGTAAAAAGGCTGCTTCCTGCACAAAAACACCTTGCTTTTTTTTTCTTTTTTCTTTTTTTTTTTGAAAACAGGATTCTGTAGGCCCCCTGACAGGTAATAATTAGTATTGACTCTATGATTCTAGAAGGCTGATCCATCACTTTATTATACTACACTTATTTAGAAACTCATTGCCCTTACTGACAGTTACAGTCCAGATGGACCCAACTGGTCCTTCAATCTAAACACCATCACTATTTGTTAATTAAGAAACCACCCTTTGGTAAACAAATCTCCATAACACATCCCACATGTTCACAACAACAGGTGCAGCAAGAGAAGGTAAGAATTGTTTATTTTTTTTCTCTGATATTCTCAGAGCCTTCCCCAGGACAATGCCTGGGAAAGTTGTGTCTTGCTCTCTGTGGCCAGAGAGCTGCTGCCACAGGATTCATTTTACTTTTTTTATGATTTGTTAATTATATAGCTAATGTAGGGTGAAGCTAGGGTTTCAATGATGAACAGAGCACCCCAGCTTGCATTATGACAGAAATCCTCATTGCCTCCTTCTCAGTTTTATGACACAAAGCCTAGAGGAATATATATGACAGTACAGGGCTAAGGAACATCAACATAATCTTTAAATCTCTTACTGCACTGCATTTATTTTTTTTTCTTTAAAACCATTAAACAAATCACATAATCGCAGAATAATGAGGTTGGAAGAGACCTCTAAGATGATGGAGACTATAGCACCAAGTGCCATGTCCAGTCTTTTTTTAAAGTCATCCAGAGATGGTGATTCTACCACCTCCCTTCCAGTACTTTATTATTCTTTTGGTGAAAAAATTTTTCCTAATATCCAACCTGTACCTTTCCTGTCATAGCTTGAGACTGTGTCCTCTGGTTCTGGCAGTGCTGCCCGGTGGAAGAGACCGACCCCACCTGTCTACAGCCTCCCTCAGGAAATTGTAGAGAGCAATAGGGGCACCTCTGAGCCTCCTCTTCTCCAGTCTAAACAATTGTGTGAAGCAGTGTCTTCTGCTCTGAGCAGATTCACTGGGGGCACCATGAGGGCTGCAACTCCCCATGGCTGGGGCTATTGCAGGGCTCCCCATGTCCCACGCCCCAGCCAGGAGCAGCTGTGCCACCAGGGCAGTCCCAGGCTCTGGGCACCTCCCGTGGGGCCACTCTCAGGGCCAGGTAGTGGAGCCTGAACCCATGGCTCAATTCCTCCACAAACCTATACATATGGCACTGCACAGGCCTGTGTATAGAGTAGCTGCACATGAATTAATGAAAGCCCTTTAGAACAACACCAAAGTATCATGGAAGTTTACAATCCACTACATTCTTCTATAGGCTTAATCTTTGCAAACCACATAAAAAAATGAACTTTTCATTACTTCTGATAAAAATCCAATATAAAAGGTAGCTGCGTGTCTGCACTGAGGAAAATCTATTTCCAATTTTCACTTTGATCAACTGAATCAATAGGGTCTTTATTTCTAACACTATTTTTACTCTGTCCTCTATCATGCTTCATAAGCTGAGACAAGACTTGTACAGAGGGTCTTCTGAAGGACTATCCTGACAGAAATATCAATATATTCTCATACACTGGAGATCTGAAGCACTACTCGGGAGCTAGAGGAATTAAAGTATTAACCACATTCAAGAAAAAAACGTATTTTCTCCACTCTATGTCTGGAAGTACAGAGAACTGCTCTAAGGATAGCAGCTCCCAAAGTAGAGTTAAAAAAACCCCCTTGTTTGAAGAAAAAGACAAAGACATCCCCTCCTCACAAAAAAAACTATAGGTCTTGTAAAGGCTGAGAGAAAGAATTCCAACAGCACAGGGCAAAAATACAGCAGAATCAGAGGAGGAGCAGATGGAGGCTTGAGGCACTGCTGCAGACACTACGCAATCAAACAGGAGTCTTAAAACATTGTCTTGCTCCATCACACCCTGCCTGTGGCTCCCTTCACCTTGTATATGCATTTTGTGCTAGTTAAGAAATTCTAAATGTTGTATTTTCTTTGCTGGTACATCTCCCAAGACAGGACAACTGGGATCAATGTGGTGGTGTGGTAACTTAGAAGTTTTGCAGAGAGTTCTAAAGAGAGGGTGAAAAGCAGGAAAGTCAGGTTATAATACCTCACTATAAATGAAGTGCTAATTAGCACTGCATGAAACAGAAGGCATGGTAGAAGTCAATGCAAGATACCATTCAGACTCTTTAAGTTTTAAACACAGGGACTTACAAAAATAAAACTCTACAGCAGTTTGACAGGTGTCCACCAAAAGAAATTTAACTTCAATTGTCACAGGTAGATGAAAAGATTGATTTGTTAAAGTAAAACAAGTCAGATCCAACACGAAGATTATAGTGCAGGTACATCCTTATGCTTACTTTATTAAATATTTGTCTTTCAAACACATTGAAGGAACATAAATCTTCCCTAGATTTTAACTCCTAATGTTTTCCTGGTTTGATTCTATAGCTGAAAAACATCTACTGAGCTGTTCTATTTCCCCTTTTGCCTCTACCTGACTTTGGGCCAGCACTGAGCATACATTTATTGCCCTGAACTGTGTGGGTGTGCTATTCGCTTTTGCTGTAAACGAGGAATCTTCAATGAAGCATGAGATGGGAAAGAAAGAAGAGATGAAAGCAGAGCTACAGACATCATCACTTAGGTCTGCTAGGACTCGCTGAACCTTTGGTTTAACCTGCTTATGAAGTTCATGATGCCATCCTTTTATCTTGCTGACTAACCTGACACTGCAATGTCTGAGTGTAGCTTTGCCTTAGCAAAGCAACTTAGGGGACTGGGCAATGCATGTGTTAATTCTGGATTAATATCCTGGGATATCAGGCAGCAATGAGTTGTCTGTATAGTTCACAAACAAGTAGCTCTCTTCAGATAAAACAGTCACCCCAGAAGAGAATAACACTTTTAGCTTGCTGAGAGGTCCTGACTCCATACTTACAAAAACATCTCTCCTCAAATATCCAGTGTTTGTGAAGCAGTTACTGAATTTAAAAGACTGCATTGAACCAACAGAGCAAAGACCTTGAATTTAAGGGTATGCTTAATAAGACTTTTACTAAACAAACTAAATCCTAGTTTGATTAGTCTACAGTATTTTCATCTTGTAAGTAGGTGAGGGAAAATATTTTGCAATAAACATGGCCTAAAGATATTTTGTAGTAGCATGAACCTGACCAAATCAGAATGCTGTCAAAGTCATGGTTTTTTTTTTCTTTTAAAAAGTTAACATAAAGAGATAGAAACACCTTCTCTGACCAGCTGGTTACATTTTTTCCTGATACAGCCCAGGACAGTTGGCTTCCTGGGCTGCAAGCATGCAGCAACAGCTCATGTTGAGCTTCTCAACAAGCAACCCCAAGTCCTTCTCTTCAGGGAAGCTTTCAATCCATTCTCTGCCCAGCCTGTATTTGTGCTTGGGATGTATTTGTGCTGCTCTGACCCAGGGGCAGGACTTTGTGCTTGGCCTTACTGGATTTCAGTAGGTTTGCATAGACCCCTCGAGCCTGTCAAGGTCTGTCTGGGTGGCATCCCTGTCCTTCAGCACACTGACCACACAACACAGTTTGGTGTCCTTGGCTGACAAACCTGCTGAGGGTGCCCTCAATCTCACTGTCTGTGTCACCAACTAAGGTGTTGAACAGCTTGGTCGGTCCCAGTTCCAACCCCTGAGGACACCACACCACTTGTCACCGGTTTACACTTGGACATCAAGCTGCCAACCACAACGCTTTGAGTGTGGCCATCCAGTCAAGTGGTCCATTCACCAAGTGGTCCATCCATCAAATCCATGTCCCTCTATATAAGCATGTATTTAGAGAGGGAACAGAGATTGTGACATGTACCTAAAGCTGCTGCTGTTATAAGAAGCTTTGGCACATGTCAATACTTACAATGAAAATAAGCCATAAAAACTTTACTGTAATAATTTAGTAATCCTTTACTGACATATTTCCTAATGAATTACTGAAAAATATATTGTCAAAATTAAATATACAAGATTTTGTTTGTTGGGTTTACCTTAGCTAGTATGTTTCATGCATTTTTTCCTCTAAACTGTACATTGAATGGCAGCTTTGCAATGATGTCCATATATTATCTTCTCTGCTTCATCATCCACACCAATTTTGCCTCCCCACTGTGGAAAATATCAGTATTGCAGTCAAGAAAGTCTTTCCTCTGACTCTTGCTAGTTTAGAATTATTTGGTTTACAGTTTTCTCAACAAGGCTAGTTCTCCATTATTGGAGAACATATATAATTCACAATGGGAGTTTTTTAGATAACAGGAATGACATCCTTCAAATTGTAGTCCCTGTTCATCCCAAGTAGTTGAAAGTTTGGACTGAAGAAGAGCAGATTGCAGGTCTCATTTAAATTCATTAAAGTTGTTTTGAAATAATTTAGCTGTTTTATGTATTACAGCAGCTGCGAGTGTAGCTTAAAATAAAATGGGAAGGGACCATTCTGCTTGCAATAGAACAGTCTTTATGGGCTTGAATTTGGTAGAGACATCATGCTATCTTTGATGACTGTTCCCTGGATGACTATCTCCCTAACAACAGATGATGCTTGTGTGATATTGTCTGAAACAAAAGGCCTTCAGTTTGTAATCCTACTCTCAGCATAGTTTGATTACCAAAACAGGCAAGACAAGGAGCCAGATTACTGAAAAGAGTTATCATCTCACCACCACTCCAAAACTAAATCTGAGTTTCTTAGTCAGAAGAATTCTTAGAAGAGACAAGTTTTAGGATTAATAGATCTCTCTTGTTTTCCCCTGCCCTTTTTGTAAAGGCAAATTGTTTCCAAGAAGATGAGAATTCCTGTTTTGTTCCTAGAAGCTGAAGTTCTAACCAAAGTCTCTGAAGATAATCATCTATATAAACTCCACCAGAATAAACTCTCACTTTGGATGAGAGCACAGACATAAAAACTCAAGGGCTTCCTCATAATTTATTTTCTTGTCATGATGACCTTTTGGAATGAATTGTTCTCAAAAGCATTTGTTTTCCAGGTTTGCTACCCTTCACTAAAATCAGAAATCTGATAAAGAAACAAAGCTTTAAACCTAACTACAGTACACATTAATGTTTTCCTGGAAATCTAACTGTTTCCTTCATTTATTACAGTTCATATGGGTCCAAAGATGTACTCTCAAGCCACTAGCTCATAGGTCTGCTGCTGAGTACTGCTCTAGATAAATATAACATAATGTTTGTTATTTAACAAATAAAAAACCAAATCATTTGCTGATTTCTATAAGGGTAGACTCTATCCAGAACATGAAGGGCAGACTTGGAAAGAGAGTGGAAATACTCTTTGACAGCTAAACAAAAAAGGATAAATTAAAACAAAAAAGAATGAAAAATTAAAGTAAAAAAAAAAATAACAAAAAACCCTGAACATAAATATTTGCCAGTGTCATGCCTATTCAAAGGTTGAAAAATAGAATCAAAGCTTATTTGAATATATTCTGAAATAACAGGGCTTTCTGAAAGCCCTTGCGAGGGTCTGAAAAGAGTTCATGAAATTTAATAATTAACCTTCACAAGGGATGTGACACCATGCCTTAGATTTTCATAGTTTAGGCAAAAAAAAAATCAAAAGAAGGTACTGATCTCTCTGAAAACCTGTCTAGAGATTCCCTTTTCATAGAAAAACATGTTTGTCAAACAGCATCACTTATTTTCAAGCAAAGAATAATGAGTCATTTAGGAATCTGAACCAGAAAAGATCACAGTAATAAAATCTTTTCAAGCTCTCACAAGTTCAGTGTTTGGGCATATGACTTCTAGGAAGGTAAACTTGGAAAATCCTGAATAATTCTGCTAAAATGCTGTTTTGAACAACCTCTGACCTTTCAGACAAATCAATTAGTTACAAAGGTGTGAATGCTTTGCTTACAATTTCATCTATATTTTTAGGAAGTGCTAGAGTAAACATAATTTTGGTGTTTAATACCAGCCTAATAAATTCTGAGTGATACAGCAGAGTGGACAAGATAATAAATCTGGCAAAATTGTAATTAAACACTAATGTGTTTTAAGATGCTAGAAGTGAGGAAATGTGTGTGGAAAGAAGCGATACCAAATTACAAAAGGGCCCAAGAGGAGGGATATGCTTAGCCTTGCAGGGAATTTCCATTGCAGTTCATCATTCCTTGCAGGCTGTGCTATGGAATCAGCAAGAATGCACTCTGATCTTATCTCTAATATGTGGCATAATTCTGCGTACACCTTCTCTGCTACAAATGGAAGAGGATTTTTAGATTCATGTTTGATTGACAAAATTTGACCTCAATTTAGGAAAGATTTTTGCATTTATAATAATAACAATAAAAAAGCAAGTTTCTTTTCCTTTTATTATCTTAACTTATTAACTTCTTAACCTTTTATTCCCTATTTCTGCTTGTTAAAATGAAAATAAATAAATGCTGAATTGTTTCATGTTTAGGATGACAGAAAGATTTAGTTTTACTTACTAGTAAAATTGTTCATATACACTCATCACTTATTAATTGCAGCATTAAGTATTTCCCTGTTTTCCTGTGCTTTAAGATTTATTGAACATCTCTTCAATTAAAAATTACAAATTACATATATTCTGGGTATATCTAGAAGGAAAATATTTACTATGTATGCGTAAAATAAAAGAACTACATGAGCTAAGTGCTAGTATCTTTAATTTGCTGATACTCAGCATTAAAAGACACAGTAAACAATAAAAACTGGAGTGAACACAAAAACTCTGTAGTCAGAATTTGCTTGATCTCTTCATTCATGATTACAAAGGGCAAAACAATGGGCTGGCAAAGTATAAATCTGTCAGCTCACAGCAACTGGGAATCAAGGGAATTAAGAATGACCTCCAAAGCATGCCTTATTCCTAGACAGTCCCTGCTAAATTGAAATAATGTTATGTCATTTGGGTTTTAACAACCCAAATCACATTTTGTATTTCTTCTCCGGCATAGCAATGAAAAGAATATGAAAATTACTGGGCTAAGCTTTCAGGAAATCACCAGTGACCCACTTTATAAAAGAATGCTGCCACATTGTCTTGAAATGATTTTTGGGCTTAGAACTTTGAGTAACTGTGGTGATTTTTCTAAGGAAATGTTGGTTTAAATTGCTAAGCCCAATGAATAGCCACAAATCATTAAAGGTTTTTTTTTAGTTTAATGACATTATTTATCTTCACACTACGAACTGTACTTGGCAGCAGATTTCAAATGTTTAAAAGATGCACATCTTCTCATAAAAGAAGAGAATAATCTTCTAACACAGAAAATGTCTGACTTTTATACTAGCAGTTGCATACTCTTTCAAGGGCTATTGCAGAAGGTTTAGACTGGAGAAATCTAATCAAATAACAGAAACAAAGGAGATCAGTTGGAATCATGACATTCCACAGACTTTCTCAAAATGCTTCTTTTCACAGGATTATAAAATAATATAAAAAAAGTGCAATACAGAGAGGAAACACTAGTCTTTTTAAAGTATAATCCCTATGGCAGCACTAACAATAGCTGTTCATGCCAAAGAACAAATAGTTTCTAGGCAATCTGATTTTGTTAATTCTTCTTTTTTTCCTTCCCAAAGAAGATCATGATGTCTTTACAACCCTGCAGCAGATTAAAAGTAGTAAAAAAACATGCTCTTAGTATACTGAGGTTGGTGTGGCACAGCAGTTGAGATGTTTCACCAATGACACCTCTTGGGTGACCTCTGGATAACACATTCTTCTAGGTAAGGCACCAATATAAATATATTCCTCTAAAAAATGCCATAGAGCAAATTTCTTGAGTGTTTTCCTTTTTCCTTCATTTACATGGGAATTCAGTCAGAAAGATCTGCTTTCTCCTCTCCCTGTGTATTGTCCCAAGGAGACAAGAAAATTAAAATAATGTTGAAATAGTTAGACCTCCCTGCCCGCTTTTAAAAAACCTTTTGATGGGGGTTGAATATTTTTGAAGGTCAATAAAATATGAGATTCTCCAGTATCTTTGTTGGTTCCTAAACTAGAGGAATAACTACACACATTTCCAGTGGATCTTTGCAAATGAGGAGCTGCTTCCCAGTTCTGGGACTGGTCTAGCAGTTGTCTTCCTTATTTCTGCCTATCTTACTTAGAATTTGTTTCTATGAAATACAATCGTTCCTGTACTCCCCAAATATTTTCATTCCCAGACTGACATCCCTGGTAGTATATGTCCCATAGGTTAGTGCAAAATAATCATGCTGCTCCATGAAATACTGATGAAATGGAAATGGACCAAAAGAGTAAAATCCCTTCAGAAGGGATACACTTGTCATAGAGGTAGGAGGCTTATAAATTGTATTTATCTGTCTGGTATTTAGTTAGAAAAAGCTACATCAGGTACAGAATCAAGCATTTAAGCTATTTCAGCTCTTTGCCCAGTGCCACGTCTCTGTCCAACATGTTAGACATTCACAAGTTAACATCCTGTCCATACAGAAGCCCAGTCTGGAAAATGTAACATTTTCTTTCATTTACTTCTCATCAAATAGCCTGATATTCTGAGATCTATAATGAGATGCTAATTTTTCTTAGTAGAAACATGGAAAATTACATTATTTTTAAAGTTGCATTACTTTCTTTTCTCTCCATTCCTTCTTAAAGCACCGAGAAGGACTATTTAGTAGCCACATCTATTTTCTTTTAAAAAATAAAAATAGAGAAAGAATAATAGGGTAAAGGTAAATAATCTTTCTCGATTTTTCTTGCAGGCCTATGGCATTTACTGAAGTTTTAAAGGCAAAGAGAACTCAATCTCACAACCATTACAAAGACAGGACTACTATTTAGGTGAAGTTTGTGGCTGGCTTTTATTTTAAAAGAAATATGTTAAGACTGCTCAAGAAATTCTGCTGGCCACAGTGCTCTGCAAATTATGTTTTACAAGCTGTCTAATGCAGATGAGACAGAGAAAGTTGTGTCAAACTATTTTTAATGCATATAAAGGATTCATATTGAACAAATAAATTATTCCAAGTGAATGAGACCTGACAAGTGTAAACAATGTAGTTGAACTATCCTCATACAGTATTTCTTCCCATGTTATAGTCAATTTTCTGACTATTATAATAAACTCTTCATGAAGTAAATGAGCAGCTAGAAGGTTTTCATTTATTTGTCAATTTATCTTCAAAAAAAGTGTTTGGAGCAATAAAACATGTCTAAATTACAGAGGAAAGTACATTGCAACTATAGTAATTCAGATGGGCTTTATCACACCAAGAAAGCTAAGTTAATTTTGTGCAAAAGAGAAGAGAAGGTTTGTAGTGTTACACGTGACATGGAGCGGAGGAGTGCAATTTTTTCACCACTGCCCTTATTTGTAAACTGGCAATTTCACCTTAGGAAGATTTTTGCAAATGTGCACCAGTGTAAGAGAATTAACACCAAGTTGTTCTCTTGTTTTCCTTGTATGGGAAATGGAGTAGGGGAACAAGATCTTATCACCTTAGGATAGTCTTGACACATACAGCAGTAATTACACAGCCTGCTAAACAGTCACATGGGCTAAACAGCTGAAGAAATGCTGCAGCCAGCTGATACTAAGCATCCACAGTAGCAAGTTTGCATCTAATGAGGTGACATGTACAAGCTTAGCAAGTATTTGGGTCATGGTGTTACTGGTATAAATTTGCCCTATTTTGCTCACTTTCATGGAGATACAGAAATTCCTGTGGCAGCGTGTGAGCAGAGGTACATGCTCATTTTACTGTGAAGAAATACACATTTGATTCAAATGGCCAAGCAAATACCACAGATGTTTTATAGGCTGACTTTACAGAATATAAATAGATAGTAGACTTAATTAGTCTGCTTCTACAACATTTTGACTGATGTTCTTCTACATTCTTCTTTTGGAATTGACTAAACCAGGAATGATGTTCAGATACCCCAACATAATTCCCATGCATGATAACATATCTTAGCAAGGTAAGGGCACAGTGGTTTTATCCATCCACAGTAGATCTCTGTCTAATACTGAGATCCCATATGCTACTTGCAGCTCCTGCCAAAAATCCCACTGTACCGTGCAGAGAAATTCAGCATGGAGAATTGGAGCTCCCGAAGGACAATGATTATTACAATAATACTCTGAGGGGAAATGCTTTGTAGAGTTGGGTATTTGCAGGAAAACATTCATTAACTCAGTTTGTTCAAGCAACAACGAAGACACCCCCACTCCCAGCATCATTCCTTTTTGCTTCACACACACATGCACTCATTCACAAGTGTAACTGTTTTCCAAAGACTTCCTGACTTAATAATTTTCTAAGAATTATTTAATTACATTCAGTGGAAGATAAGGGTATGGTCATCAACTGGCAACTTTGTTTAAATGTAAGGCTGCATGTGAAGCACATCCAAAAGCCAGATTATGCAATTAGCTAATAGCCACTATTGACATGTAAAATCAATTTATGACAGCTATCATAGCAAAGCCAAGCCAGATAATGCACTAGATTGTTCACCATTCACTTTGAAAGTTTTATCATTATTAGTATCATAGGGAAGGCAAATTCTGTGTACAGCCTGTTTGTATATGTACAGTGGGTACCCAGCAGTCACGACACAATATAACCCAGAATGCAGCCAGCCTACTATTGTCCTCGAGAGACTAGAAAATTCAGCTTTGGCACTGCTGTTTTGCAAATAATTGCCTCCAGTTTTGAGAGCAGAATTCTTTGGTAAGGTCTACTCTGGGACAGAGCACTGTTGCAGAACAGTCTGGGGCTAAGTGCCAAACATGACCTCAGTTCTTGCCCCAACAATGAAAGTCATTGTTAAGACTGTTATTGAAAATGTTTGCATCTTCTTTCTTCCTTCTTCTTCCATCAGCAAGAAATCTATAATCAGACATTTCTTCCTTGAGAAAAAATGCTGTAAAGTGAGGTAAACAGCAAAGCTCAACAGCATTGAAAAGAGAGTTATAATATTAAAAGCTAGATAGATTTGTTTTTCCATAAAAAATGTGTGGCAGTTAATAATTGGGTCTCTACTTCTTAAGCCATACACTTGCCAGCTTTCAAAATGTATATTCACAGCAGGGAGCACTCAGCTAGAAGGTTTTATCAGATGAAGCTAAGGCAAGCCTTTAGCTGGAGGGCAGAATACAATTGTCAAGATCCATGCAACCTTAAAGCATGTGAGTAATTGTGTTGTATCTGGGAGTTTTAGCTTCAACAGGACTGTTTGTGCAAGTAAAGATTATACAAGTGGATAAGCATCAGTAAGTCAGCCCCAGTATGTGCATTCTTTGAAGTGCACACATTTCTAGAACAGAACTGGGAACATGTCTCTTGCATACAGAAGTAGACTATAGGTTTTTATTTTCCAACACTGAGGGTGTGCTAAAGACAAAATGAAATTATCACAAAATTATACTAAATTATCATTTTATCCAAAACTGTATCACTGAGAATTATTTTCAAGCGTGTTGTAAATATTCTCTAACACTTCAGTATTACAAAACTTATTGATAAAAATTTAATATCTTCAGAATTCCACCTATTTCAGTGAGAATGCAGAGTATATAAACCAGCAAAAAACATGTTTTTCTGCATTCTGTAGGCATGAAATGATAGTATCATGGAGACAGGAATAAAGTTTTTGAAAGGAAACAGGAGAAAGAAATAGATATAGATCTGCTTTGTATGTTAGAATCTTTACATGACTGATAAGATTGAACAAGCACTGAATAAATCATTTCATTTTCTGTGTACATTGATTTTACTCAGCTTTCAGATTAGTGTAGATAACACAACGAAAGATTTCAATGAAAATTAAACTAAAGAGACAATGTCTCCCCAGTGTGGAATAAATTAATGTCTTCACTGGGAAAAGTTATATAATATTCAACAGAAAGTAAATCCCTCACCTTGAAACAGCAATACAAGGTGAGTATACAGAAAGGTGAAAAATAAGAATCAGTATAGTCAGACAGAAGAATAAGAACTAAAAGGTATCATGCACTGTGGTAGAACTCTCATATTTTCCAGTGTTTTCCCAAAATTCTCATTTTCCCTGATTTGTTGGGAAATAAAGTTTGCCTTTCCTTCTTTTTGAGATTCATGATGAACAATTTACGTCTTTCCTCAGAGGTAAATATTTTTCATGCAGCAATTCTACAAAGGCAAAGGAAGAAAAATATTTTTCTATTCATGACAGCTGTTGCTTCCTGTGACCAGGAAAATCACAAAGAACAAAAGTACCTACCCCAGTTCTCCCTGACAGGCACAAAAAGGAAATAAAAAATATCTCCTGCATGAATTCTGACAAACACTGGAGAAAATCTATCTCCAGACAACTACAAGAGTTTAAAATTCATATTCTATGTTTCATGTCTGTACGATCCATCATTTCCCAAGACCTCCTCCACTCTCATATCCCCTTGGAAAACATGCCTCCACAGCACCTCCTGTAACAGCTTGGAGCAGCTGAGAAACAAAACCACCCACAGTGTTGTTATGTCCCTTAATCTTGCAGGTGAGTGTGTGTGATGGGGGGGCTTTAGTTCAAACTTAACACTCTCTAAATTTGCCAGAATGATCTATGGCTGTCTGAGAAATCCAGTAAAGCCTAATTATGTTTTCTGTGTCCTAAGGATAAGCCTTCAGCAGCACCACTTGCAGGTCTCTGGCCTCCCTACAGTTCCCTTCCAGCTCCCACCAGAGCTCCCTGCGAGTACTCCCTGCAAAGCTCTTGAGCAGGAAGGCAGGTTAGAGACTCCACACAACACCTGGCCTCCTTACCTCAGCACCAAGGCTCCCCAAATCTGTGTAAATGGAACTTGCAAAACCAATGCTAGCTCTTCTCCAAAAATCATATGGAAACAGGTAACAGAATTAGTTTTTCATAATGAATACAGGTACTAGATACAAGTGAACATTTGGCTACATTCTTAAGCAGTGTAAGATTTTAGTTAGTCATGGTAAAAAAAAAAAACAAAAAACAAAAAACAACCTAATGTTGTTTAAAAAAGACTCAGGGACATCGAACTTATGTTCCTTTTTCTCCATTTTAGGTGAAACGAAGAAGAAATGTTGACTTTGTTAGCACAGAAACATCCTAACCTTGAATAATCAGGTCAGTGAACTTTATGTCAAAAAGGCAGTACTAGGTAGCAGTACAGAGTTGCTGACTTCTCTAATAGAGATTTAGTGGAGTGGCAACATGAGTTTTACCAGTATATATGACAGCTCTTTAATGAAACTATTCACAACTCCACATTTCCATTACTCGCAAGCATCAGTGCTTTATTATTTATAGAATAGTTTCCGTCTCCTCTAACCTTTTCTGACATCCATAGTTCCTGCTTAGTCTGTGTCATCTGAGCTCCTTAGCCTTCTTTACTTTTGACCATCTTCCCAAATCCACTTGCTGCAGGTCTTATTTCTTTCTTCATCCACTCTACTGTTCATATCCCTTCCCTTCCCTCTGGCACTACACAATTACAGCATTTCTGCGTGACCATAAATGTCTTTGCCTATACCTTCAAGCACTGCAAGACCTCCTGGGGGGAAGATCTGCAAGAAATTCCTGTTCAATTCCTGCAGTCATAAGCCATGTGAGGTCAGAATAAAAATGCTCTACAAACATGCACAGCTTTGCAGCATATGCAGACTGATTAAATCTAATATGCATTTTCACATAGGATATGCTATATATAAGATACATACACTTACTGAACTACAGATTCATCTTGCAAAGCATGGAAATACTATAAAATTTAAAAACATAGGCAATTCTTAGCTCTTTTCTTTGACTGTTGCACAAACTTACTAAAGGTGATGTTCATTGTCAAGATAATCTAAATAATTTTATAACTACTTGTATCCAGGCTCTCAGATATGACTCTCTAGGACAAACTGGAGATAAAATTTCACTAACTAACTAAGCAACCATATTCAGCAGTGACATGCAAATAGTATCTGCAATTCCCTAATGTTTTACATTTGCACCATTTCCAAACATAGTCTTTTAATATATAGTAAATCTACAGAGTTTCCTCTCCTTTAATATGAGAATGAGCAGCATCAGAGAGATCAAAGCAATACAAAGTATTATGATTTTACTCAGTTTCTGGAAGCAAAACCAATTTTTGTAGAGGTAGAAGTGCATGAGCTCCAAGCATTTTCTTTAGCATATTTCATGCCACAGATCAAAATATAGAATCATGGAATCTGAAAGCATTGACCTGCAGTGGAAACAGAAATAATTGAACTCACATATATATAAGCCAGATTTCTTATGTATATAAAATCTGTTTTCTATATAAGAAGCCATTCACATACAGGTTGGTAACACTTTAAGGATAAGTTTATTGAAAAGAAAATGAGTTTTCTTTCCTTACAGCTTAAGAGCTATTATCACATTTTCATACACGCCGTTTGACTTCCATTTAGACTTTACAAATCCTGTCCCTTTGAGTGTGATGTCTACTCTCTCCAGACTGTTTTCTCCTTTTAGAGCCTCTAAACATTTAAAGTGTCAGAGGTGCAACTGAAGCTAAATCAGTGAACTCTGAAATTACATTTAGACTGTTTTACCTTTTCTTTCCAGTTCCACATACTTGGTTGGGAGTGTAAGAGCTGGATGGGAGAGAAGAAGGAAGAAGGAGTAAAGCGGATCATTTAAAAGCAATGCCTTTTGTCCAGGGCAGTCAGGAATCATGAGTTTTCTCAGTCACCAGTACATAATTCACCAATGGTTTTCTAGACAGCTTTATTTCACTGAAGGAGAGCATATTCTCTCCTTATTTTTACTGCTATTTCAATGCCCTTTTTTTTTTTTTTTTTTAAACTAAGCCTGAAGGTTATTACAGTCCGCCCTGCTCCTCATTGACAACAAAAGGGGATAAGGCCAACCATAAGGCTTCAAGTCAGGCCCTTTGCACTGTTCACTAACTTACACTGATATTAACACACAACTAGATAGATTTGCAACCTCAATTCTTACAGACAAGGCTTGTTTAAAAAAATTTCTTCTTATGCATTTTCCTGCTGTACAGTGTCACTCTCATTTCAGTGATTTAGAATAATAGAGCTTTATCTTAAACCGTGGCAGCTCAGCACACACTGCAGGAGGATGACAAGGATCAGCAGACAGTGACAGGAGCGGAGCAGCCTTTGTTCATTGCTAAAGTAATTCCTGTGATTGAATACAAAATGGGTATGAGAGGGGGAGCTTACACAGAGATATGCTAAAGACAAGCAAGGAGAAGGCTTGTTATTATCTGTCAGAGTTTTCATCCAACAAATATTCATAAAGGTGAGGAAATGCATTCTTTCCTTCCCCTGCCTCTGAAAGGCCTGAGTCATTGCACTTCCTAAAACTTTACCTTCTCTCCCAGAGACTTCCACCTGTCTGATATCCTCCTTGTTTCTGATGTTTAGAAAGAAGAGCAGGAGCCCAGAAAGTCTCTAAACATCTTATTCAACATAATAGAGCAAGAGCAGAGCACACAATTCCCACTGAAACACTAATTTTTGAAGTACCTTCTCATAATTTAAGACATAGACCCCAGTAGAGGTCTATGTCTTAAATTATAGAGTAAATAAAGAATTAAGTTCCACACATTCTCCAAGTAATTATGCAGGGAAACCTGGTAAGCTCACAATGGAGCCTGATAACTGCTGCAGTGCTGTCAGTTTCTGGACCTGCCCACTCTTAGAAGGTGAAGTCAGACCTGCACTATGTCATGGACATTTCAGGTCTTGTAAGATGCATTGAGAAGGTCAAATTCAGAAGTGATTTATCAACCAGCATTATTGAGCTGGTAATTTAATCTAGATCAGCTGGTACAGCAACTGCTGTAACAACCTCCTTGCTTACAGCTCATTGCACCTCTACTGCATGTTTAATTCTACACAAAAAGATGCAAATAGCACAGCCAAGGACTGGCTTTTGGTTTGCTCCTTCTACTCTACTCCGGCACCAGAGAGGAGAGTTTGCTTCGTTGAGAGCAACTTTGCCTCCTCCCTTTGGAGAAATCTGCCTGGAAGGTACAATGAGCAGTTGGCCTGTACTGAGGATTTAGACAGTACTGGAGGGCTTCAGGACCTAAAGAAAAACCGTGTGTGCACTGCTGCTTCCCTTTCCCTGCTGCTGCAGGGAACTGGGACACTTTTGAGGGAAACAGAGTACTGCTTGCAGTTGGCAGCAAGTCCACAGCAAATTTTCAGAGGCAATGGAAAGACTGCAAGATCCTTATGGATTTCACCAGCATCTGATGAAACTAGAAACTACAGCAGGTTTTCAGACTGACATTCAGCCTGATGGACTGGATTTTTCTTACCATGACAAAGCTGGCATGGGACAGGCTTGCTTATAAACTTGCTATTATTATACCCAACAAAAGGAAAAAGAGATCCTTCGATGAAGTCCTTGCTCAACCAAAATTTTAAAGCTAAAGTAAATGGAATGTGTGTATTGCTGGGGTACCATCCACCCCACTGCTATTTAGGTAGCAACAGTGCTGGAAGAAAACCTTTTCCAATTTACCCCAAAGTTCAGACCATGCAAAGAACTGAAGGAATAGAAACAATACCATATTTTTCTTCCCAGAGACTGAAAAAAATAAAGTTATTTAATTATGGAAGTGGCATGATGATTCACAGTAGCAGAAAAAAAAAAATCATTGTTTTTTGTTAATGACAGTAAAATTTTCATTCTGTCCTGATTATAAACAGGTAAAAACCCTAAACTATTCTCTTCTTCTAATTAAATTGCAGCTATTTCAGCTAATAGTTTTGAAGAAAAAGAGAGATCACAAGACTGCTGCACTCCTTTATATAATTCTAAATCACAGTTCTGTAACAGCACATCTAACTTTCTAGTTGGCTTTGGAAAAGGCAAAGGAAGACAAATTAACTCACACTTAACTCTCAATGATGTAAAATGTTTCCCAGGAAAGTGTGACATCTGTGGAATACGGTGAAAAGCACTGTGGTGCTTTCACACTATTTTATACATTATTTTTTTATACCATTATGTTAATTAATTGCAGGTTCATTAATCATTCTTGCAGCTGGAGTGTTGAACTTAAATTATGCCAAAAGTGAAAATGAAGTAATTAAAGCAAACAGTTGCAATGCTTTTGTGAAGAAAACAAGTTTAAAAAGGTGCTATGCATATATACAGTGAATTGGGTATTTTGTTAATTCAGTGATATGTTCCACTCTGTGAACTGTGGTTTGCAGTTCTGTGAATTCTTTTACAGTTACATCCAATGGGCAACTACAGCTCACTGTTAAATCCCTTCAGTACCCTTTTGAGACATGATGATGTTTATTAACCAATAATGCTGTGCAGGAGCAGTATTCTTTTATATGTTCAATTTCTGGGGTTTTTTCCTGTTTTCTTTTTTTTTTCTTTTTTTTTTTTTTTTAAATCCCCAATATATCTCCCATTCCCCTAGTTCTCTTCCTGGGTAACTGTATCACCTGGATCTTGCAAGCTCTTCTATGCAAAATGCATTGTGTTTTCCTTATTAAAAGATATCAAATGTCTGAAAGCACTTGCTCAGAGATAATGATAATTACTTTAGTAATGTTATCAGTATATGACACATGTAGTGAAAGTCTTCACAGAGGCAGAACAGATTAATTCGTATTTCTTAGAGACACTTTCAGAAGTGCTACATTGTTATTCCCTATTGTTATAGGGAAAAGAAAAGAAAAACAAAAGTAACCTTGTCCAACCTTGAATTCTGAAATGCAAACCAGGCTTAATCCTGACAGGTACTGAGCTCATCTGTCTCTTGACTGGAGCTACTGTTAATATTGAATTCTCAGAACCTCCCAAAAGCTTAAGGACTGGAAATTTTTTCTGCTGAGAAATGTTCTCCAAAGAGCATTGTGCCAGTCCAAAAGCATTATTATGCTGTTTCTACAATAAACAGCACATTTGCAAGTGATGTTTCATGATTGCATGCGAATGTCAAAATCCTTTAATAATGATTATGTTTCTGATTTCATAAACGTGGAATTGCCAGGGCATCATCAGCTGAAACCAAAGTATGAGGGGAGCATTCCCAGCCAGTCAGTTGTAGCCCTAGACATGTTTGGTTTTATCACAGAACAACTTTTGAGCTACATGTAGCTATTATTGGGCTTTTTATTCCTATGTAATAATTTCTTGTCTAAACTTTCTACCAACAGGAGATCTATGAACTTTAGGCTTATTTTTTTTCTTGTCTACAGCTATGTGTTGCTATAAATCTTCATTTATTCCTTCAAACATTTCTTTAATGTTTTGTTTACGTAAAACAAATATAGAATACCCCAGTGAATCCAAAAAAAAAAAAAACAAAACTAAAAAACCCCACCCATAAAGCAAACTAATCACTGTAGCTTTCATTTGAATCTAACTCCTCTGGTTAGAAATGCTGCAATTCATCTAGCTGTAGAAATGTGTGCTGTTCACAACAGTTCACTCCCTTTCTCTCCCCACGTAGACTTATTTGTTATATTAATTATTCTTCTATATACACCTCTTCTACCACTGCCTTGCCTGTGACATGTCTTTCCCTCCCACTTCTCCTTCTCCATACATTGCTTTTTTGAACAGCCTATGACAAAACTGCTCCAGAGTTGACTTCACTTATATCCATTGCTGTGTGAGAAGAATTGCAATATATAATTAATAGCTTATAATGACTATGGAAATTTAGTTTTGTTTTTATAATCTGCTGAAGACATATGCATGGTTAAGAAGCTTAAATTACATCTCAAATCCTGGAACATACTAATCCTTTGAAAGAATAACACTAACTTTCTTTTTCTTAGTTGTGATCCCACAGGGGACAAGCCTGAAACCCAGAAATGAGCCCTCCATATCCATGTGAGCTAAGATGTGAATATAGCCAAGTCTAAACTGTATTTCAGTTGCTGACCATGCTTGTTTGCTCAATCTAAAGTACAAAGTTTTCTTGCTGAAAGATGCATCCTTCCTTGCCTTTCTTATAAAGGTTAAATGATAACCATAATATTCATTCTTCTGACATTTCACCAGCCACTCTGTATTTCTTTTCACATGCAATGCATTAAAGATTTTATTCAGAACTAAGAATGAAATATATCTCCATTAAGTTATCCTAGGTATATGACACCCCTGATATGATACCTGCACACAAGCCTTTTGGGCAGAATTCTATCAGTCTTTTTCAAGTCCACATTCATTCTGCATAAGGTCTCCTGGGCCTTTGGTACCTTTTCATATGCACATGGAATCATTCAGCTTAGAACAGACCTATAAGATCATGGAGGCCAATTGCTAACACAGCACTGCCAAACCCACCACTAACACATGTCCCTAAGGCCTCATCTACACATCTTTTAAATACCTCCAGGGATGGTGATGCAACCACTTCCCTGAGAAGCCCCTTTTCAATGCTTGATTGAAGAGGTTTTTCCTAATACCCACTCCTAACCTCTCCTGGCTCAACTTGAGGCCTTTTCCTCTTGTCCTATTGCTTGTAACTTGGGAGATAAGACCTCCCTGCACCTCCCTACAACTTCCTTTTGTGTAGTTGAGGGGAGTGATGAGGACTGGTAATGAATCTCCTTTTGTCCAGGTTAAACAACCCCAGCCCCCTCACCTCTTGTGCTCCAGACCCCTCACATCCACACACACACACACACACACAAAAGCTTTGTTAAACACAAGTTTCTCTTAATTTTGCACCCCTTCACCTTAATTATATCCTGCCTTTGGGAGAGGGGTGGAACACTGCGCTGCATGGATACTTATTCCTTCCACTCTGCTGCCCTTAAGGGTAACCCTGCAAATGTTTGTTCCAGTGAAATTCTGTATACATGGGTAACTCTCAAAGCAGTTGCTGCGACTTTTTTCGCATTCTGAATGTGCCTCATCTGCCTTTGTCAATCATTAGACATTTCTTGATCACAATTTTTCTTCCATGAACCCGATTGCTGTAATTATTTCCCTATACTTTTCTTGAGTCAGGTATTATCTCTTTTTAGTATATGTCATTCACCACCAAAATTTCCAAAAAACACAGCAAATGACTTCCTGTTTTTATTCCCATAAGTAGTTGTTATGTTTACACGGGAAGAATCCCAAAGCAACTAATCTGTAAAACAAAACACTAGTCTGCAAATAGGCAAGAACTGTTTTCACAGTGGACAAAACATCCAGCAAAAATCTGCTGTCCATTCTCCTTTTCCTCAAAGATTCAGGTTTTATTGCAAAAAAAGTTATTTTAACATAAGATCACTGCATAGTCATGACCCTTACTTTATGATTCCTATACAGTAATAATTTTATAATCATCTACCTAAGACATTTGCTTTTTCTCCTCCTCTCCATGCTGCATCCAGATCTGCAATATTTGCTCCATGTGCTTAATTTTAAACCCTGAATTAAGATCCACATGAGTACCATTTAGTTCACAAGTATAAGAGCTTAGTAAAATATAATCCTTCATAAATTTCTGAGAAAATTTGAAAACTGAAAAACTGAATTCAAATTTTCTAGTAGTTTTACAATGATAAAATGATATCAGAAATTCATATATTTACAATGATATATGATATATGAATTCATATTTACAATGATATATGATATCAGAAATTCACCAGAATTCTGAAGATCATTTTTCAGGCTTGTTTTTTGTGACAATGCAATTTAACTGAATCTGTTGTTCTTAGTTGATATGTATTTTCAGGAACATAGGAAAGAAATTAACTTCATCAAGAGAAAAGACACTAAATGACTGAAACCAGGAGACAATTTAGCAAGGCTGAATGTAATTAACAGGGTGACTAGGAACATCTTTGAAAACTGCCTGGAGATGTCTACTAGTTGTGTCAAGTAACCTTTTCCTCATTATGCTGTATTAACCCTGGATACTATTTCTGTTGGGAATCCCACTGACTTATTGCAGTAAAATAAGCTATAGAATTTGAATAGCTCTAAATTATTATAGATTAACATGTTTTTCTTAACATGCTTCCTTAAATGTATGTTGAACACTGACTATTCTGAACTGCAGTTTAAAAAATATTTTCCCTTCCGTCTCTTGCATGACAGTCATGGGAATTGAAGTGTTGGTCTATCTTTTTTTGGACATGCAAAAGTTAAGTTTGATACTCTGTAATAAGTTCTAGACACTGTACTGTGACTGACTCTGAAAGGTGAATTCCTTGAAATCTACAAGAAAAGGGGTCCAGACTCCCTACGTTTGCCTGCTTCCTGTGAAGTCACTTTGCTGGTGTGGCAGGTTGTGGCACGTTAGCCTTGGCTAACTGACAAGGGTCCACCAAGCTACGATTTCACACCACACCCAACAAAACTAAGGGAGAAAATTCAACAGTAAGCTTGTGAGTTGATACAGGGACTGGGGTATTACTTATCAAGTACCCTCATGGGCAAAACTCAGCTGGGAGAAATTAATAGAATGAATTACTGATTAATAAGGGAGTAGTATAATGAGAATCAAGACCAAAACTAAAAACACGTCCTTTTTTCTAGGGCTCAACTTCACTCCCAATGTCTTTATCTCCTTCCCCAAGCAGCAGTGCGGGGGCAAAGGGAATGAGGGCTGAGGTCAGTCCATTTTACATTGTCTCTGCTGCTCCTTCCTCCTCACATTCTTCCCTGCTCCAGCATGGGGCTTCAGTATGGGCAGATCTTCTGGCACTGCTCCAAGGTGGGTCCATCCCACAGGCTGCAGTTCTTCGAAAACTGCTCTAACAGAGGACACAGCCCTTCAGGACGAAGCTGCTCCAGTGTGGGTCCCCTGCCAGGTCACAAGCTCTGCCAGCAAACCTGCTCCAGCATGGGCTCCTCTCTCCCCAGGTCCACAGGTACTAACAGGAGACTCACTATCATTTAAGTACTTCATCTGTTAACATTTACTGCTCTGAAACACCGAGAGAGGTCTGCTTTCAATTACTCTTACTTATTCTTGAGCTGAATAACACATTAAAGAATTTTTTAAAGTGTTTCTATCCAAGGAGGATGTCTGTTTTACAGAAAGATTCTATAAAGATTCGATATACCAAGTACCATAAGTACACTTTGTGATAATTAAACTGCAGCTATAGGATGTGTAGAATATATACTAAACATTTATCAAAATCTTGAAAGAAGAGATGTAGAAGGTACACTCAATGGTTCATGTACTTATTTGGAAATGACTCATTAGGTTACATCACAAATCTATGTTGCTTTAATAAGGAAAGTTTTCCTTCCTTGATTTTCTTAGAACCTGTATCTGTACTTTTTTCCTTTATTTTATCTCCTTTTCTTTAACATTTTGAGAGAGAAGAGAAATTTTTTATCAAAGATGCTGTTCTCACTGCAATGCTTTAGAATGATGCCTTATTGTCATGAGATATATTCATTTAATTTGAGGGAAAACTATTCAGGAAGAATTCAGAAAATGTAATATGGATCCCCATCCTGAATGGGAACATAGTAACTAAGGACACACAAAGAACATATCATTCCTTTGGGTAATCCTACATTTCCTCTGGTTATTCTACTCTTTAAGGAGGAGCTGTCATTTGATGCTTATGTTCTGAGCTGGGAAAATAAAATGCATTGTGGCCATCCCATGAGAGAGGTTTTTATACTGAGTCGACCTAAGAAAATATTTTTACAGTGATTCCTATTTTCCCTATCTACTGTAGGATGTCTCCTACAGATGGACTTGATATTCATAATATCCTTCCTTTCTCAAGTCTTCCTTTCTTTGAAGGCTTTCTTTCCCACAGAAGGTGACACTGGATGAACTTTTGAGGACTTTCTGACCTGGGCTGATCTATGGTTTTGAGGTTTTAAGTCTGAAGCAGAAGTAATACCTGAAGCAATAACCTGAACAAGAAGTTGAACAGACAGTGCCACTACCTGGAGATCAGATGCAGTATTCAATAGAACTCAGTACAGGAATGCCCTTGAGGGAGAAGGTGAAAGGAAGCTCTTAGAAGTCAATCAGCTGATCTTTAGGACTACCATGGGGTTGCATTTGCTTAAGTGTTAGATCTGAAGTTAGCAGTATGAAAACAGACTGGTCAAGATACTGGATCAGGAGGTATTTGACCACAGATAAGAAAGGTAGGCTGAAAAGACACAGAATTTCAAGGGGGCACAGCAAAAGATGTGTAGGGCAGGAAGACACTGATTTAGTAATACCATTCTAGAGAATGCATATTTAAAGGCCACTGCTCAGTTAATCTGATGATCTGAATTGGCCATCCTATCGATGTAGGGGGGGTTACTAAATACCTTTAGTAATTTTTCCTCTCAGCAGATAATCCCAGCACTCTGTGTAGAAACTGGAAGATGGGGAGAGGTAGCAAGATAGCTTATGACTTCTGCTGTTTGGGTGCCTGCCTGCCCACTCCTTTCACAAGCATTTCCCTGTGGCAAGCAGCTCCCTGAAAGCTGGTAAAAGGCTTTGAACTGTTTTACAAAATGCAGTTGGCAGAGGAAAAGTGCTTTCCATCAAGAAAGCTGGAGCACCGTGTTTTCCCAGCTGCTCTGAGGCACCATATGTTTGCAGCACGGCTACTAATGCTACTTTTATTTCTTTAGGAGATGTTACAGATGTAAGCTTCTGTAGTGATAATTGTATGTGGATAAGCAAACTGCTGGTATGTGGCAGTAGTTCACTGGGGTTAATGTCAGGGTCAGCCCTGTCACAGCAGCTGACAAAACAGCGTCTTGAGGAATATGGAGATCATGACCGTCAGTATGACAATGACAGCTTCATTTGACACTGTAAGACCTTGGGAGGAAGACTTTCAACTCTCTCTGACTTGGTCAGCACAGTAACTGAGATTCAGCTGTCCAGGATACTAGAAGGATATTCGTCCAATGGCAATTTAGAAGTTGTCCTTGCAATTTTTGTTAACAACAATTGGAATTTAGCACAGTGAAATCACATGGAGTACAACCAAGCATATTTGCCTCACCCATGTTTCCAGACCTTTACTGGGATGGCTATTTGTCAAGCAGTCAAAGCACGCCTCCTCAGGCTGTGAAGGTACACTTTTCTGTCCCAGCTAGCAGGCCAGAAAATAAACAGGAATTCACAACACCAGATGGGGAATAAGCTGCTGAGCAAATGCAGGTAGGGATCTGGTTTAGAGCTCTCCCTGGGGGCTGGCAGGATGACAATCACCAAGAAGAAAAAAAGTGACTAGCCAAGCATGTGGGAGAGTCAGGGTGAATGGCAGTTGTTCAGGGTTTGAAAAGGAAAACAACCAGAAGAATAAAAGACAAAAACAATAATGTGTTGCAAGAAGTGTTGACAAAAATCTCTTTAAAAGTTGCCATAAAGCCAGACACATGAATCCTCTCTATTGGCAGGCTTTGAGACATTCTTACATAGTGTAACATGAAGAGACCAGATGTCATATTATTTGTAGTCAATGGAAGGGCTAAAAATAAATAGGAAGGACACTGAGAGAGTATGGGGAGAGTTACCTAGAGGAGGGAAATTGGCCAATGTCTTAAAGTTGCAGGGCTCTGTTTTCCAGAATGATACTGTCAGGGTAGTCCACATCCATTTCTTACTTCTACAGATCCTCAGTAAATTATGGCAATGGTTCAAAACTGCATTAGACTATTGCTCATCTTTCATTGACTTGGTTGCTGTTACAATCAGGAATTGAGATTTGGTGACCCCAATTGGGTTTTGGTGACTCCAGAGAACAGATGTTCTGTTCTGCTTCCTACAGAACTCAAACACAGTTCTGTCCTTTCATCTGTTTCTATGTCAGATCTCCATCTCCAGTAAGCATCCTGGGAGAAGGGCTGAGCTTGCTGCAGTCAGAGTAATTCTGGAGGAGGAGAAAGTAAAAGAGGAAGGCAACTTTGAGGAGCCAGCACAGAAGCACTTATGCAGGAACAGGCTCACACTGCACAGTGGATAAACTCCACCTCCTTCATGATGCAAATTAAACACCTGATTTTCAAGGTGGAAAGCAGTTAGGAAGCTCTTCACCAGCCCCACTAGTGCCTGGTAGTGTCACCTCACTAGGGCAGTCCCTGCAGAATACAGCTCTTGCACAGGCATACACTGTCACCTCAGAGTGACCAGAGCTATGAATAATGGTAACAAGAAAACATGAGCTAATACAGTAGTGTTACCATAAAATAATAGTATTTTGTGTAACAGAAATCAGACTGGAGTGAGGAATGTGGAATTTCAGGTCACGCTGGACTAAATTTCTAAAAATCAATGATGTTGTCATAAAGGCCAACAGCGAGCAAAGTGAATCAGAGATGCTTTTCTCCTTTTAACAGGAGAGTTACCTTGGTATGAAGAAGTGAACTGAAAACAGAACACAAACAAGCAAACCAACCAATCCCCACATTCTCTTCTTCCTTTAACATAAGTAGTGATGTGGCTTTGTGGCTGGTGGGATCACTCCTTCATGGGATGACAGGACCAACATCAGTATTTGCTGCCTATAATTGACACAGATATTCCACGGATTGAGGAAAACTACAGAGAGCTTACTGGGATGGAATTCCAAATTCTTTGACAGAAACAATAACAATTTCAAGATTTAAATGCCTGCATTTTCCAGCTGCACTGGGGTCCCAGCTGAGGCAGGGAGCAGGGCTGGGTGTTCTCTCCCACACAGAGCCTGCCCAAGAGCTGGGTCCCCCGGGGCTGGAAGCTCAAGCACACATGTGGCTCTGATGGCATCCTTGAGGCATTCCTGGATCTGCCCTTTGACAGAATAATGAAATCCCAGGATGGTTTGGGTTGGAATAGACCTCATGGATCATCCACCCCCATGACACAGGCAGGGACACCTTCCACTTAACCAGGTTGCTCCAAGTCCCATCCATCCTGCCTGGGACACTCCCAGGGCTGGGGCTGCCACAGCTTATCTGGGCAACCTGTGCCAGGGCCTCCCCTCCCTCATAGGGAAGAATTTGGAATTAAGTGGAATAGAAAAGAAAGTTTCTGGATTGCTCTGGGTGGATTATATTGGTGGGATAGTATCTAACCTAGTCAGCAATCCAGTTGAGCTAGGTAGGTACTGTGCTTTGTGACAAGATTCATCAGAAGAATGTGCCAAACACTCAATGAATAGATTGTAAATATGCCTGGAAGTACCAAAATAGTGTGCATTGGAAAATACTGTGGCTGAGTAAATTTAGTAAATGGACGTCATCTATCAGATACAGATTAAGAAAAAAGCAAAAAAGAAAACCAACACTTCAAATGTTGTATTGAATAATTGAACTTACTAAACACAAGGAAACAAAAAATTAATGTCCAAGCATAATGTTTGTCAATGCTTTCAGTGCATTTCAGATAAATGGCAAATGGTCAGCCCTCACAAGTAAGAGATCCAGTGACAGATTTATGAACTGAGACACAATAGAATAAAATGCTGAAAAATTGAGCAGTGGACTTTTTTGCTGAAAGAAGAGGAGAGGAAACAAATCTGAGGAGACACATGGCCCAGCTTTTCAGCTCTATTAATCATTTACGGTCATTCCACAAGACACATGACTGCTTGGCTACATGCATATGATCATAAAGATGCTGACTGCAACAGTCACACCTTAGTTTGTGTCATTCAATGTTTGATTGTCTGAGTTAATGGCTGTGAAGACTTGAAGCTAGTCCCATAAAAATGTGGATTTTCCTCAATCTTCTAATGAGATTTTTACTTGCTCGTCCTTTCAGACTGGCTAAACTAAATATTTTGAAACTGTTCCTCTTTATTACATATAATCACTGACCAGGAAAAACAAACAAACAAATAATCAAATATAAATCCATGTATTTGCAATGCATTACGATTAAGAGGTATCAATGCCTATCAGAAAGACTTAATTACAGTGCTGAAGCAATTAGACCCTTCACCTTTACTTCGGCTTAAAAAGCTAAAATTCAGTGTGAAAATCATGGGCTTCCATTGCAGCTGCACAAGAACAAAGCACTGAAAACCCAAACACCAATATATACCTCTCACATATCCGAAAAAACCCAAAGAGAAGATAGCAAACATGTTGGGCACAACCATCGATAAATACAACCTCTTACCAGGATGAAAATCTTACTATATTGTCTATAAAATCTTCATATGAAAATTATCTTTAAGTCAGCTTGGGGGAAAATAGAGTAGGAGTAGGAGATATTTAAACATTAAAGTATAATTAATTTGAACTTGAACAACATCCTCCAGGCAATAAGGGGTGTGGAGTAAGTTTCAGTGAAACACTTAAAAGTTCAGCTGTTTCTATGCCAGTATTTTAAACATTCTGATACTAACAAGGTTTAAGCACTTGCAAGCAGAAAGTGATAGGGAAATACCTTCTCCAAATTAAGTCTTTCAGAAAACTAACAGCTGCAAATTGTTCATGAAAAAATTGAGACTCTTTTTGCAAAGACCTCTGCAAGCAGTACTTTAAGCTCAAAAGAAATGAGATATACCTTGCCTATTTAAAAAGTTATAATATCCTTAAAAACTACAGTTACTGTTCTTCCAAACAGAGTCTTTGAAGGCCTATTTCCAAAATTGAGTCTCCTAAGTATAAAGGAAAGAAAGGATGTACAAAATACCTTTTCCTCCATAGCTCCTCTTTAATTTGTGTTCATAGCTCAGGGATTAGGGATATAATTTTTTTTCCCAGTCTGATTTCAGGCTTCTATTGCTATAGGAGGGATTGTGAAGAATCTTCTCCCTGTGCTTTTCTCACCTCTTAGATTCTCTGCTGGAATAAAATTGATTGAACATAGAAGAAAGTACACAAAAAAACCTTCAGCAGTTGAAATAAGGCTGCATGTATGTTTTAGAATTTTCTTCTCTTTAAAACTAAATGCTTTGTGTGATGCTGATTTTGTACTGAAGTTTTTGAAGTACCCTTTAGCAGCACTGTGGTTACATGAATATATCCACAGTCTGTAGGGGAAAGGTTATCAAAATACTCCTTCAATTTATTCACGCAAATGAACTTAATATATATTTTTATTTTTTTTTTTAGTTAATGAACTTAAAACATTACACAGGGATTCTTTGCTAATCTGTTTCTTCTGATCTTGACAAGAAGTTCAGCATGAGCCAGCAATCTGCCTTTGCAGCACAGGCCTGATTGGATGGGGCTTAGAGTAACCTGGTCTAGTGAAAGTGTTTGAAAGTTAGGGGGAGTGGATGATCTTTACAGGTCCCTTCCAACCCAAACTACTCAATTATTCTATGACTTCAGAACATTGCATTTCAACTGTTTTTATTAGTTCACTCAAATATATTTGGAGACAACCATGGCCCATTTTGGTTTCAAAACCAGAGGCTTAATGAAAACAGTTCACATAGAATTCTAAACAGAGATCATAATTATGTAGAATATCAGGTGAATAACTAAATCAAGAATAAGACCTGTAGAAAATATAATTTGCTTTATAAGTATAGGAAGGATAGCTTTCAGGTAACAGTGACCTGCTAGTGATAATAATGAGTAATAGCATGAACCTAGTGAGATTTGAAAAGTAAATTGTCAATGAAGAGAGGCAGTGCTGTGAAAGCCCAGGGCACCAGCTTCCAGTGAGTAGGTTCACTGTGCTGACTCTCAGCTCTTAGAACTCCACAGGTACTTTACAGAAATTTGATGAATTGTTATAGCAGGGTGTTTTAGGCCATGCATTATTCTTCACATTGTGTGCCTGCTGCCCAGATGTAAAGGAACATGCAGATAAGCCATGTAATATGCAATATGTAACTGGGTAGATCTTCTGATAATATATTTGTAAAAATACATATGTAAAAACACAGGAAATATAAAAAAAATCAGCTAGTAGATAAATCCCAAGGAAAAAACAAAGTACAATAACTTGATTACTTTAAAACAAAGAAAAGATAAATGATGTTCAAGCTTTACTCAGAAAAAATTTGAATTATTTTACGTTGCTGGTATGAACATGCTTTTATTGATGAAGTTTTGGCATTTAGGCAAGATGAGTTTCAACTTTACAATTAGTTTTTTTTTTAAAAAAAAGTAATAAAAACACAACAGAAAAAAAAATAAAGATTAAAAAAACATACAAATATAGTTGACATTATCTTCCAGAATTAACTAATAGGAAAAAAAAAAGGGGTCTTTATGATGCAAAGCCTCAGTTTTGAAAATCTGGAGAGTGCTCTCTCCTGTCCTTGAGACAAGGTGAAAAGAAATAATAAAATTTTTACTGGGCAGACTCTGTTTTGATACTTCATGCTGACACTGCTCTATTGAAGCTTTCTTTTTTTCAGTGTAGGACGACCATGTTCTAATGTTGCTTCGTGCTGCTGCAGTCTGTGTAGCTTTTCAGCTTCTATTTGAAGTATCATCTGATGTCTCTTTTTCCTCTTCTCACTTATGTCATTTTACTACTATTCTCCTCAAAGAGACACTTGTCTCTTGATCACTCCTTTAGGCACATGTCAGAAAAGTGAAGAAGAGAAGGCCTGTGAGAAGTGACATGCTGGATATTTGCTTAAATCCCTGCTACTGAAGAGCATGCTCTCTGAGTCAATTTTATTATCCAAATGCTTTGCTCCACAGGTAAGTCAGAGACATGGAAATGCACCTGCATTTGTGCATGCATGTTTGCAAATAACCAGTATATGTTGGCAGAGGACACTGACCCACTTTGAGAATAAAAATCCAGTTAAAAGCAGAAATAATCATTTGACTGGTAAAGTGTTAAAGCAGGAAGCTGCAGAAATTCTTTTCCGTGCTAATCTGGAACACAGGCTAAGGGGCAATGTTTGCAGAAATACTTAGAATTAGGTCAAAAAAAGGGTCATTAAGCAAATAGAAGTGTCACTATGAGTTAATTACTGGAACAACAGATAAATAGGAAAAAGAATGAACTTACTGTAGTAAAAAGTAAAGCACTGATAACTCTGACTTTAAGCAGATAGACATACTAATGCTTGCCATGCCCCATCAGTGCTCATCAGCTCGGGCCTGCTAATGTCTTAACACTAATAACACTGAACCTCTGTCGAGGAGATACTGCCAGGAGAGTCAAGCTGAGTCACATTATGTTCCAGTCTTCTGAAAGTGAGTACACAGGAAGGAAGCAGAGATAAAGTGACCTAAATTAAAAGCTGAATTTGTGTTTTCTGAAGTGAAACCTCCGTGTGCTAATTTCAACATTTAACTTCAAAATCAACTGACTAAGGATACTCAGATATTATTAAGGATTAATTAAAAAGAATACTAAGTGCCCTTTTCTATCAAGTATCCATCTGGAATAGTTTGGCACTTCTTGCAAAATATCTCAATTCATATAAACCAGAATAATTCACTCTTTCATGCAGGAATATAGAAAATTCTGAATTTAAAGTTATATTCTTAAGTTTTAAACAATATTTAGTTCCTGAAATAAGTAGCAGCAGAAAGGGAAATCTTAGCCAGCTCTTGTGTAGATTTGTTATCTCTGGATAACTTGAAGCATGAACAAAATATGGATTAGTGCACTTTAAGCAGTAGCCTGGATTCTGATTTTCAGATTTGGCCTTTTTGTTGCTTTGTTTTTTTTAGTTAAAAAGGCCCCAGTAACTCAGAACTCCCCAAACTCTGTGTCTCTTCTGGTCTGGTGCCAACTATTCAAGAGGGCTTCTCAGTGACTTGGCTGCACTGCTGATCAGCTCCTCAGTGAGCCTGGAAATCTTAGTGATGACACAGAACTTTGCTGATTCCAAATGAAAGGTTGCTTTCTTTGGTATCTGTTTGACTGATGTGAAGCAAAACACCTCAGACATGGACCAAGTTTTGGGGTTTTTTTTCCAGCTGGTGGCACGATATGTCAGATGTTTGACACATGCACATCTTCATTTCATATTAATTTCTCTATTTTCTCTAAGTTCAAATATATGCACACTTGAATACCTGTTCAGATCAAACAGATTCAAGCAGGTGCTCATTTTAGGTGTCAGGGGTAATAGCACAAGTTAATGCTAAGTTTCTGTCACATCTAACATAAGATAACTATTCAATATCCTTAGCACTTGTGGTGCTGTGCAGGTAGATTGAAAAATAGTGAGTGTTAAATGAATGCACAGCGAATGCAAGGAAAGCAGACTTGACTTTAACCAGCTTCTCCAAATCACTGGGGGCACTTTTAAGAAGTGTGAAATGCTTCACACACTACTTCATTCCCAAGGAATCTACAATTTTAAACCTTTGAAATATCTACAGAAACACTGAGGTAAGTCCAGCTTTCTTTTTATTGTGACAAACAGAAATTATTTAGTTTGTCGTGAGGAATAGCTGGGTTATTTAACAATAACCCAGCTATTCCTCACAACAAACTCAAAGACCAATATTTTGAAGGCAAAGTATTGAAATCTCCTCTAAGAGGAAACAAAGACAGTGCTCTGATGCTTGATCTTGGTTAAGTCCCATTTATGAAACTCCTGGATAAACAAAATATGTTTATCATATATTAAAAATCTGTGGTGTAAAGGAAACACCATCATATTTTTAATGCATTGAGAATTGGAATCTAAACATTTTATAGGAATGCATTTCAATTTGGGAAGTGTGAATTCTCTTAGAATTCTAGACTTCTATTACTTGTAACCTACTTAGCCTTATGTAATATCTCATGTTTTTCTGCTTATGGACTTGAAGGTTGAGAATGCCAGCAAAAGGAGAACTTATGAGAACAGAAAGCAAAGTGTCCTGTGGTGCAAAACTTTATAAGGATTCTTATTTCTTACTGGGACATTTTGAATTCAACACTTATTCCTACATGAGCAGATCTTCTGTGTGAATATTCAGTAACTGGACAGTATCACACATAGCACAGAAGTAAAGTCAATTTTTTTTTTCCAAAACAAATAAATGTGCTATCTGTATTTCTGCCCATCTTTGTTGCATTTCAAAACTCATAACAGATGAGTGATAATCAACACATCAACTTGCCTGATTTAAGTTTTCTTCCTTACCCTCAAAAAGTAATGATTAACAAATAAAGATAACTTGACACCCACTTACCCTTTCTTAAGAAGGGCAAATAATTTCAGCTGTGATTGTACTACCAATCCAGGCCCTAAATCATATCAGGTTATTTAGGCCAAGGTCAGCACCCCAACATCTATCCAAAATGTAATCATCCATCAGAGAAAGCTCCACAGCATTCTATGAAGCAGACCTTAGAAAATGGCCAGTTGTATTCTTGACTTTTTCTATTTCCCAGACAGTGCCAAGATGGTATCTAATCACTTTGTACAGAGAAGAGAGAAAGGCACTACAAGTATATTGAACTGAATTCTTACAGCATGAAAGAAACTATTTTCCTTCAATACCTCACAGACCATATAGTGGGTATTTTCTGCTGGTAAAACAACTACTAGGAATAAAATCAGACTAGCCCAGCTCCTTCATTTATTCCATTCATTAATCCTTCACTTCTCTTAAACATTCATATGAAGGGAAGAAAATAGGTCTTAAAATGGAAACTTAGTTAAGTAAGACTAATTGTATAAGAGAAGGAATAATTCTCACTTTGAAGCACATTGTCTCTGGAAAATTAGCTGGAACAAAAGTGTGCATTTGTCCTTGAAATAAAACTATAAGACTGCAAATCATAGTAATGAGAAGACATCTTCCAAATATGAATTTTAAAGAAAAAGTGCCCTTCAATAGAGAAATTATGTCAATGCCTAGAGGAGTAAAAGAGAAGTGTCTGTATAATAAATCTCATTCTCACTCCAGCACTATTAGTACTGGAGTTGTAATTCAGTTAAGCCACAAGAACACCAAAAGGGGATGAAATGGCAAATCTGCAAAAGATTTGTCATGGATGAATAAGCCAAACAACCACATTTAGTCTGTGAATGCTACCAACTACCAGAAGAGCTAGACTGGGAGATATACAAGAGCCATTCTTGGTTATGGTTTGTAATGACCTTCCCTGTACCTCGGGACGTCTTTCTGGGCTCTTCCTAGAGCACTCACATCTTATCCCAGTGTGCACCAGTGCAGGAAAGCTGTATGATTCTTGCTTCTTACAGCACCAGTAAATACATGACAAGTAAAATAATTGAGAAGAATAGACAAGAGGAAACAAAATGTAATGGTCAGTATTTCAAAGCTGTATGTGTATAAATGTGCATTCATTTCTGAGAACATGTGCACCAGCACTAAAGTTTTGTGTCTTTGATTTGACCAGTCCCAAGCATCTTCTCTTTATTACACTCATACTGTCTTTTACAGCTTGTATAGTTATAAGAATACAACTTATATATAAGAATACAACTGTCTACCAAGTGTTCAGGTCTGTGAAAAAGGCTTGAATTTTTGTTAGTTTTGAGAAGTGTTTGTCCGCTCTTAAAATGTCAGATCATTTTGATTAATTTGAGGCAAACACACTGTTTGCCTAAGAAAATGTGATTTTTTTTTCCTAAAAGAGGGGGAATCTAGGTTGTTCAAGTCCTATCCAAACAAACAAACAAAAAAATACTATGCTTTTGTAATCCACTCATTCTTCAGTGATGCTAAAAAACAACCAATACATGGTATCACGACTATAGTGTTACAAGAACCTGCATTCTCTTAAATTCCTTGCAATAACTGTTGAGAAAGAATGCCATTTTTTCAAGGAGAACAATGATTCTCCATATTTTGGAAAAGGAACGATAACCAACTGACACAACTGAGGAAATGGAAGCCAATAGAGTATAATTTTATGACAGAATAATTGGTTAGGGCAAGCATGGTTTGTCTAAAGCCTCTCATCCAATGTAGAGCAACCACTTGAGGGCACATCTTTATTGTAAGGTCCTTTTAAAAGGTACCAGCTTTAAAAAGCAACTTAAGAGATTTTGGTGCTGAAAATATTCAAAGGAAAGAGTGCCACCTACTGAATCTTTCTGTCCCTATTCCTCTAAGCCCCAAGAACCTTACCCATCCTTTAAGCACTGGAAAGTACAAACTTTTCTTTGCTAAACTTATTCATCCAGTAAGACAATATCAACAGAAAAAGAAAAAATATTTTTTTTATCCTAATGAAACTTCTATAGTACTCAAATTTAAATATTGGACATGTGACCTTGGTTTTCAGTTTCTCTTTCATGACTTCTTTTTTTTTTAAAAAAACACTACTTCAGGATGTAGATACATTATGTGCTAAACACAAGTACTCTTAGCTATTTGAAGCTTAAAAAAGCCTTTCAAAACCATAGCACTTCTACAGTAATTCAAAGACTACCTTAAAAAAAATCCCATTTAGAATCTGTATTTGTTTTCCAGGTTTCCAAAATTAGGCCAAGAACATTTTTTCAATAGTGGCTTGGGATATTCTTCACTTTAAATTCTTAAAAGAACCTTCATAGTTTCAATAGAAATTATTACATTATGGCTCCTTAGCAGTAAAGACAACAGCAAGATCATCAGGAGCCACTACATAAATAGTGCCACTATTTTTTTTGCCACTACAGAAATAGTGCTTATCAAAGGCAATTGACAGTACAAAATGCATTATATGCTTGTAAGATGTTAGATAATGCTCCCAACCTGGAGGTTACTGATCATTTCTACGATTATACAGTTATAAAAAAAATATCCAGAGCTGTTACTGGGTTGATTGAATATACCTTGACCTACAAAACTGGGAGAGTATTTTTATATTTCAGTTTGTTAGGCCTCAGGTAGATGTGCTGAAATGTTCAGTCCTCCATTAATTACAATAATTTATTTATTATCTAACATAAACCACATAGCTACAAAATTGCTTGAAACTGGTTCACATTTAACTATATTAAAACATTTTCACAGGAAACGCATGATTAATCCCAACAAATTTGTAATGCAGGATCTTTGTTTCCACCCCTGTGTTCTATCTCTGATATATCCATATTTAATGGAAGAAGATGCTTCCTTACTGTCTAATCTGAACTGAAACATTATGAAGCTTTTCTTAGCATGTTTTGTTTCCAGTAGTGCTTAAACAGCTTGGATGAAATTAAATAATTTAAAGAAATGTTTTCAGTCAAAACAAATTAAATAGCTTTTTTGTTGCTCAGCTTTTCTCTAGTTTGCAGCCTTGATATTAATGAGAAGACCACAGAGTAGGCTTCATAGCTGAGGAATAGCAAAGACTAGTTCTACTTTTTGTTTCACCTTGTACTTCTATTTCTCATGATTGCATAGCTCCTTTTCTTAAGTATAGGCTGCATGAGGCAATGTCTATACAGAAAAAAAAAGATACCATCATTTCTACGGAAGTTACATCTCTCAAATAGATAAGACAATTTTCATTTTTGTCATTAGGAAAATCTCTTCCAAATGTTAAATAGTGTCAAGGAAAGGGTAGACAGTGTTCCCAAAGAAAGTTGTAAGAATGAATAAGTATGGAAGACCAGAGAGGACAATGCTCCACCTAATTTCTAAATTCAGTAATGGTCTAGCAGCATTTCTACTGGGACATTCATAGGAGAAGAGCTTTGTATGTAGTACCTAATCTAAGTCTGGAGTTGAATCCCATACCCATTGCCTTTTTTTTGCTGGCTTCTACGAGGTCTTATATTGGTGGGAGTGGTGTAAGGAGGGAAAAGGAAGGGTTCTGACTGGTAATCTATCAGTCACCATGAAGGTCACAAGACTTTTTTGAACATTTTCAAAAAGTTAGCCTATTAATAAATATGTCCTGTCATAGCAATATAAATTGTTTAACCTCAAAAGACTGATATCTCATAAATATAAATTTAAATGTAGGTGTCTCTAAAATTTGACATTGTAAAGCTCTAGGTGATTTGTAGATAAAGGAATGTGTTTCCATTAATTGATAGATCCAGTACATACTTCTACTTAACTACGCCAACATATCACCAATAACTGTGTCAACTCTGACAAAAGGCCATAAAGGTAACATAAAACACAAACAAGAGCCTACAAGAGACTCTATACACATATATGTGATCAGCTCATGAACATTGTTCCAGCCTTATCAAACTCTACATCTAAGGGGGACTAAGCAAGGTACAGGCAGTATTGTTGGCAAATGCTTTGTTCAGGAGGTTGGAGCTGGTATCTGGAGACTGGCTGGTAAGACCTGGAAGGTGTTAGGAGCTGGAAAGGCTTTTAGCACTGTACATTTGGAGAGAAGGTAGATGGTGCCATACCAAAAGGCAGAAGCAAATATGACAGAAAAGCCCAGTCAACAAACATATTCAGTCACTGCAAACCAAGTTTTACAGTTTCCCACCTGGCCACCTCTGGCCTAGCAGTGTCTGCATGCCTGATTTAACTGAACAGGTTCTTCATGAATGCAAGAAGATACTTTCTGAATCTTAAGCCTTGCATGCAGAATAAGGTAAGAGGAAGATGTTACTCTTAGTCTGCTCTTGGATTTAGGGACCACAACTAAGGTAAGATTTTAAAGTTGAAATATGGAAGCTGCAGTTAAAAACTGGCATGAACCAGGCTTTGACCCCATCTCTGCTTAAGCTGGAGAACAGACTGAATTTACATCTCTGTCCTGCTAGATGATTGATTTAATCACCAAACTGTGGTGTTCACCATTTTTCCCTACAGTATTCTTATATTGTTAAAAATATACTATATACGACACACTGGGCAGGATGGATTATATTTTTAACCATGGTACACATCTATAAGCCCAGAATTTCAGGTTTTGTTACAAGGAATACATCAATGTTTTATCCAGTGGAGATTAAATTCAAGAGGAATTATTTCTCAGAATACCCTGCAATGCAGGAAACCATTCAGGATATGAGTGATCAATTTCAGCCACTTTCTTCACAGTACCTGCTGCTTTATCTATGAAGAAGGACCATGAAATGTTAGTTCTATATGAATGCCTGAAGCACAGCATGAAGAAACTCCTGAACATTGGTGTCTGGGTGAGTCATGCTCTCCTAAAGGGGCATGCAACAGGAGCAAGATGAAATACAGGAGGTTCTCAAAACCCTTTCACTGTGAGGGTGACTAAGCTCTGGCAGAGGCTGCCCAGGGAGGCTGTGGCATCTTCAGCCTTGGAGGTACTAAAAGGCCATCTGGACATGGCTCCAACTCACCCTGCTGGAGCAAAGGCCCAGCAGTTGACATCCACCAGTCTTTTCCAAATAGCATTCTGTGCTTCTGTGGTTTATTACCATCAAATTTGCTTTCTCTGCAGCTGAGATGAAGTGTCTGTCTTGTGAATTTTGACACCAGGTTTCTGTGGCAGGAACACAAGCTTCAAGATCATTTGTTTTTTCCAAAGAATTGTGCTATTTTCAATTTCTCACCACTAGGTTAATGTTTTGAAAAATCATAGAAATACACAATGTTGCAATAAGAGGTTTAATATGGTAGCTATATATATGGTTTTAAGTGTATTTATTCCAAAATGAATGACAAAGAAATCAGAAATATTTATTACAATGCAGTCTACACAATTGAAGTACAGATGAGAAAATTTATAAAAGACTTTGATGGAGATGGAAAATGGATTTTACCTTCAAAGATCCTTTCTGAGACATAGCACAAAACAAAGGACTATTAAACATATTGCAGTGGTCAGAGGGATGATGTCTCTATTACATTTATCTATTCTCTGGTCTGAAGTGCTCAGTCCAGAAGAGATTTGTGTTTGATGACAACAGCCAGTGATAATGATGTCATACTAGAGTATTGTATTTCTGTATTAAACAGTACCCTAAAATTTCAACGGGGATTTAAGATGAGTCTTTTAGCAAGACTACTGTAAGGAATAAAGGCACTATTGCTTTGGTCATTCCCTAGGCAGTGAAAGGGCATGGCACTCCCAGGGCCATGGAAGGCTGTGCAGACCCGACTGTGATCCTTCCTCCAGTTAGCTTTCCTGTCTTAGAAATCCTTTCACATACCAGTTAACTGTCAGAAGATGGAATTCCCAAGGACTGAATGTAATTGCCTGCCGTTGTTTTCTGCTCCCCTCTCATTACAAGACACACAAATTATGTCTGAAACTCAAGGACACGAGTGCAAGAGAGTGACAATGTTTCAATTGGGACTTCACTTATGTTTTCCTTCAGCTTGCTTTTCATTTTTTCTTTTATTGCCTCCTTTTATTTATTTCTTAATTCCCTTCTATCTGTACACCTTGATTACTTAAGAGATATGCAAAATGAAAGCCTTGAGTACTAAATGATGATGAAAAAGAAATTAAAATATACTTGCCTTCTGTGTAGTGCACAATTACTGCTCTGCTCTTAGTGCTCTTAGTTCTCACACTTCTTCAAGTGTGTCTCTCCAATATTAAGCTCAGATCCAAGAAGAAAGAACATAATTGTAAATAGTTTATCCTCTATCACAAGCAGACAATCTCAGAACTCACTCTGAAGTGCTCCAAGCAAGGCAGCAGTGTGTAAGACCAAAATGCCTTCAGTTTGGTGAGAATAAGGACATAAATCTCAGACCCTTCTACAGGTAAAGAAGGCAGTGACACTTCCTTCTTTCTGGTTAAACATTATAAAAAGTACTTTTCGTGATCATAATTTGAATTTGGTTCCATTTCTAGCAAGTACTGGAAACATTCACACTCTCTTCCTTACAAGTGAACAGTGACACAGATGAGTTGTCTGGTTACTCTGCAAAAAGGGACCTTTCACACATTCATCTGTTGCTGCATCTATCCATGAATGTCTGACCTGTTTGATGAGCATGAAGAAATAAAAATTAGGATTCTTTTTTCTTTTTTTTTTGGAAATGCTATTAGCATACCAGCATTTACTTGTCTTGATTCTGACTGCAGTCAGAACTATATAATTATACGTTATTACAGCTCTAATGACTTCTATAAATTCTCTAACAGATGTGGAAATCTATATTTCTCCCTGTCTTCCTTAGTTTAATGTGATGGCATTTCTTGTACTAAAGCTGAATTTAATCCAGGATAGTAAGAATAATGAGTAAACATTTAAAAGTTTCTGTGTGACACCACAAAAAAATTTCAACTGAATAGAAAAAAAAGAGAAAATACTATATCTTTATTCAAACAATAACTTTTCAATCCATGTGTTTGCTTCTTAGCATTCAGAAGAACACAGCCTATTTTTTAGAACATGTTCATCTGTGCTTCTTGTTTCAGCTTTAACCTGAAGTACAAAGTACCAGAGGTTTCTTACATTTCTCATTTGCTGACTAGACCAGCAGAAGCAGAATGCATTAGTAATCTGGTGATATTCCCACACCCATCAGCAGGTCTGAAAGGCTTTGATAAACTTTTACAATAGGCTTCCCAAAGATGTAATAAACATGACCTTTAGAAATCCAACTATACCCAAATACACAACATCCATTACAGGCACTTGATAAATTACAGTCGATTTGTAACAGGTACTTAGAGAAAGATAATAACATATGTGTGAGGGAAAACAGTACACTGTTTTTTGTTTGTAAACACAGAGAAAGCACAGAAATAACCTCCCAGGGGTGATGTTCGGGTAGTGTTATTTGTGTTCATACAGAGAGACATGAGGGATGATGGAGTACAAAAAGCAGTAATCAGGTAATATATTATTGTCATGAGAGAAGAAGGTGTGGAGAGGGTGTTGTTGTTTGTTTGTTGTTGCTGTTGTTGGTGGTTTTCCCCAGAATTACCTCTTAAAACAAATGCTGAGAGTTTGGTACCTTCATAAAGAACGTGTCTGTGCAGCACAGCCTGTTTTTTTGAAGGTCTTGACAGGAATTTCTTTAAATATGCAATAGTGCGTTCATTTCTGGAATTATAAGTACACTGAAAAATCCTTCTGTGAGAAAAAGAAAACAGTGGTCCATAATGCTCCTCTTGCTATGTGAAAATAAAAGCATCTGGTAGTATAATGAGTGTGGTTTTGACTCAGTGCAGTCGATCATCTCTGTTTTCACAAGCTCATGTACTCCAGTCAATGGAAATCACTGCAGGAAGTACCTGGGGATGCAATGACAATTTTTCCACTCAAAATGTGTATTTTAGTCAATAAAAGGTAAATGTTATGAGAAAATACTGGAACCCTGGCTAGCAAGCTCCTCTAAAATTCAGGTTCTAAAAAACTTTGCAAATGGGAATAACTGATATCATCAATATTCCTATTGAGAGAAAACAGAGAAGTTGAGCTTTGAATGTTTTAAAGATAAGTCAACTAATGAATGGAAAAGTAAAATAATGAAGAGCATAAGTCAGATGAGTCACCTTTAACCCAAACCTTGGAACTCAGTATGGAAAGGGGAATAGATGAACATCCCTATCAGCTGAGATGCAGTTTACCTTTTTTCTAATTTTGTGTAACTAGGTATTAGCTGCTTGTATTCACAACTTAAAAGATATCTCTAGTCTGAGAAGTTATTTAAATATTGTGATATGATTATAATTTTCTTACCAATTATTTTCAGGTCAAACCCTCTTGGATTTACATTAGAAATAAGACTTTTAGAATTGCCAGCTATTCAGATACATTCTTGAATATGCAAGTCAGTCTGTTCGTCCTTCTCATCTCTTTAATCTGTATTTTTCCTTCCCTTACCTACTATCTTTTGCAGTAACAGTACCTTATCCTAAAGTTAATTTGAGGGGCTTAGAATGGAACCATGTGGCTTTGCCTGAATTGAACTGAACCTTTAGTGCCAGCAGAAGTGATAAGTAGCCAAAATTATCTCAGAAAACTCATCAGAGGTGACACGCATAAACACAAAGGTCAGGCCTGTTGCAGAAGATTCACTTTTCTGTAGGGTATAAGAAGAAGAATCTGCTTTAGCAAGAGCTTGGACTAGATGATCTCCAAAACTTCCTTCCAACCCCAACCATTCTGTGTTTCTTGGAACAAAAGATACAAAGGGCAAAAAGTTTAAACTAAAAGTGACTACATTTAGATTGCAAGGGTGATTTTTGGGGTTTTTTTATAATGAGAGTAGTGAGATATTGACAGTTTTTCCAGAGAAATTGTGGATACTCTAGGACTTGAAGTGAGGTTGGGTGGGCTTTGAGCAACCTAGTCAGGTTAAAGACATCCCTGCCTATGACATTGCCCTAGACAATGCCAGAAGTTCTCTTACAACACAAACCACTCTACAATTCTGTGCTAAAATGCAGTTTGTAAGGATTTTACCTCTCTCTCAAATGTTGTCTCTGCAAACACTATGTGTATATATTGATTTTTATATAATTTTAGTTTTACCATCTATCTATACCCACATTTACTTGCACATATATGCCAATGTTGATTCAGAATGCAAAGAAAGCTAAGCATAAACTTTTCTGGATCCTAGCCATGACTCTTTTAGATGACTGCATGGAAATAAGCCTTTTTGTTAAAAGCTCTTTGATCAATAGAGGGAAAAAATGTTCCCCTTGCCAGGTCTCAAAGTGGAGTTTTTACCTACAGTTGTAATAAATTTTTTTATGTTTATAAGTTCAAATCCTAATGGCTGTGAGGATGACAGCTGTGAGGATACTCTTAAGATGTTTACCAAACTCTGGGGACCCTGTCCTTGGAGAGGTGCTGTTCTCTACAGGAGTGTGTGGTTCACTGGCTCTTCCACACCCACAGTCAGGTCTGATACTTCTATGAAGCCTTAGACCTTAAAGCAAACAATAGAAATTGTACTGAAAGCCTGATGTCCCCACATTAAAAATCATATTTGCCCTGTAAAACATCAAGTAGGGCATTTAAATATGTTGAAACCAAAATGAGCCATAGAATACGGCAGACAGGAAAATGTTAACATATGCTGAAATAGAAGTTTTATCTGGAAGAAGATAGTTCAATATTTGCAATTGTCATGCTCTGGTATGGAAAAGTACATATTTTTCATAAGGGAAATAATTAGAAAGCCCAAAATAAACAGCAAGCTGATTAAAAAAAGTGGTGAGAGATGGAAACAAACATCAAAAATCAACCCCTATATGCACAAGGTGTAAGCAAATAATAAAATTTACATTATCTCCTAAAAAAACCTAGTCTACAAATGTTTGCAATTGGGAGAGGTTAATTCCCACCTTACCTAAGCATCTCTCAGCACGGGGAAAAACATCTCAGTGTTTTGTGTTATTTTGAGTTTGATGTGATCTGTGTAACTACAGCACTTTGAGAATCCACTTTTCTTTCTAAAATTCCTCAGACCTGGAGGAAAGTCTTATCTTGCTACAGTGGGGAACAAATCCCTGCTATTAATTATACCATTTCTATATATATAATATCAATCAGTACCTAGGAGTGCCAGCTTCATTTTCTGGCACTTTCTAGGAAGATGTGTGAAACCCTCTTTGACCCCAGAGCCCATTCAAAAATGTGCATCATGGTAAAAAAAACAGCAGAAGATATCTAAATTCTGATAAACTGCATGCCATATGTTCTAGCTGAAGTACCTCTCTAAGGCCTATGTCACTAACAGGAGACACATCTCCTCTTTCCAAACCTCTGCATCATCAATTTCATGATACTTTGGCTTGGTATGTAAGATTCCTTTGCAGTAAAACAAACTCTAGCCTGTAATATTTCACAGAATTATTTAGGCTGGAAAAGACCTAAGATCTATCAAGCCTAATTGTTAACTCAGCACTGCCAAATCCACCACTAAATCATGTCCCTGACTGTCACACCAAGACACCTCTTGAACACACTCTTGAAGGGTCTCAGCCACTTCCCTGGACACCGGTTCCAATGCTTGACAACCCTTTCAAAGTATTTCCTATAACGCGATCTAAAATTCACTGGTGCAGTTTGAGGCCATTTCCTCTTGTCCTGTCACTTGTTATGTGGGAGAAGAGACAACCCCTACCTCACTACAGCCACCATTTGGGTAGTTGTACAGAGTGATATGGTCCCCCCTGAGCCTCCTTTTCTCCTGGCTAAATCCCTCCAAGTCCTTCAGCAGCTCCTCATCAGACCTATGCTCCAGACCCTTCCTCAGCTCTGCTGCCCTTGTCTGGACCCACTCCAACACCTCCATGTCCTCCTTGTAGAGAAGGGCCCAAAACTGAACACAGGATTTGATGTGCAGCCTCAAGAGTGCTGAGTACAAAGAGATGGCCCCTGCCCTGGTGCTGCTGGCCAGACTGTTTCAGGCCAGGATGCCACTGGCCTTCCCGGCCCCTGGGCAGCCTCCCAGCTCACATCAGTCAGCTGGTGACCAACCTCCCCAGGTCATTTTCCACTGGGCAGCTTTTTAGCCACTCTTCTCCAAACCTGGAATATTTTATGGGTTTGTGATCCAAGTGAAGGTCCAGGTGTTGAATCTCATGCCAATTGGCCTTGGCCCATCAATCCAGCCTGTGCAGATCCCTCTTTAGAGCCTTCCTGCCCTCCAGCAGATCAACATTCCTGCCCAGTGTGGGGTTATCTGCAAACTGACTGAGGGTGGTCCTGATCACGTTGTCCAGATTATTGATAAAGATGTTAAACAGGAGTGGCCCCAGTGCTGAGCCCTGGGGAACCAACCCTAGCTGGATGTAATTCCATTCTCCACCAATCTCTGGGATCTGCCATCCAACAATTTTCTTACCCAAGAGTGAACACAACCAAGCCATGAACAGACAGATTCTCCAGGAGTGCTGTGGGACACACTTTTAAATGCTTTACTGAAGTCTAGTTAAGCAACATCTACAGCCTTTTCCTCATTCTCCAAGTGTCACCATATCATAGAAGAAGACCTGTTAGTCCTGAAGGACCTACCTTCCACAAACTTTCGTAAATTTCACACTGGATGCTTTGAAAACTTAAGCATTAATATCCAAGTATGGCAATAATAAAGAGGTTTATCTAAACATCAGTAAACATCAAAGAAAATATTATGAGATAGCTTACTTCAAAATTGTCTGGACGGTACCTTGTAGAAGTTAGATGATTGCATGCCTTTTAAAGCTGAAGCCCCCTGTTGTCCAGGAAACCCTGTACATATTTTAAATCAGTTGCTAAATAGCGATCAAATTTTACAGGATCTTGTAGATAAGGTAGGATAAATATGCATATTCCTGGACAGCAAAAACTACTAAGCCGCTTTACAATGAATTTGGAATCAATGAAGCATCACAGTTCATTAATATTTTAGTGTATGTTACTAGAATTTCTCTGTTGCAGCATAGATATCTTGACCTGTTCTCCTTTTTTTACATTTAAAAAACTGTAAACACATGCTGTAGAATAAAAATAATATGGAGAAAATTTTGAAGACCCCTTCCATCTTCTTGTTTGAAATTTTAAATGAGCGTATTTGAGTGCTTGAGCACCTCAATGAAATGTTTGATTTTTTTAAAAATACATTTTCCTATTTTCCAAAGTACCAATAATAAAACATTAATAAAAAATATATGAAAACATGCTCTTTCTTCAAATATTATTATTTGCATTGTTAGTGTAGGTGCATCGTCATGACAGGCTCTCTACAAGCAATTCGTCCTCACCCTCAGATACCTCTCAGTCTGAGCATTACCAACTTAGGCCCACACAAAAGAAACCTAACTTGCACTGAATTTCAATTAAGCTGCTTTGTGAATGTAGCCTACAATAAAAACAAACAAACAAACTCTCTGCCATACTGTTGTGCTAATGCTTGCAACCCAGTTAACTTACTAGGAGGAAGGAACAGCTATCTTTTTTGTTTCTTGTCTTTATATTTTTTCTTTTACCATTGATGAAAGGCAAACAGTAGTTCACTGAATACAAAAAGGAAATATTATATTCTTTCTGCATGAAAAAAAGGGAATCTCTCTTACTAAGTGCCATTAATTATATCAAATACTATCAGCTACACCAATAACTGTTAAAGCAGTCAGGCTGGAGGCACTGTCTGCGAGTTCTGCCATTAAACCTCTTTTGAAGGCCTTGGGTGTTCACAAAGATACCAGGCCTTGGCCCTATTACCACTTATCCACATGAATAACCTCAGTTACATGAGAGAACCTTATAAACTTGGCAGCATCATTAAAAACTCACAGAACTGGCTCCAAGCCAACACATGAAAGCCAAGCTGATATTCACATGTTAATAGTAATGATCCTCACAGTTCTTACGCGATGTCAATGAAAAGATGAACATATTTACCTAATCTATAAATAGATGCATGCGACAGACACTGTCTTTTGTTTTAATTAAAACTGTCTTTTCCTACATCATCTGTCATGCTGCAAGCGAGCTCCGGGGATTCCTGGGGATGCTCCTGCCTGGGTGGGAGGAGGAGTGAGCCTGGTCTCCTTCCAGCTCAGATCACAGCACTGCTTGCCCTTAGCCCTTCCTCTCTCACACTGTCAAGTGGAGTGAAGGAGGCACACACAGCACGGTCTTCACTTCTTCACCTCCTGTTTTGCTTTCCATTACCTTGTTTCACTGCCTCACTATCTCTTAAAAGAGATAGAACTACATTGAAAAAGCAATAGCAAACAGATATCTATATTACATCTGTCAGACTTACATCTATGGCTCATTATTGCAGCATAGAGATGATGAAACCAGCAAGAACAACTAATTGCAGGTGTCATTAAAGATTTTTAATACAGGATAATGGGGGCTATTTCAGTGCACAGAGAAAAAAAAAAACCATAGCAGATTAAATCAGGAAAATTGTACCTTTTTGAGGTCTGGAAACAAAATTTAAAATAAACTTTGTAGTTTTGTAGAACTTAAGTGTCCACTAATTTTCACATCTATCATTAACAGAGATGCATTGCATTTCCCATTACCTATACAAAAAAAAAAAAAAACCTTGGAAAATAATACATGTGAATAATTTTTGAGAGCATAAACAGACCACCTTAAACATAAAATGCAACTTCAGTAAGAACTACTTGAGAACGTCTTCTACAAGCTCTTTCCAATCTAAATACTGAAAAAAAATAATGTTCTCCAGAATCAGATATTGCAAGTCACTTGCTCTGTTTTGTGATAGTAACAGGGAACCACCAAAAATATCCCCATCCTTGATTAATCAAAATCTAAGAAGCTAAAGTGATTCTGTCAAATGGCTCACCCTAAGGCAGTGAAGTAAATAAAACAAGCTTAATCCAGTATACTAATTTACAGAGAAACATGCTAGGATGATTTATTTATATCTCCAGCAAAAATGTTCTTCATCTGCCTAACTCAAACCAGCAAGAACAACTGAAGGCTTGAGTGAAGGCATTTAAGGACTTGAGCATGTGCTTTGTTGCATGAATGCCAGAGCACTTGGCAACCTGTTGAATCATTCTTTCACATGTAAGAACAAGAACAAAATCCATTGTTCTACTCAACAGTTACAATCAACCTCAGTTACAGCTAAAAATCAAAAAGAGTTAACTAGGAATTATGAACCGAGACAGGCTGGCTAAATTCAGACTGCTACAGTGTTATCTTTTGTTCCAGGACTGCAAACTGATTCATCACCTCTTTCTAGGTTGCTCGTTGTGAAGCACAATGAATATTAATCAACCTTCATCTAGAATATTGATCAAGTACAGATTTCTCTGAATGGCTATTAAGTAGTTAAGCACAGATTCTATATTTTTCATTTGTGAACAAGACCAAAAAAACCTATTCATTAGAACTATTTTGAATATTTTGTGTAATTACTCAAATATGTTTTCACTCTTAGTCTACAAGACTTCCATGAAGTTAAACTTTGTTCCTTACCGATGTAAAAATATGTTTTTTAAAAAACATTTCTTTTTGGTTACCATGAATTAGCACTATTTAAGTAATTAAAATAGCTGTCATGGTTAAAATTCCTCTTTGGAAATACATCATACCAGGGTGTCAAGATTCTGACAATACTAAGCAATATATCAAGACAACATAAAAAAGGTGAAGAGTTTATGATACAGGTAAATTTACTTATTTTTGGCTAACGCAAACACAGTTTGGCTAATGCAAAATCTTCTTTAGAAACTAAACAAGACACAGAGGATCAGTCTTGCAGACTTTTTAGCTGCTGGAGCTATTCCATGGGGGTGCAAATTTCACTTCCAGCAAGAGGCCATGGAGTGTTAAACCCAGACCTACTCACAGAAGCTCGTGCCAGCTCCCTCACCAGGCTGGGTGCCCCTTTCCAGCTGCACTGCAAGCCAATCCAATGGAGCAGCACCCAGCTCCTGGATGGTTTTTATATTTTGGAAGAGTTTTATAGTAGTTGCTTAGGAACTTGTTTAGTGAGACTAGAGGATGGCTGGAAAGCAATGGGAAACAGGCTGGAGAAATGAAGGGTAACTGAGCAGACCACTTAATGGGAGCCCTGCACACTGGGAACGAGGTGCCAAGGAGCTGCTCTCTACTCAGGGCTCAATAGCTGTTATTAAGGCAATGATAAAGTAAGCCTTGTTTGTCTGTGCAGCTGGTGAAGTCTCCTCAAGGCGCCATCTTCCAGCTCCTAATCTAACATCTCCTCCCTTCAGTAAAGAAACAACCATCAACTAACCTTATTGAGACAAATAACAGTTTAGAGTTAAGCAGTGAACAGAATTTATGTCAATAAATTCTTAGCATTAAATTATAGTAACCCCATCTGGACTCTACTTTGCAATTACTGCAATTAAAATACCAGGTACAAATGCCACTTGAAAAATAAAAAGTAATGTAATACGCATTTACAGAAGAAAATGTAAAATTTAACATCTGCATTGTATTTTTACTATTAAGACAGCATTGACTATCAATTAGTTCTTAAATTCTACAGACCAATTTAGCACTCCCAAATTTAGATTTGGATATGAAATGTATAATGCAATAAATGCAAATTCATCATAATAATGGTGTACACATCTCCAAAATTTCTTAGGTCTAATAAATGGTGCTACTTTAAAAACAGTCAGACACAAAAACCAAACAGATACAATTTTGCCAGCAGCATATTATTGCAAACATCATAGTTCTGCTGTACAGAAATTACAGCTGCCAAAATCTGTTGTCTTTGTAGTGCCATAACTCCAATGTTGCAGGACAAATCCAACAAACAGCTGTTCAATATCTGAGGATTTTACTAAATAATGCAATACTACACAAACAATGGGATATGTACTGAACCAGCCTCAGAGGAAAGCAGAACATGGGAAAACAATTATTTTTAATCTTGTTATGGATTAAAGGACTGAATTATATAATACATTTCTTACAAAAGCTGACAAAATAGTGCTATGAAATGTGTAAATCTCCTCTTCCTATTCTCAGGGTTTTTTTTTTTCTTTCTTCTTGAGCCAAAATGTCATTTCAGCTCTTTTAAAACTATTTGCAAAACTGGGTCAAATTCCTAAACCAAATTCTACTTAAGATAATTTGGTTGTCAGATTTACAGATCATCTGAAGAAGCAGAAACCTCCTTTAACCTAGAAGGGCTGGATGGGGAGGCTGGAACATGCATGCCCAAAGCTGATGTTCCTGTTAAAACAGGAGCAATGGCAGCTCTAGAAAAAAAATTTGGGCTGAACACTCAAAAAGATTAGTGGCAGTATCTTGCTAAAATTTACTTATTTACTCATTTTCATTTTACTAGGAAGCTAATTTCTTCCAGAAAGGTAAAGGCGCTTTTTCATTCAACTCAATTCACTTTATTTTACTGGTCTGCATGTGATACCCTTCATGCATTTACCAGTATCCACATAAAGCATCTTCTCTTCACCTATTCTGGTTTCATATCATTGGGCTTCCCCCCTGGCCCTTTTTAACAGCAACAACTAAAAAATAACCAAAAAAACAAAACAAACCCCTTCCATATTATCTGCTAATTCAATTCCTGGTGAAGAGAGTGAAACAATAATTAGACCACGTGGCATGTAAGCCCTGATTTCTGCACTGTGCAGTAGACTGCACTTCAGGATAGGTTTTATCTTGTCCCTGGAACCAGCTCCAGGCTGGCTGGAAGTTCAGCCTGGGGCTTGGACCCACACATGCCTGATGGGGATCCGAACTCGGCTGCTGCAGAGGGGAAGGGAGCTGCCAACAGTGCTCTGCTCCACGGGGCCACCTAATTCACATCATACAAAAGCTGCCCTGGAAACTGAACTGACATGTGGGAAGTGGAAGGGATTTCCTTCAAGACTGTGCTACTGCTTCAAACCAAAGTGCTAAGGCAGACAGAGCCCACTGCAACTCATGCAATTGAGAACATTCTCCAACACTCACCTTAATTACCATTCAGCCCAGAGCAGCATTCACTCTGACCCAGATGTACTGGGTTTAAGTGGCATGGTTTTGGTAGTGGGGGGGAAACAGGGGTGGCTTCTCTGACAAGCTGCCAGTGCCAAAGCCAGCTGGCTACTGGGCAGACAGACCCACTTCTGGCCAAGGCCAAGCCAACCAGTGACAGCAGCAGCAGCACCTCTGGGATGACATATTGAAGAAAAGGAAAAAAAAAATGCTGTGCAACAACAGCCAAAGAGAGGAATGAGAATATGCGAGAGTAATATCTCTGCAGGACCAAGGTCAGTGAAAAAGAAGGCGGAGGAGGTTCTGCAGGTGCTGGAGCAGTGATTTCCCTGCAGCCTGTGGGGAAGAACATGGTGAGGCAGCTGTGCCCCTGCAGCCCATGGAGGCCCATGATGGAGCAGAGATCCACCTGCAGCCCTCTGAGGGACCCCACACTGGAGCAGGGGGATGTCCCAGGGAGACTGTGACCCTGTGGGAAGTCCATGCTTGAGCAGGCTCCTGGCAGGACCTGTGGACCCATGGAGAGAAAAGCCTACACTGGAGCAGCCTCTTCTGAAGGAGTGTGCCCCTCGGAACAGACCAACAGTGGAGTGGTTTGTGAAGAACTCAGCCCATGGGAAGGACTCACATTGCAGAAGCTTATTGAGGACTGCCTCTTGTGGGAGGGACCCCACACTGGACTAGGGTGAGAGTTTGAGGAGGAAGGACCAACAGAGACCACGACTCCCACTCCCTGTTCCCTTCTGCCACTGGCAGGAAGGAGGCAGAGAAATCAGGAATAAAGTTGAGCCCCCGAAGAAGAGAGGGGTGAGGGGAAGGTATTTTCTAGGATTTGGTTTTATTGCTCAACATCCTACTCTGATTCACCTAGTAGTACATCCAATTAATTTCCACAAGTTGAGTCTGTTTTGCCCATGACAGTAACGTGTGAGTGATCTCTCCCTGTCCTTATCTCTCAAGCCTTTAATTTTATTTTCTCTTCCCTGTCCAGCTCAGGAGGGCAGTGACAGAACAACTTTGGCATCAAGACAGGGTCAACCCAGCACAAGGCTAAATAGGTTTGGGGTTTTTTGTTGGGATTTTTTAGTTGTTTTTCAGAAGTTTTTCAGTTGTTCTTCTGTTCTTTATTTTTATGAATTTTGGAGAAATTATTTGAGAGAAAAGTGCATGAATTCTTTTTGGAATCTCATGTACAAAGAACATCATACTTCATCAAAAATATAACATTTCCCTTTTTTTTTGTATACAAGAGTGGTTTAAACTTTACTTCATGGAGCAATATAAATCCTCTCTTTTTAGAAACTGGAAAAGAAATATTCTAAAATTACTGCTAGGGGAAACATACTAATTTCCTGTGTTCTACGTGTAGTTTGTTTCCTCTAGTGATACAGAAATGTTTATTCTGTTTACCTTGAAAATAATCAAAATTATGTGTAAATGGTTTGAATAAATTAACCTCACATTTATTAACTTCACTAAATGCACAATACTAATTTCTGCAATGCAAAGTAAAATCAAACCAAAATAAAATTTAACATCTATTTCTTTCCTGTCATTTTTCTTCAGGTGGTGTCTGGGGAGGCTCATTTGATGTGGGTGTATTACTACGAGCAAGTGCCAAGCAGTTTTACCTAAGGTGATGGGGAGAAGACATAAGCCTGAACAATCAGCGGCCTTGCTCTTCTAGAAATATTGTTTCACCCCTGGCTAGCTCCTCCAGACTTCTGCAACTGCCTTAAAGCAATCCTTCCTCCTCCTGCTGCTTCCTTGGGCAATTATTACATCTTGTGCCAGGATGAATACACCTTTGCCTAGCTGATTAAATATACCTGAGATTAGTAAGAAAAGCAATTTTCACTGCATGCCCAGTAGTGAAACAGAAGAACCTGTGAAGCTGCTCCCCACCTAGATGTGTCTCATTTGGCTCTCCTTTGCCTGATGTAGCTAATAACACATTGTTTCTGGACTGCTTTTTCCTATCTGTCCTTTCCCATCTTACACATTAATGAAGAAAAATTATACCATTTTTATGCAACATGGGACTTGTTCCTGCATTATAGCTTCAGTAATTTCTTCCTTTAAATTTCTTAATTTACTTTAATAAAGGATTTTATGTCCGTACTCTCACCATTGCACCATATATATACTAGGACATCCTTAATGCCCTTGATTTCTCCTGCTCTCTTTCTGTGGCACATCATAATTTCTAGGGCTTTTTTTATTCTAATTAATTATAAGATGTTGGGAGTTATTAGCTTGGAACTTCTGGCATGTAAGTGGTGTGGGGTTGGTGCTCTGAAGTCCTTTTTAAACTAACTGTACATTACATTTCTGCAGTCAGCTAGACTCCCTGGCTGCACCAGTACAACAGGAAATAAAGCCAGGAAGAAAATGCTGGATCTGCAGCCATTCTCCTGCTCCCCTGCTAGTGCTCTCCCTGGCAGGGCTATGTTTGGGGTGGGGACAGAAGTGGTCCATGGATCTGCTGTATTCACCACTGCAGGCATGTCTGCTTATCCAGATGGTTTCTGGCATCTTAATCCTACAATTTAAAATTATCTGGTGCCCCCTCCTAGCCTCACTCCTGTGCTTAAAGGCCATTCTGAAATGCTAAGTGCCTAACATAACTGGATTTTTTAACACTGGTTATGCAAATGAGATAATATAATCATGGCTGGGGGTTCATAATGTAGTTTTATTCTTGTGTCTGACAGATGTCACCATCATTGATGATCCTATTTCACACTGGCTATACTGTAATTTTACATCCTCAGTAAAGCTTAATTGCATGTAAGTTGAAGTGTTTTTTCACAAAAATTTGGTATATGATGAGGCCATAAGGCTGAGGAGCTACAAACAAAGTATTTAGGATGTTAAACACAGGGTTTGCTCTACAATTGCTCTAAACATGCAATTGCTCTACAAAGGCTCATTTTGCATTACTCCCAGATAAACTTAGCCAAATACTGGGGGTTTACTACTTAAAATTATGCTGATATTACACTTTACCATCACTTGACTTTCCTAGAATCTCTTTTTTTTGGAGGCTAGCACTCCTCCCATGCCAAGTGGATTGTTCTTCTCTTTCTTGACTTTTTAATAATGAAGTATCTGAGTATTGCATCTCTAAACACATGCCATGTGAAGTTTCTGTAGGTCTGAAATAAAAAAAAAGAATAAAATTTTTCTTAGCTGAATTTGTGACTTGCATTAAAATGCCAGATTTTCTGGCATGGTTTTACAGCGGAAAGGAGGGGATTTTTAAGTAGTATCTGATAACTACAGGAACCAATGAGAAATATAGTGTCTTGTTATGGGAAGATAAAATAAATTCAATGAGGTCTGAGCTTCACACATACCCCTACTTCTGGTGATCCAGTGAATGTACTGAGATTCCATGAGCAAGAATGACCTGTTCAATCTTACATACCTATGTGCTAGTAGCTACCATGACAGCCTGCATAATATATGCTATGAAATAGCACTGAAATATTCCATCCTTCTGGTACCAGGATGAATTTTTAAGCCAACTTATGAACAATTAATTTCATTCCCCACATTGCCAGAAGAAAGCCCACTGTTTAGGACATTTACCAGAGCAGAGAGGGCAATACTTTTTGCTTCTGTTCGGATTCTAGGTAGATTCCCAGCACTAAATACCCACTTTAGTTAGAGTGATAGAGCATCAGAAGCTGGGGCAGCCACAGACTGAGAGCAAAGCACGGCTGTCAGAAAACCTGCTTGCAGTGAGTACAGTATCCTAAGTGACAAATCAGAATGACATAGTACTGAAAAGCTGCAAATTTAGCATCTGCCTTTGAAGACAGGTGTGGGAGAGAGCTACTGCAAACAGCACCAGCACCAGCAAGACCTCTTCTAGCATAATGTAGAGGCTTCTGGTCAGTATTCTCCAAAAGAACTCAGACCACCAGTGCAAAGGCAGCTGTTAAAGCACATAAGGGGAACAGAAGTCTAATTGGAATAGAATATTTTACTTTGCTTATTGTGATAAATATCAGAGAGTTTATGATTTCTTTCTGTATACCATCAGAGAACAGACATGAGGCAGAGGAAAAGTCATGTCAATTAAAGGGCACTGAATCTGAGCTATCCAGCAACTGTTTTGGCCTTGAAAGCAGAAAACAGATTAGAAGGACAAGACTAAAAGGAAACTGTTTTAAGGGAGAGTAGGCACTGCATAACAATAAGGCCCTGTCCTCTATTCCTAAGAATGGGTGTATATATTAAAAATGGGAGTATATCCTGAGAAACAAATGATCAACAGTTGGAAATTAAAGTTTATAGATCACTGTAAAATAAACCTTTAAAAATAAATACAAAGATAAGCTGTTGCAGGAATTATCTGCTGAACAATTTTACTTTATTTGGGTAAAACTTAATGTGGCACCTGGAACATGTAACTATAAATTCATATGGTGGTTAGTATTATGTTCCAACAGTGTCCTGTCTTTCATGGAAATAACTAGACAGAAATAAAGAAATTAAATATATCTCATATGTGATTTATGTTAATTCATGCTAGAAATAGAAAACTATATTTTTTATAAAAGGATCTAACAAGAAACCTTTAAAAAGAGACTTTCAATAGCTGCCTTCTTACTCAGCTTTACTGTGCAAACACCCATCATTCAGAAGACATCTTTCTACAAATTTCTTATGGCAACTCCTGTCTAGTCTGGGGATGGCTACTGGAGGACAATTTATAGGTCAATGCATTCTTCAGAAGCAGACATCATGATCTATGAGCAATACACACTATTCAATTAATTATTTCTGACTGGTAAATAAAGGTAATAATGATGATATACTCAATTTAGATTGTCATAAGTTGTTTCATTTGGTACCATGTGACCTTCTGATTATTAAGGAAGTAAAATGACATAAACTACATTAAAAATTAAAAACTCTTCAAATTAAATCTTGCTTTTTAATATGAGGTCCAAATTCAAACGAAGAGCCCAAATATTTTAAATACGCTCAATACTGTGTAGTATAAAATTATGTTTAACTCCTCATTAGTGATAGCTTAGTTCTCCATTTTCTACACTGAGATTTCACCGATGGGGGTGTAATTTATGATACAGAATTCTGAAAGGCTCAGAGAGATTTCTGCAGAAATTTATTTTTCTGTAGCTAAAATCAACTCACAGAACCATCGTGATTTTGAGCAAGTTAATTGTTTTGATAGTCCAATGAAAACTGGGCCGTATTCTTCTTAAGTGAAATCTGCAAGTGGCCTGGCATTGCTGAAGCTTTGTGCTCTTCCTACAGACAGACAATTTGTGAGAATTGGCTTCTACGAAATTAGGCCTGAGGTGGCTTTTCACAGCCTTCCTCAATCATTTGAGCAGACTAAAAAGACAATGAACTCCATTCTCTGTTCCTTCAAATCCATTCTCCACTGTGATGCCTACGAAAAATTGAGAAGGAAGTGGTAGCTGATGGCTACTGTCAAGAGTGTTGCCAATATGGTTTTGTTATTACCTCGTGCTCCCAGCTGCCCCAACCCAATTTCTCTCCCTTGTAAGCCCTATGGCATGGGTTCTGAGCATGCACAACACAGAGAGAAATGGAAACTGGGTGATTATGGGCAATCTTTTAATAGAAAGAAATCACAGTAATTCCTTCACCAACATTAAAATCCCTATTCCCATCCAAACCTGAACCACAATGTCTGCTTCCTCCTACATGCAGACACTACTTCCAATTCAGACAGGGCAAGGTAAAAGAATTTCTTCCACAATTTAATCACAAAACCTTTCTAAGGGTATTGGCAGATGCACATTTTGTTCGCACAAAGACATTTTATGGAGCTATGTATGGAGTGGAAAATGAAAAAATCTGCTCTGGAAGAAGTCCAGCTTGGCCTCTAAAAGCCCTAACACCTTTAATTGAAATCTGCAGAACAAACATGATCTGCTGAGTGCTGAATGCAGTGCATTTCTCCTACAAATGGAAAGTATGACTGTGTCAAATGGGATTATTTCACCACACCTTTGTTTCACCAGCCCCTTTTTTGGCAGGGCAATTTGTGGAAAGGAGCATACAAGACTAAGAAGCTTTATAGCTTACTTCTGAAGAGTATCTGCGTTACAGGGCGATGCCCTGAATGGGACTTGCATTGGAGATCCATTTGCCTTCCCAGTCCTGACTTAGAGAGCAGTGGGCACACACCTGACCACCCTGATGGAGAGAAACAGGCAGGGGAAATGGTATTCTGCACAGACCTGTCTCCACAGCATGTCAGTGATGACAGTCATGTTCCGGGGCTTTTCAAAGGGCAGTAAAAAAAAAAGATGCCTAGCTATCTCATAAACTCAGATATAGCCAGACTGAGCTTCAAGATGTAAGGCCCAGAGAGAGCTGATTTATCTCAGGGAAAAAAAAATCTGTTTATAAATATTATTTTCTTATTCAGTAAGATTACCCCTCTCCATTTCACTATTCCCTTTCATGTGTGTGTGAGTCTTAAAATGTGATAATCAGAAAGTGCCATCTGCATAACAAAATCCCCAGGAACAACTGCAGAGCCTGTGACAACCAGCTCACATTTCAGAGGATACAGCACATATTAATGCCTTACTGAAGGGAACTCATCCATCTTCTCAGACAGGAGTCTGTCATTTGCACTCTCATCACACCACAAAACACCACATCTTACCATATCTTCACATCTCACAGTCTCTAATGTGTCTGTTCCCTTAGTGTGCCAGGGAGGTGAGAAATGCTATCACCCCATTCTGCTCCTGGGAATTCACGTCAGGCAACACGTCTGCACTGCCAAGCAGCTCAGCCCTTGAGTAAATTCCTCACAGGGATCATCTCCACTGCACAGTGTGAGTTCACTGCTGCTCTCTGGAGTCATCAGGTGAGGGAAGGCAGTTCACTCCACAGATTGCCTCTAACACCAAGGTAACAAGCTGGTTTGGCCTGTACTGAACAGTCAGTCCTCTGATACCATCCCACCCCTAAGCTTATCCCTGCACGTAGCCTAGGACACACAACATCTACCAGTTTTGTGTCTGAAAAAACTACAACGCAGGGGAGGCTGTACTTCACACAAACAATACTAAAAATAACTCCATAAACCTGCATTAAAAAACCCAACTGTAAGAGTAATAACTAAGACACCAAGTCCACCACAGGTGGCTGAGAAAGAACCCAAAGCCAAATGACAAATACTGTAGTCCCAGGCAATCTGTTTGAGAGGGTATGGGCATCAGGCAGTGAGGCTATACACTGCTCTCCACCACTTGCAGAAAATGAACTGTATTGCAGCCAAAACCAGCACAAGTTGGTCCCTCTTCCTGCCACCTACCCAGCTGGCCCCAGAGTACAGCAGTGGGGAAACAGTCTCCCAGCTAACTCTCCTTGGGAGCTGATGTTAAACCAAGGCATGACATTGGCCAAGGAGGCAGAATCTCTCCTTAGGAATGATGTATGCAACAGAAAAGATGTGATCAAACCAAAGTCATGCCAGAGGACACTGACCAACACCAAGCATTTCTCTGTCCTCATTATTCATAGCTTTTCTTTAATACTGAATACATCCTAGAATACTTTAATACTTTAATACATCCTAGAAGCATCCTTCCCCATGCCTGTCAGCTGCTGCACAGGACATGTGGTAACTACAGGGCTGCAGAAGGTGGGGAGGCAGCTCTCTGCTGACCACTCCTGCGCCTTTCCAAGCACCCTTCCTGCTGCACTGCCTGCACACCCTGTGCCCACCACCCACCTGGGGCACCCGACACCCTTCCTGACAGCTCACAATCTGCCTCTGGAAGGAGGCTGAATTTCATCAAAAGCTGTCACACAATCTAATTGCAGAGCTCAGTTATCTTAACTGGCAGGTATACAGCTAATTGTTCGCCTGTGCTATGAAATCTCAGGAACAACGCGCTAGATAAATAGAGAATTTTTGTACAGTGTAAGCAATGTGTGCAGCAGGGTGTCACAATCACTGTCAGCGACTGGTGACAGCTAGAATGTCTCATCAGATAAATAAATTCACACTGCTGAAGGTAATTCATGGATTTATTTGCGTATCACAGCATACAAAATAAAGGACCATTTAAGGATATTTTCTCCTCTATGCCTTTGTTTTCAAATAAAATTTAGCTTTCACTAATAGAAGAGGTGTGCAGAGCCATTTACTCATGGGAACTGATAAATTAGCTCCTGTTTCATGTGTGCACTCACTATGTTCCATGTATTCACCATGCGCGTGCACCACACACAACATGTAACAGAAAAAGTGAGCTAGAATTCCTGACATCAACAAAACACAACCTCCTGCTAGAATCAGTTATTCCATATGTAAAACTCCCATAACTCTTGTTATAAAACCTTTGAGTTCCATAAACTAAATTTTATGGAAACCCCTAGAAGCATTTACTATTTTGATGCTGAGATCAGTGATGATTCTCTGCTTTATTTCTGACCATCTACAGAAAAGTGAGTGTTGATTGACTGCATATTTTGTTTAATTTTATACTTTGATAAGGACTGAGCAAAAATTGTGCCCCTTCATAATGAAGCTATTTTTAAAATAAGCTTTAAATAGTAAGAGGGTCTGTATGTCCTCTAAGATAAGCAGAAAGACAATTTGTACTTTAAAACAAATTATGGACTTAAATAAATGGCTAACTAAATTTAATTACAAAAATTTCTTTTTCTTTCTGGTGTGTCCTTTCCCTTTTTTCTGGGGGGAAGTAATGTAACAAACAAACAGTTATTTTTTCTTTTTAATTAGAGCCTTAATAGATAATCCTCAAAACAAACTATAAAGTTTATGGGTGCAAAAATTTGCTATTATATGAACACAGTCTTACTGTATTACATATTTACTGTATTTTTCCTCTACCCTACAATAGTATAAATTTATAATATCCTTTATAGTACAAATTTCCAGTAAAAGAATAATAAAGAAAAAAAAACTGTGCCAATCTTGGTAGAAAAAATACAAGATAATTCTATAGTAAATTGTCTCTAGTTGACAATTCATTCATCAAAACAAAGCATATGGTTGAAAGCTTATTTGAGAGCATTCTGAGTGGTCAATAAAAATAACAGTAAAAGTGAGAACTGTAGAACCACAGTCCCTGCCAAATAAGCAATAAAGTCTCATATTTACATATTTCAGGTGGCACTAATACAGACTGATACACTTTGGGCTACATTACACATTTGCATTCCTGCATTCAGGTTTCATTATTAGATAAACTAGAGTCTGGCTTATATTTATACACATACATATTGCTTTCAAGCAATGGTTTTCATACTCTGTATGAGTGTGGGATTAAACATACCAAAGTATATGTTGAAATTTTGACACCAACATTAATCTAAAGCCATCTACACAGCAAGCAGTTCCTGCCAAACTATGAGATGCACTGCCCACAGCTTCCCCCGTTACGAAACACAGACTCCCTCTGAGTTATGAATTCAGGACTAGCACAGAGACAGCAGCCTGTCTTGCACGTGACAAGATTCTGCCATTCAGGTGACTGGTGGCTCCTTGACTCCTTGACTTCCAGAAACATTGAACCAGCTCCTGTGGCAATGCATGACGGAGCTTGGATAGAAAAACATGTGTAGGTCTAAACCAGACATGCAGGTGAGACTGCGCAGTGGGTCTTGGTGGAGGAGGCAAACCTCCAATAGAGTGCTCCTGAATTCCCTAAGAACAAATTAAAGGAGCATTTTCTATGTAGTTGGACCAGCCAGGAAAGCACAAGAAAAGTAAAACTTTAGTGGTTAAACGGTCCTTAACCGTGCAAATGAAATGATAAAAGTAATGGTAAAAACAACATACGAAAATTGGCATTGTGGTTGTGTTTTCAATATTAACACCTATGATTTTATAACAAAAGTTATGCATGTACATGCATACCTCTACTTATATTTATATATATGCTTGTATATATACACCAGTATCATCTGAAACCCATGTAAATGAACACAAATTAAAGCTAAAAGATTAATTTTAACACGAGGCATTTGAGATGGCTGGCAAGCCTTATTTACACATTTCCTGTATTTTTTATATATTTAAAGAAACATCAAAGGTTTTTAACAAGAAAATTATATTCTCATAGCTATAAAGTATACTCTTGTGATTGCATTAGAGTGGCTGTGCAATTTAACTTCTTTGCTGGTTGACCATGGTTTTTGCTATGTTAATTAAATAAGTCTGCGATCTTTATTCATTAAAATTAATGCAATAATATCTATGTTGAAGGTTCATATTGGACTCAATCTGGCAAGCCGAATGAAACAGCTCCACTGGAGTTACTCTAACATCATTCTTGATGAAACAGCTCTGACAGGAGATTCTGTGTGAAATCGGTTTACCCTTGCTTCACTTAATATCATTCCAAATCAGCGAGCACGAGTATCTTCAGAGCAGACAAAAATGTCTTCTATTAAACAAAGCTATGGAAACCACAAGTCTCCAGGCGACAGGTTGTGCCGGGCACGGAGCCCGCTGGCTGGGGCATTCCTGCTGTGATGGGGAAATGCCGCCGGCGTCACCGCGGAGCTCTGCGGTCCAGCCCTGGTCCAGAGCCGTCAGCTGGAATTAGCCCAAAGGATGGCACTGAGCACGGCTTGTCAATTCCAGTAACAAGACCTGAAAAAAACAGCAAAGGTTTCATGTACGAAACCCGAGATCCCTTCACCTCTGGGATTATCTCCCGGAGAAACAGGAGCTGCCCTGCTCCGGCGCTCCCGGTGGGAAAGCTGCTCTCCGGAATGCAGGCAGTACCTGCGAGCATGCAGCAGGTGATGGCTCTGCGCCGACAGGCGAACGCGCTGCAGGGAAGAAGAGAACCTCGCTGCTAAGATTTTAAAATTCCCAAATCTAATTCACTCCACACTGAGACCAACAGCAGCCCTTCCCATAACACCCCGGGCACTGGATTAAGACTTGATGAGTAAGAGCCAACACAGAGTAGAAGTTCAGCATCAAAACCAGAAACCATCACTATTAACATTTTTGTCCTGTTAACCAGGTGGGTTACACCTGAACCTTGGCAGAATGGAAAACCACGAGCTACCTTTGATTCGTGACCATCCATATTTTATATATAATTAATTCAGGCAACAGAGGAAAATTAGAAGATGAATAGTGAAGCAATCTCAAATTAAAAAGATTGATTAATATTTAGGAAACAGGCAGCTGACCCAGCCACCCCCAGTAGCATGACTCACAATACTATTTTCATATTTGTATTATTTAGCATGTAAAGACCTTAGCTGAGAGTCCTGTTCTGCTAAAAACTTGCATTAAGTACTCTGAAAATATCTTCCCTGATTAATTTTCTACTGAACAGAAAATGTTTTCATTAAAATTTTATGTCTAAAATGGCATCTTTTGATTCAATCCTCTCAAAATCTAAGTGCTAAATAAATAAAAAATATTAAAAAAATCCACCCTCCAACCAACATGGAAATTACTTATTTTCTGGAGGCTGGAAGAATGGAAATACTTTCTGTGATTTCCAAGCGCTGGCAACAAATTTAATTTCCACTGAGGCAGGAAGAAGAAATTGACATTAACTTTTTCTCTAGACCTACTTCATAGATCATAAAATAGAAATATTAGGCAAAGAGTTTATATTATAAATAGATGAAGAAAAAGACATGAAGGCAGAATGTGTTTATGTCTTTCAGTGTTTAGAGACAAGAAACTGAAGTATGGACAAATTCAGCAAAATTTTACAGAGAAGCAATATTTGGAACTAGTGAAAGGATCTGATTTCAGACACCAAAGAAATAAAAGGCATACATTGCATTAGCCAACATGGAAGTCTTAAGCATTAAGTTATACTACAAATGGACAAAATCCAGAGAAAACAGTAATTAAGAAAGCTCCCTTGTAACTGAACAGTCAGATGTAGAGTCTGTCCCTTGAGCCATGTGACTGTCCTTTGACAGAATTTACATTATTATATATAAGAAATATATTATACATCATGATACATCCAAAGTACTGAAGAAGCAATATGAAGGAGGATAATTTAAACTAACTAAAGACTGAAACCTATTTGTATTTTGATTAACCTGAAAATTTTTAAAAAGAACTAGCTCAGGATGTACACTAACACTGCATACACTTTTAGTGACTGATTTTAAAGATCTTTCTGAGTTTTCCATCACAGCAACTGAAAGTACCAGAGACCAGGGATGGTGTAACAACCTTTTAAGAAATGAGACATTCCTTTCAGTGACTGAACAAAATATGGGGGTTGCACATCCCTTAATGATGGAAATTATATGACCATTTATACTGTCAATAATATAGTAAGCTTTATTGGATTCTGTTAAAATTTACAAGATTTTGTTTTTGTAATCAATGTTAACCTATTAAACTTATGCAGTATGAGGGGTTTTTTTTCCCAGAAAATAACAAAAATTAGGAAATTAGATGATAAAGCTGGAGACTGATCCAATACCTACAGAGTGCAGTAGGCCTCGTTCCATTTTCATCACTGTGTTTTGGACCAGGACTTTAGTAATGAGGACTTAAACAGCAAAATTTGGCTGTTCAGTCAACATTAACAAATCTTTATTAAGCAGTACTACAATTGCTGGGTTTGTAAAATGAACAGAAAGTGAAGAACTATAGTCTCCAGAACACACAGTCCATCTCAGACAGGAGACCTCCAAGGGAAGCCAATAAGAAATCCTTTGGAAGAAGCATCCTTTAACACTTCAGAAATTACAAACAAATACATCCACTGACTGCACCACAACTGGGGTACACAAGCTGGGGGCCCTCTGTTACACAGCCTGATAATCTTCTTACCTCGGTATCTATTACAATGCAACACTTCAAAATTTTGTCTTTATCTCGCTGTTCTATTCTACTAGAGCTTTCTTTTCACTGTCTCCTTGCCCATAGGAGACAAAGGATTTGAATGAACTATGTAAAGGAGTGCTTTCCTTTACTCATTTTACATTTTCCACAATTAAAATTTACTGGTCATTAGGAAAACAATATATAAGATAAGCCAAAGTCATAGCCTTCAATATCCCCTGCATCATCCGTTCTTCCATATTGTATCTTCTTTTTTCTGAATAAATAAAACCTTCACCTCTTTCTTTCTCCGCATGGGAATCTTTTCATATGGAAGATTTTTTTTTTTTTTGGCTGTCATTCTCTGGTCTTTTCTTCTTTCTTAATGGGTTTCTGGATAAGAAGTTACCAAAGGCAGATGGATTATCCATACTGAGTATGACAGTGAAGAGTTTCTAAGTGTTATACAAGAAATACTACACAAAGTCTTACATTTCTTTTATAATACATATGAAACTTTCTTCTACTATGAACTGAGAAAATACCCTGGTTGAGCTTCTTCACAACAATGAGCAAGATTTGTGATGGTATCCTGTTCTGTTAGGAGAGATATACAGGAAACATTTAGATTGTATCTTTCAAAGTTTTACCATGTAGATTTCTAAAATTACATTTGATACCATATAGCCCTCTGATAGTCCTTTCAAAGAACGCTTCTGCTTTGATATTCCAAAATACATTTGTGCTGTCTTCAAATATGCTGCATTTACAGATCATTAAAAATAAATACTAAATCAACCCTAAAAACCAGCTACTGTCTCATGGCTTGTTCAAATGATGCTTGTTTTCCTGCATTTAGCATAAGGCATAACTACAGTATTTCCTCTTCATGGCTTGCTCTCAGTCTTCCTTTGGGTGGATGAGTGAGTGCACAGGTAAAGGCATGTGCATGCACAGGCATGCATAGGAACCTGTATTTGTGCATGTGTACATGTACGTAACTCTCCTCTAGTGACCAGCTACAGAAATGATCCCTGAAAGTGTACATTGAGGTATTAGAGAGCATCCAAAGTAGGGCTACTAGGATGGTGAAGGGTCAGGAGGGGAAACCTTGTGAGAAGGGGCTGAGGTCACTGGGTCTGTTCAGCCTGGAGGAGACTGAGGGGAGACCTCACTGCAGTGACAACTTCCTCCTGAAGGGAAGTGGAGTTGACAGTGATAATCTCTTTACACTCATGACCAGTGACAGGACTCAAGGAAATGGCTAAAGCTGTGTAAAGGGAAGTTTAGGGTGGATATCAGGAAAACATTTTTCACCCAGAGGGTGGTCAGGCACCGCAACAGGCTCCTCAGGGAAGTGGTCAAAGCACCAAGCCTGACTGAGACCAAAAAGCATTTGGACAATGTTTTCAGACACATGGCATGACTCTTGGGGTGTCCTGTGCAGGGCCAATGAGTTGGACTCAATGATCCTGATGGGTCTCTTTCAACTCAGCATATTCTATTGATTCTATGATAACTAAATATATATGTATGTGCAGAGAGACAGCGCCAATCAGCCAGCCTGATTTAACATTGGTGTAAGCATAGCACTTTCAGCTATGGGATCCCCCAAAGAAATGCCTAGGAGAAAGTTCACAGGTTTTGTCTATTCTGTAAGAGATGCTGAATTTAAAAATCTCTGTGTATACTGAAAATGCAGATCTTATTGATAGGTAGGTACACAAGCATACGTATGTATCTTCATCACAATCACAACTTGCTGAAAAAGAAATGCCATGCATTTCCAGTTATATTACTCTAAAATAAGCAAAAGAGTTTGTGGGGGGAGGGAAAAAAAGTTTTAATATGGGAAGAGACAGAAAGCATTAAAGGAAGATTGAAGATGCAGAATGCCAAGGTGCTGTATGGTAACAGCTGTGCTCTGCTGCCATCCTGAAATTCTGTACACTGAGCAGCAACCTGACAGACACAGGGCTAAAATTGCTGCCAGGGATCAGTGCCACACAAAAGCATCCTGGCCAAACACATTCCTGTGCAGACATTGTGGCTCTATCCCAAGGTTTCCATCATACCAACAGATCTTGGTGTAGGAATTATCCCTGAGGCATATGATCTGAGCTCAGAGTCAAATGCAGTAAAGGTGCACTGTCAAACGGATGTAGGCAGGGCACAGATGTACTTGCAGGTTCCTTACATCATTCAGACACAGCAGTTCTCAGTCAGATGCAAATGGTCTGGGAACTCAGACAGGTCAGAGCTGGTTAAGCCCACTGGGAACTCAGAGTGGTTAAGCCCGTTCCTAACCAGCAGCAGAAGCCTTTCCCTGCACATGACAATGGATGCACATCACTATGACTTCATTTTCCCTGAAACAGTCTAAACTTTTGGTTGGGATTGAAAAGAAATTGCTACTGACACTCCCAAGCATAGCAGCTGCACTACCTTGGTGTCAGTCTTGTAAGAGTACTGTGAAACCCTAGCTGGAAATTCAAAGTATGTACTTTGTCCTAACAAAGTATGATTTTTGCAAATTATCAGCCTTTTCTAAAATTATTGGCCTTTTCAGTCTTTTCACCTAACAGAAGACATTCTTTCTCTCATGTACCTGACATCGATTTATTATTTTATGGAGAAAGACCTCAAGTTACTTCAACTGAGAGATCACCGTCTCATTGCGTGACTGGAAACAGGCATGAAAACAAAAAATTGATAGCCCTTGCACTGAAGATTTTAAGGATTTAAAAAAAAAAAAAAGAAAAAAAAAAGGGCAGTGGGAGTTGGGAACTGCAACAACTTTAAGCAGCTGGGTATCCCTAGTAAAGAACAGACAAGAGGAATACAGAAATATATTCCATCTCAGAAGAGAGAGAAGAAACTTCACCACTGTATGTACATTTACAAGCTTTTCTGGCCCCCTTTTATTAACCCATTCTGCAGTCTCCATCTTCTTCCTCTTTCACAATGCTCTATTCACCATGGTCAGCTGAAAAGGACCAGAGAACAGAAAACTTTCTGACACCACTCCCCTTGTCTACCTGCTGATTGTATAGATTTGTATAGATGGTATTGGTCTTCTCAACACATGAATTAGCTTTCTGTAGCTCTTTTTGTAAGCTGCACTGAAATTATTCCCAGAAGTACAAAATAAAGTGGGAACAATATCTACTGCAGTGGCAAAAATCTAAATGTCTTCATGTTCTCCCTTTCTTTTCCTTCATTCCCAATTTAAAAATCCCAATCTTTGTGAGTAAATGCTGCAGTTGATGTTGATGTTACAACTGTTTAAGGGTTATCCTTATGTCTGTGTGCTGTTCCTACAAACATGAAACTTTGAAGCACATACAGCAGTACGACTGACTGATGCCCTTGGTTCGTCTGTTCAGACCCAGTTATTGAGGCATAAATAGTGTGCTCTGTAACACCATGAACTGACCTAGGAGTGCCTCTAATACACAGGTACAGTGAGACCTAGAAAAACTGAGTGCTCAGTGTTAAAACAGAGAGCCAGAACTACCTGATTTCCTTGCCCTGGTCTTACAGAGCTGTGACAAATGACACAGTACTTTCCCCTTCTGCAGGATGGAGTTCCATATGTGACTACCTCAGGGGAATATGTAAAGCTTGAATATTAACATTCAAAACCCACAAATTTTCATCTTCATCATTCTCTCCTTCCTCCCCGCCCCCCAAAAGAGTTTTCACCTAAATGCAAATTAATTTTAAGCTGTCACAAAGAGAATTAATTGCTGCATTTAATCTGTTTTTGTTTTAGGAGTATGAAAACTGTATGAAAGTGCATTAAAAAATGATACGTTAAATGATCCCTCCTGAGTCACTAAGTTACTGTGGTCCATCACTGCATATTTAATTACATTTTAAAATAGAATAATATACTTGAATTGATAGAGCATAATGGCTGCTTTGGTGCTGCTGTAGATATTCATATAAAGGCTTAAAGAAACACACGGATTACTGACCTGACAGGCCACGACAGTAACCTAAAACAGCCATCATGGTCTCTGCTTTGAATTCTTCTTATTTCATGGACCCCTGACACAACGGATGGAAACAGGATACAGGTTTATAATAGAAATGCTGACAAAACCTTACCTATAGCTGTGCAAATGGTGCTTCTATAATTAAACTTTACACCTTCAGCACCACTAGATAAGTTGCTACTTTTTAATCATATTAATCAGAGCTTCATGTTTCAATTGCCATATATTATCATGCAGTGTGAACTATAAAAATAAAAAGATTCTCAGCCGCTAAATATCACAGCTGTTATGAAACACAGAAGTATATTCAAACACTTCTCTGTAAGTGCAAATACACTGAAGGAAATCCTCAGCTGATTATCCATTTTTTTTTGGTTTTTTTCCAATACATGGGTTCAACATAATGGCCACAGAAAGTACTCTGAATGCATTACAAGAATATCACTGAACAGTAAAAAAGTTTAAGATCTGCCCTGTTTCAAATTTTCCTATCAGCACTAAAACAAGTCTACTGTTTTCTATGACAATGACAGCCAGAAGCCTGCTCTTTCAGAGCAAGGCACTGAGATTATTCTTCATGCACTGCTGTTTTCTTTAAAAGCCAGCTCTCCAGCAATAGTGAGGAGTGGGTGGCCAAAATCTCACTGCTTTCAGTGGTCTGAGATTTGGAGCCTGGGAATGTTTTATGTAAATATTTCTCTTCACATTTTCTCTTCATTTGTCCGAGTGATTTACAGCTTTACTTCAGCAAGGAAAGTTTCCTCTCAAAAAAGCAACATTTGGTGCAAACTGAAGAGATGTTGCATTGGAGCTGAAACCCTCTATTTTTACCAAGTGGGCAATGCTAACTACAATAATAAAATTAATCTATAAATAAAAATTGGCTGCTTACCATTCTCTATTGGCCTGAATTTGCAAATCCTTGCATGCTGCATGCCACTTTACATGTATCATGTGACACATTCCCACACTGTCAGTGCCTACTCCTCTACAGCACCAGTTTTATAACACCCCCTGGAGACAATTGTGCTCTCCTTTGAGATGGGTGGTACAGGTATGTAGCCTGTGCGTCACTAGGGGTCCTGTAAGCAATCAATGGAAAGAGCATGCCTGTAATTTTGCGTGGGGGAGACTATGCAATGGACATTTCTGAAAATTATAAGAGCTGTAGCAATGCATAGAAGTTGCCATAGTGTTATTCTGACCCCTGAAGGATGGAAACAGAGTTACCTTCATATCCTTTTTTTCCTAATTTACTCAGTATACTCTATGAATGTCAAACTGTAAACTGCATTAGTACGATATTTTAGTGCTTGCCCAGACCTATCCTCCAGAAATATGAATATAGTCATGAACTAATGGTGAATCAACTTTAAAATACTGATGTTTTCAGGGAAGCAGGAAAAAATGATTTTTCAGGCTGCTGTAGGGTAAAATTACTGTGAGTTTGATAGTGCATTAAATCTAGTAGGTATGTGAAGATCATGTTTATCAAGAGATGTAAAACTCACTCTGCCCTCACCTCTTCTTAACTGAAAAGTATTTTAGTGACATTTTGCTGGAATGGATTCAGAGTGAAGTGGGGAAGGACACAGGTCGGTGACGATAAGATCACTCATTTCAGCTGAGTTAAGATTTCATCAGGCTTACATTTTTCAGAAAACGCATGTGTTAGAGGTATGGGCCCTGAGCAGTGCCTTTGTGAGCTTATCTGTCTTCAAGGAGTGCTCTCCCCCCTCCTCTCCTGAACAGATAGGAAAAGTGATTCAGGATTCTAAAAGGGGCATTAAGGCATATCCTGACAAAGCTATCTTTGAGGACAATTTGCTAAAAAAGTCTGAGTTAAACCAATGGGACTCCTGTTACACCTTCGCTCTTCCACTCCCTCCTAAGACGCTTGAAATGCGTTAAAAGAGCACCTTTTTCGGTTTCTGTAAATGTAACAGGTGCACGAAGCTGTTGTATCTGACGATACTTCTTCCTCACGTCAGTCACGCTGTATTGTAACACACTGAAGCAGCACCCTGCCAGAGCTGTGAGCAGTCGCTGCTCACACCCAGAGAGACACAGCACACAACGCCGTCAGTGCTGGGCGCCGCACACACCCGGGCGCAGCTTTGCCTGGAGAGAGGTCAGCAGAACGCCGTGCTCGGAGCCAGGCGACGGCGAGGGGAGAGGAGGAGGAAGATTAGCTTTAATTTCGGTTTTGTTCCTCCTCCGCTCATCTGTTGCCATGCACCCAAGTCCCAGGTTGCGGTGTGACCTTGCAGCCGGGGCCGCTCAATGGGACCATTGTGCAGCCTGGCCGGGGCTCTTCGGGAGCCTCTCCCCGGGTGTGGCTGAACCAGCCCTCGGCAGCTTCCCCTCCTCCTCCTCCTCCTCCTCGTCCTCCGTGAACTCCCCGTCCCGGGGAAACTCCGCCAGCAGCACGCTGATGCAAAAGGCAGCCTGCAAGAGGCAAACCCCTTGTCAGGAGCTGAGCAAGGATCTCCCCTCCTCTGCCCAGGTCTCCATCCCTCGCTGCCGGGAGCGCTACAAAGTTAAGCCAAGTGATCGATACGCTAGAGGAGAATATTATTCCACTATCGGCGACTGATGCCACTGATGTAATCAAGTTACATAATCACCGTCTTTGCACAAATACATCCATCTTCCTACAGACAGATCTGCATATCTTCTTCCATCCATTATGCATGAACTCGCCAGCAGTACATAAGGGTACATATTTTCGCACACACTATGTAACTTTAGCATTGCAGTGCATTGCACTGCACAACGTCATCACTATCGATTCCCTCAACCTTCCCCCATTCCCTCTAATCAGAACTGATTTTGCAGAGAGATTACCAATGTGCATTGCTAGGATCCCTTTAAATCTTTAAAGGCTGAAGTGCTTCCCTCACTCGCTTCTGTTCTTAAGAAGATGATCTTTCCTTTTTCTCTCGTCTTGCTTCACACCACAAGTAACAGGAATGAATTCCCACACAGTCCCTCAGCCAGATGCATGTATGTATGAAATACCGAAGATAGCATCTCTGTTTGCACATCTTCCAACTCCCATACACGTGGTCCGAGGTTTCAGTAGGTAAGTTATTGGGTAAAAAAGATATTTTGTAAGAGCAGCTGGATGAGATATTTTCGGGCTAGTGACATTTATGGTCTTTCTCTACTATGAAGCTGAGGGAATTTTGTCCTTAGCACCCCTCGGTTTATAATTTCCTTGCAGGATTTACAAGAACAGTTGTAATCCCAAATTACCAATGGCATTTAACCCCTTTAGCACCAGTGCACTGTACCACGATCAATAAGGATCATCACCTTAAAGTTTAACAACTTGAAAAGCAGATTTTCTCTACCTCCATTGCAGCTATGAAATGCAGCAGAACGCTGCACAGAGTTGGAAACATCTATTTAACCAGAGGATGGGATCCGATCTCATATTAATTAGATTCCATCACAGAGAGCTTCTTTGCTGTCACATAACCTTTCCAGTCAAATATATTACAACCAGGGAAATAAAAAATAAAAGAGGGAAAATTAAAGACTCCTTGTCTTATTACAGTACTCTCCCAAATTACAGTACTCTCCCAAATCCAGAGGATGCATAAATACAGAAGGAAGAGATTTTTCTTTTTTTAATTCATCGCAAAAAGCACTCACCAGAAGACCTACTGCAGTTATTCCACTCAACTGCCAATAGCGGCTGGAGCCCCTCGCATCAGGGTAATGCAGCAATCCCGAAAGTGCCCATTTCAGTCACCCGCCACCAAGTTTAGCAATGCCGGGCTTTTGCCTGGATAAAATGACCTTACCCACAGGAGTCTCCCGAAATATTCCTCCGGTGCGATCAGTCAGCGAGGCAAGTGCCGGTCACCACACTGCGCACTCGGCCGGAGGAGCCCCGTGTTTACTCCTGGGGCTCAGTTGGCCGCGAGTGCCGCGGACGCGGCGCCCATCCATCCACCGCTGCCAGCTCCGCCGGGGGCGCAGGTAATTCCATACAGACTTCGGCGCCCCCCACC
>LTAT01000001.1:11425374-11435824 GCA_003286495.1 Chlorodrepanis virens
GTGATCAGCAAAGAAGAAGAGGAGGTCTTGATTGATAACCACAAATCCACCCAAAATATCCTCGGGAGCAGAGGAAGAGAGGGAGGGAGAGAGGCGAGAGAAACTGCAGTGCATAAACGATCCCTGTGTTCCTACGAGACGGGCTCGCTCGCTCGGCTGAACGCGCCCTCCGCCGGGCCGGCAGGAAGGGGCCGGCACTGCCACCCGATGGACACCGCCGCACTCGCCACTCTGCGGGGGGAGCCGCGGGGAGGGCCCTTCCGAAGGGATCCTGGAGAAACTCCTGGGTAGCGGGGCCTCCCTCCTTCTCTCCCTCCGCCCCGGCGCCGCCCGCCTCTCTGCGCCGCCTCGGCCCGCAGCGCCGGGGCCGCTCCGCTCCGCTCGGCTCCGCGCCCGCCGGGGCAGCGGCGAGGGCACGGCCGGGAGGGGAGCGCCGGACGCTTAACACGCGCGGGGGTCAACCGGCTTCGCTTCACCTCCTGTGCTTTATTTTTCTTCCCCCTTCCCCTCCGGTTTCCCAAGCGAAGTGTTTTAGGAGAGATGATACATTATCTATTCTTGGATTTTTATAAGGCAAACTGTGGGCCTCGCTGTTGCCATGGGATCTTCTTTGTGCGAACTCTCTGAACTGTGTGGGAACAGTTTTATTTCCTTCCCTTCAGATTTTTGTCTTTATTTTTTTTCCCTTTCTCTTCTGCAACTCTTCTGAAGATATGTATCAAAATGTAACTGCATTATTGCCAATTAAGATTAACAGCAGCTGCAAGGTGCATCTAATTAGGAATGTTAATTACTTCATGAAATAAATAGTCATTTGCGGATGTTTATTCTACTAAACAAATGTTCTATAAAACATAACTCAAATTCTGACACTCCCCTCAATACATTTCTTCCCATTCCTGCACCAAGGTGCAGGGGAGTAGGCGCCCCTTCTTCCATTGCCTTTACCCTCCAGGTGCACACACAGAGGGAAGAGACAGTGTTGCCTGTGCATAGGTACAGGGTTGGATGGGAGGCATTTTGAACTCTTACAACCCATTATATGAGGTGGAAGTGTTGAGGAGCAGGAAACAGCTGAGCAATGTGAGATAAATGTGTACAGTTACGTATCAGTTTATTTCTTTGTAAATAACACTCTCCAAAACCCGGACAAAGAGACTAAGGTACATTCACTTACCTCTTAACCATCCTGGCTCCTTGTAGGGTCACTGAGAGGAATCCAAACTGCTACAGTTATTTAAACCCCCAATATCTTACAAGAGAAGGGAGAAAAGAAAAAGCAGCCCATGGGAGAACGTGCTTTTACTATGGACCATGATAAAGGATTATCGATAGGCAGCTAATGTGCCATGCAGAGTCAGTGGGTTGCAGGAGGGGTGGGAGCTGTTGCAGAATTTGTGGAACTTGCTCACACCCCACCCCATCTCGCCTTATAACAGAATGGTGTTCTTCATGTCAGATAAAAAAATAGATGAAACTAGAAGTGAGTGCAGCAACCAGTAGTCAAAATCCAATGTTAAAACAAAAAAATAAATGTGAGTGGTTAAACCATGCATTCAGATACTACTATGATGAGTGATCCATATGCGTGGGCAGGTAAAAGAGACATGAGAAACTTTATGGGATTCTCTTTGTGGATCAGTATAGGGCATTTTATGTTAGCTAAGTGACTCATACCATATACTTTAGAGAGCAGGTTTGGGTGCTTGATTTAGAAGCCTGGGCATCCTAGCTGTTTGACAGAGTGAGAGGGAAAGACAGAGGGGTTCCCAACTTTGATTCTCACCATTATCCTTTGGGAGAGCTGCTTTCTCACCATGGGGATGTGACAACAGACTCCCAGCACAGGCAGCTCCATCATGGGAATTCCAAGAGTCTTCCTTGTGCCTTGACAGAGCAACAGATGCTTGAGGCTGCTCATAGTCTGCAAAGGGCAGAGAGTAGGAAGGAGGTTCTTGGGCTAGCCCTAACCATTTGCCTTCAGTTCCTGATGTTTCTCTTCCACTGATAGCCAAGTCATTCATGTCTCCATTCTTTTGTTTCTTCTCTGTATAATGTGAATTAACACTGTTCTTACTCATAAGGGTGCAGTGAAGATAAAAAGGCATTAATGTTTGTTAGGTGTTCTTACACAGTGGTCATGGGAGATATATCAGTTCCCAGAGAGGCTGATTAAGTGTCTGGCAGAAGAAACGGAAAATGAAAAAGGGTGGAAGCCAAAAGCTGTGAACAAAATACAATGGAATTGCTAAAATGGCTGAAACCAGACCAATAACACAGAAAAGCTGTAGACCATTCACATGTGCAGAATACAAACCACCTGTGTTCTTGAGCTAAATTTATCCCAGGGTTAAAGAAACTAGATTCCGTTCATTTCTCAGTTACTGAATTGCCATGAATAGCAATTCAGATTTTAAATTTAATTTTTTTTCCTCAGCCACATACTTAATCTCTAATTGGCTTCATCCTCCCCTTAATAAGTATGGTTTTTATAATGTAGTGGGGGATCTCCTTTGTCCTCATCATGACTTGTGTTTTCAAGAAATTTCACCAAAGAGAAGAGCATAATCTTGTCTGTTTTAATTCCATGGCATTCAGTGCATGCTGAAATGTTTCATATGAATGAGTAGTGTATCTTGTACCTGAACCATATGTGTGATCTTGATGCCTTGTGTCCCTTGAAAAAAGGAAAGGGCACAAACCACATCCCCATATATACCTCAGTGTGCGTCCTTAAAAGGACCGTCACTTTTGGTGTGTATTAAGTGAAACAGTGCAAAGTAAGCTTCCTTTTCTAAAAGTAATACATATCTAAAATGAAAGGGCTGACAGAGTATATGGGTCTGAAGAACATTAACTTCATGCAGAATGCTCTTGGTTAGTAAATCCAATCTGCTTGAATGGGTACTGCCCAAGAGCTGATATCCACAATCCCCTTAGCTGCCAGGGGTTCTACACAACATCATGACCTCATGCTTATTCTGCCAGCAAATCTGTCCAGAGGGTCCAAAGACTGGCAGGTCTTGATTTCTTGCTACCTGCCTGTGGATTTTAGGTAGTAAATATTGAGTATTTATTCTCCACTTCTTAGCAAATGCAGAGAGGAACAGGGTAACCCAAAACACCAGCACTTGCACATTCTCTTGCTGAGTGTGCATATACAATAGAACTATGACATGATATGAATCTGACAGCATGGAAAACAAGCATAGATTTTTAGATTTAAAAAGTAATGAAATCACAATTTTCAAAATATGCCTTCACTCCCCCACTAAAAACACCAAACAGAACCCCTGCTCAGAACCCCTGTAAAAATCTACTTCGGAGCTCTTTGATCATGTAAATTGCATTCTCAATCTAATCACTAAACAGTTTCAGTAAAGAAAAAAGATCAGCATTTTGTCTAGCTTTTTTCTTGTCCCTTTTTCAAAACACAATTGCACTGATCTTATTAGAAACAGGTTCCCTTTTGTCCACTTCTGGCAGACTAAGTAGCCTTGAATGCTTCAGAGAGAACAAAGGAAAACCTGGAATCTGCTATGCGATTAACTTCCTAGTTCTTGAGTTCTTGTGTATATTTTATATTTTGAAATTTTGTATATTTTATGTTATATATAATTGGATTTTATTTGTTGAGTGCTTTATATATTGTACCTTACAAATTACCATACATATCCTTTTCATAAGTCTAGGCAAGAGTGTTCAAGAAAGAAGATATTTTAGAAAGAATAATCCCTAATTCAGTGTCAGGTGAAAATTTCGAAAGCAATTTCCTTTACAGAGGAGCCTGACTCTAACGAGTACATATCTAGTCAGGGAATAATACTCATCCAATAATGAAGAGATTTAATCACAAAAATTCTTGCTTATAGTTTTAATTGCAATTATATTTTTCTTTTCCTGAGCCACTGTTGGGTTTGGATAGTCCGATTTTGGTAGCAGGGGAAAGAGCTACAGGGGGGGCTTCTGTGAGAAGCTGCTGGAAGCTTCCTCCATGTCTAGCAATGCCAATGCCAGCTCCAGGATGGACCCACAGCTGGCCAAGGCTGAGCCCGTCAGGAATGGCAGGAACTCCTCTGTGATAACATATTTGAGAAGAAGAAAAATACAAATTACTGTGCAGTTGTAATCACAGCCAGAGAAGAGCAGGGTGAGAACATGTAAGAGGAGCAGCTCTGCAGACACCAAGGTCAGTGGAGGGGAGCAGTAGAGAGGCTTTGGTGGGTGGGTGGCATCCAGACAGTGTCAACCCACCACAGCCACGTACACCTTTCCCTAAGTACAGCATGCTGTGCTGATTGCTGAGCTGTGTTGTCCCAAATGCTACAGTTGTACTGTGCCTTTCTTGTTGGTACCATTTTTATGTGACTAATTTGGCAGCTTTGGGCAGAGCGTGTCAGACAGCCCAGGCTATCTGGTACCCTGCTCTGCCAGGACCTCGCTGCTGAGACAAACCTTCTGTGTCAGGTACTCATCAGCTGTAGGTGGCCTGAGCAAAGCATTACAAAACCTATGGATGAAAAGTAACATTGCATAAAAGCTCAATATCTTGTTATTGCTTTAACACATGCATTTCATCGATTTTTAATGATTAAAGAAAACAAAATTTACATATACATATATATATATATATATAGATTAGCTTTGTTGTCCTCCAACTTATTGCTTTACCCTTATATAGCAAAGGATAATGTTAAGGTAATTAAATGTTCATCTTTCCCATTTTTAATTTTGTAGAATAAATGGTTACTTGTTGTTCCCCTAGTCTCTCATTAGAGTATCTCAAATGAAGACAATACCCATCCATAAGCTGCTTAGGACATATACCTCATCTATTTAATTAAACAGTACTCTATCACAAGATGAGAAAAGTAAAATGATAGGGTGCATTCATGCATTTAAAAATTTCTGTATGTTTCAGTTCAGAGTTGCTTTATTTTTTTCCCCCCCAAGGAGCTAACAGAAGGCAGCAATAAGGGATTATTTTCCTTTGTAGGTCTGTTTAAAGTATTCAGTAATATAAATCTCATCCAATTCCTATGAATTCTATAGAAAGATTCCTATTGCTTCAGTAGGTGTTACAGCAGTCTTGCACTCCTGTTGTCTAACCAAAGATCATAAATTGGAGATTTTAAATACAAGCATTATTTGCAAAAAAGTTGCACAAGAACAAGTGACCCAAATTATCAGAGTATTCCTTTAGCCAGTGATGTGTCCCAGCAGTGGCAAGGGCTGGATGGCTGCAGGTGAAAAAAGGCAGGGCTGGGGACAACCAAAAGCGATTCTCATGTAATGCCCCTCCTGACTTCTGACAGCTGCCAGTACAGGGATTTTCACTTTTCATCATGAGAAAATGCTAGTCACAAATGTTAAAAGTGTTAGCACTTAAGAGACAAATTGATCTGAAAAAAAACAAAACAACCCAACACCCAAACCCTGAAGGAAAAAGCAAGACCATGAGCAAATCCTTGTTGAGTCATCTTGCTGCTTTGTGAAAAAAATTTTAGTCTATTATTTTTTTTCTTTTTTTTCATTCTAAAGATGGCCAGAAGGTGGAAAATGTGCTAGAAGAGCAGCTCCCATGGGCTGCTGCTCCCTCCCTGCTGTGCTGCTCCCCCTGCCCAGCACCTCCTTCCCAGCCCACTCTGGACACTGAACCCTTCTGTTGCTGAAAGCTTTTCTCAGCAGAACAGGGGTATTTCCATAGCCTCCTGCCTGCCTGTGGGATGGCCATGGCTGGTAGTAGCAGGGCCAGGTGTCAGGGACCTTCCCAGCAGCCCCATCTGACCCACCCATGTGGATTTCATACAAAATTTAATAACTATAATTTCTGTGCACTCCTGGATGTCTGTCAGCACCTGCCCATTATTGCTCTGAGTTGTGGTATCAGTCCTGTTTGCATAAATGGGTTCATGTTGTCATCATGCCATTAATGGGTGCCTAATACAATTTGTTTTTCCTCTGACTACAAAGTCATTTGTTGAAGCATTCACTCCCTCACCACTGAAATTACTTCTGCAGCCTTGGTGCAGGTTGACCAACCAAAATGTGAAGTCAAGCAGGCCAGGGGAGCAGTGGGACTGCCAGGAGCAATAAGGTGCTCACTCAGATACAGCTCCATATGAGCAAGTTCCCAAAGAGCTATGGCTACTTTCATCCTGATGTACATTAAGTACTAAACTTTCATATATCAAAGAGCATGAGTGACAAAAACAAAATGAAATCCAGAAATTGCCTGTGTAGATGTAAACCACTTTGAAAGAACAGACTAAAATTTAGCTGGTTTAATGTTCCTGAGTAAAAATATCCTTTGGAAAGTTATGAAGCAGAATAAGAGATTGCTAAAATCAAAGATGTGTGAATTATCTACCTCTCAGAGCTCGTGAATCAATTACATATAAAGCTATACATGTCAAAATTAATTAACCTAAGAAATGTTTATTATTCAGTGTTGTTGATTTTCTGCCTCCCCACTATACACGCATATGTGAGCATAGCAAGGAACTTGATTTTGTGCTTACCAATGCATCAATTTAGCAGCTGCAAAGGTTTGTCCCAGCTATTAATATAAGTGATTAGGGCAATCTACAGTCAATGTTTTGTGGCTTCATTTTGCTGTTTGGATGCCATGGGGAGATCAAGGCGTCTATATATAAACTGGGGCTGCACATGGGGGAATAACTTACTGAGGGCAGGCAGGGGAAAGGGGGAGAGAAAAATCAACATCTTTAGTACATGTATGACAGATCTTGATTGCAAAACCTGGCTGAAAAGAATTTATCAATACAGGTGTACTATGGATCCCCTAACTAAGGTGGGGAAAATGACTGTAAAGGAGATTAGAAAGATTTGGCAGGCAAGCAAAAAAAATATTAAAGATGATAGAGATACAAAACCTCACCTTGGGTGTTATGGTAGAACATGGTGATTAAAGTTTAGGACATAATAAACACTTACTCTTTGGAACAACTAAGCAGAGAACTCACAAGAAGAGAAGCAGCTCTTTACTTTTTAACAGTCCACAAGACCCAGTTCAAGAGCCAATTATTTAAGTATCACTGTACAATAATCATTGTGAAGCAAATCTTGCCAGATCCCTCAAAATAGATATCAAAACAATCTCACTTTCTCTTACTTAAATATTTTTTTACTCTAAAGAGAGGCAACACATAAATATAATGGAAATTAGTTAAAATGAACTTTAAAAAATACACTCCAAACAGTAAAATATTCATTGGTGCAAAGTATGCTGTTCAAAGACATCATGATACAGGCTTGGTGAAAGAGCCCATCAGATCCTTATAAAAGGGCTAGCTTGATCCTGAAAAATAGTAAAGGGTCTTTTAGAGATTTAAATAAACCCCTTCTTTCCAACATGAAAATCACAGCCAAATAATTGGAAATTATATATAGTACATTAAATGTAAAGCTATAGCAACTCAGCCCTGACAAAAATGTTGAGAATCAACCCACCAACAGCATATAACATGAAAAAATATTTTCAAACTCATTAGAAGATGGAGTTTGCCATCATTGATAATAGCAGATGATTCAGTAGGATGAGAATTAGCAGAAAAAACCTCCAGTCAATAGAGCAGTAACAAGTTAAAAAATAGTCAATTTATAGATATTTTTCTAGTACATATGAAATGTTTTAGCATCTAAGGGTGTTAAAATGATTATTGCTACCGTAGTTTAAAGTATTTTTGGTTTCAAAAAAATCTTGTAGTACAAAGGAAACTATTAATATTGCTACCAAAGTTTCTCAAAAATGTCAGATTAATATTAAACAATTTCCATTAATCAATCAAAACATCAAGAATGACTGGGACAAGAAATGAAAACAGAACTGCAAAGAAAAATTATACTGTAGAATAAATCTATAGTAAACTTTTTTTCTGCAATATGACGCAGGATTGGGTCACCCTGTCTCAAAAAAAAGTCTTAATTGGTCATTAGTATTAAGCAAAGTAACTAGCAAGGGAGTAGTCAAATAGAACATGTTTGCTCAGAGAAGTGGAGGATGACTGAACAGAGCAGGCTTATTTGGTTTGCAAAAGATGATACAAAGAGAAATATGTGAGATCTGTAAATTTACAGTGTAAGAACCACTGTTTTCAGTACACAAGAATGAGGAGGCAGCCAGTGAAATTATGCTATGGCATTTTCAAAACAGATGCATAACAAATAAGTAACTTGTATAATTCATTCATTGCCTCAGGACATGTTGAAGGCCAAAGTATTAATCACTTCTGAAAGATTAAGTACATTCTTGTTGGAGAGGCCTCTCTTTTGTATTAAACAATAATCTGACTACAAGTTCTCAGCCAGAAAATGCCTAAACTGTGTGCAGCCAAGGCAGAAGGGCACACCAGAAAAAGACAGTCTGCTTCTCTTGTTTCTTTCACCCTTTGCCTAGGTTTCTTTTACCAGTCATTCTTAGAGATGACACATTGGGCTAGCTGGGTCTGTGCTGACTCTCCATGGATATGTTTTTTGGTTTTTTGGTTTTTTCTTTTTTTTGTTGTTGTTTTTTTTCTTTTATGGTATATGGAACTTGAAAGTTTTCATTATTGAAAGAGTTAATGCATATTATGCACAGTTAATGCAACACAGAATCTGGAAACAAATGAAAAGGAAAGTCATTTGCCTGGGTTAATGTACAGAAATGTCATTTTCCATGGGTGTTTGCTTCAATGTAAAAAGGGAGTAAAAAACTGCTAGCAGGTAAGAATTCCCGAAGTTATTCAATGCTCATGTTGCAGGTGTAAGTAAGCAGACATTATGAATGCAATAGGAAGAAAGATGAGAGTTCCTGAAAAAGCAGGAAATTCAGGCTCAATTTTACTTCTGCTTGTGAGGCACTGTTAATAAAGATATTGAGCCATATTAATTATATCACTCCTTTCAAAATAGTACAAACCCTCTCACTTTTGCATATTTTGTTTGTGTTTTTTTAAAATCAATTTATTCATGGCCTAAAACCTGTAACCTTACTAATAGAGCTTCTAGTATTTGAGGAAGGTTAAAAAATCTGTTTATAGGACAGAAACCTTCCTAACATCCCCTCAGATTTGGAGTGACTAAAAAATCTGTTTTTGGGTGATGGCAGCATGGCAGGACCTTTGTATTATTGGCAGTAGAGGGGTTAAAGGAAATGGGCTTTATTATGGCTGTGTGGAGGTTCTGTTTCTCTCTGAATCTTTCTTCAAGTCTATACAAGAAGAAGAGAGCCTTGGTCTGAGAGTATTGTACCCTCCTGAAATGCTGTGTAGCTACAGGAAATTTCACATCACAAGCAGATTAGAGGCCTTACACAGCTCAGTAAGAGTGCCAGCTTTTCCTGATGTGGCTCTGTAAACAATTCTAACTTTTGTTATCCATAGCGTAAAATTCAAATTTCCCATGTCCAACATTTTCATCTTCTGGCTTTAAATATTAAATATTCTCTTGAAATAAACAGCAAAAATAAATGCTACAATGTTAGCATGAAGGTCTGTGACAGCACAGAAAGCAAGCTGCAGACAATGAAAAATGAAGGATCGGCAATTACTAAGATTTAAAAGAACACTACTGTAGAACTTTTTTCTAGTGACCTGGGAAAAATGTAACTTCCATTTCAATGTGTAGTTTTGCCTTGCTTGATCTTAAAATGCCATTTTTTTCCTAAGGCCAGGATTCTTTCTTCTGATGGGACAACAAGCTGTTCCTTATGAGATCAACAGTGATGGTGTAGCATTTTGTGAAAGAGAGACAACTGTCAAAGCAAAGGAGAAAGTTTTGTTTTCAGCTGTGAAGAGAGAGAATCCGAATAAGAAAAAAGAATGAAGGCAGAGGATAGTGGCGAGGTCTGAAATGAAGGCAATGTGATCTGAATGTTGATGAAGAGCCATTGACAAGATGAAAGATCTCTCTCTGTCGCGCTCTCGCTCTCTCATTTCCAGTGTGTAAAATCTGTCCTGCACTCTTTTTATATCACAAAACTGGAACAAACAGGATTCACAATCAGTGGTGGTGACACAGCCCCTGTGAAATAAAGTTGCTAAGGGAAGGGCTCAACATTCTCCCCCACTTTTTGAGACCCTTCAGTCCATGTAACTGGACTATATCAAGGTCTGAGGATGCTTCTCTGAGTAATTTAGGCTGATTACAAATACTCGAGGTCCTTGAAGTACTCACAATTCACACCCACTCTCCAGGGCATACCGTATAGTTAAGTATTCAGGTATTTTACTTGTATGTAATTTAAGTGTATTCATAATTTTACATAGTTCTCTGTTGGATGTCAGTACTCACAGGAAATACTGTTTTTTAAAACAAAACGACAAAAATAAGCAGACACATTATGTTTTAAAATAGAAGTTTGCCAAACTTTAAAAATCAAAAAAACCCCACTTTAAATAGTAGACTGCCTTGGTTTGAAAAGACAGGTGTCTGCTGAGGAAGGCAG
>LTAT01000001.1:11441976-11490299 GCA_003286495.1 Chlorodrepanis virens
TTTTTTTTTTTTTTTTTTTTTTTTTTTTTTTTTTTTTGGTTTTTTTTTTTTGTGGGAGAAGATAATAGAAAATTAGAGGTGAAACAGTACTATGAGACAGGGGTATGGTGAGGGTACAGGTCATCTGCTTGCAATGTCTATCTTAGAACACCTGGTCAAAAAGAAAGTTAACAGGAATCATGTTGAATAAAGTACAAGGTCTATTTCAGAAAATGGTTTGTAAGGTCTTCTTCCACCTTACTGAATGCAGAAGTGGCATGACAACTGAGACAAAGTGACCACAATTTTGCAATTTAGTCTTCCCCATTAATTGTATTTAGAGTAGATATATTTTTGTCCATTGCCTTCTCAGGCTGCTGAACCTTCAAATTGCTATGATATCTAAATTTCCATCTCATTTTGGGAGCCCCATGAATGCTGAAACTTTCCTTTCATATCCTTAAGGACATTTCATATGATTTGCACCTCTCCTGCTCTGGCATTTTTTCATAATTACTGTGTGCTGTTCAAGAACTCCCATGTTTGGCTCTCTGTATTTAAAATGGAGCTGAAATTTGTCAAGAGACCTCTTATGGTTCACTGAATTTGCTTACAACTCTCTTGGGAGCTTCTGAATAGGAGGAGGGCTGGGGATGACACCAGTATCTTTATTTGTACACCCAAAATAATGAAAGAATTTGATGTCACCAATGTAGAACCAAGTATTCCCTATGTCAGGTAAGCTCTGAGTAGGCAATCTCTGCTTACAAGAAAAGGATTCAGCCAAATCCTTATCACTCTTCAGCCAGCACAGGGTAACTTAGGATATTCTTGGCCCAGTTAAGCAGTCATGCCTGCCCTAGATCTGTGGGAAGGCTGAAGGCAGAATGGGTCTTGTATTCTTGAGATATTTAAAATAAACTACATTTTAAAAAGAGGAGTTGTAACATTTGTTAAAAGGCTGTATTTGAACTGCTCAGCAGCAAAGGCCTTTTAATACTTTTTTCCTAATTTTTCCCTTGGAATTGTTAGCTAAGAACACACAACAAAGAGGAGATATAAAAAATCCTTCAACTTTTCTGTGAAGCAGCGGGGCTGCCAAAAATTCATGCTCAATCCACCCCCAAATAATCCTCAGTAGAGCAGTCTTATTATCACTGATCCCTGAGGACAACGGAGCTGAGAGTAAGGCAGTTACACTGAAGCTCCCTCTCCCTCAAGGTGTCTTTAGAAATTTCTCGCTCACGAGAACCAGGTCTGTGTGACCAGAGGATGAAGACAAAATGCATGGCTTCATTTGGCTCCATGCTATGGATCTTCCTAGCCCCAGGATTTGTTCCTCAGCCATTCAAATTAACATAGCATTAAAATATGACAGGATTATGTTCTATGGACTCATTAACACATTCCTCTGGTGCAATGGGAGGCCAGGGATGCTTGAACGTTCAACCACCCGAGGCATGTATTAATGTGACTGACACCCCCTGCAATGTCTCAATACGTTGAAATAAGACTCCTACTGAATACAACTTTGCAATTTACATGCAATTTTTCAAATGTACCATGAAAGTATTTATCTTTTCATTACAACAAGTAATTTTCAGGTTTGTGATGGGAGAAGTTTTCTCTATAAACCTACGATTAGATTGTAATATTTTCCTAATTCATTTGTTCTTCCTTTCTGTCAAAATTTTCTTGCCTAACTCTATGAATTTAGCAAAGCAAACTAGGATATTTCAGGATTTCCATTTTTTTCCCCATGATGACTTTGCCTCACTGCTGCACTCAAAAACCCTTCAAAGGCAGGTTGAGATGCTTTCAAGCTTGTTTATTGTTAGAAAGCCAAATGGAAAGCTGCTCACTGTTCCCCATTCAGTTTTTTAATTCAAGCAGCTCCACGGTTGCGTTTGCAAATACAACCAACCATAAAAGTGATTGTCCACCCCTGGATGTCTGTTAAGCCTACCAGCAGTGGAGGATGCAAAAACTTGGAACCAAAAGATACCAGCTGTAACCTGCACTCACCTACAGATCATTAGGTGGCAGTCTTCCCTCTGGCTTAGCACTGAAACCAGAAGAGCAGAAAATGAAGTTTGGTTTTGGAGCAGCCATTGTTTTAAAACTGCTAAGATACAGAAACTGAGATTATTTGATTTGTAGTTATTAAAAATGTGCAACAAATTTTGAAAAAATAATGTTGTTGGGCACAATAACTTCACCACATTCAATTAGGAAGGTTCTCTATGTTAGATTTATTGTTCTGGCCTCAGCTCTTGTGGATGCCACAGGTCATCATGTAACAAACAAACACATGGATTTTGTCTGTTAGGGAGTGTAAAAAAGCATGGCTGTACCTTAAAGCCTAAGTATCAATTGTTACATATGCCTATGTGACCTTCATGTTCAACTTCTCTTGTTATAAACAAGCGAGAATACCCTCCCACAAAAAAAAAAAAATAAAACAAAACAGAAAAACCAAAACAAAACAAAAAATAGTTTATTTCTAAAAGCCCAAAGATATTTGAAAACCAAAAAGTTGGATATATTTCAGAAGTTAGCTTAATACACTTGTGCATGCATTTTTCTCTATATACACATGTATGTACAGAGGAAATCAATTACTGTGGGTCAAAATTTTCTTTCAGTATGGCATATTTTAAAGCCTAAGGAATGCAAGAACCTATATTTTCCTAGTCCTTTGGAGGTAAAAGAGGTTATCCTCATTTTGTAGAATGTTTAAGCATTTTACCAGTGGTCAATCAGATAGTTTGTAGCAAGGCCAGGCATGGAGGCGGATCCAGGTCTTCATATCTCTTCTTTCCTTATCATGACAAGAAAGCCTGCAGTGCCCTCTCTAAGATGTTATTTAAGTCGACTTTGCTATCACTGGAACTTTAAACCTATGTTTGAGACCCTAGGTATCTATGGAGCAGCTTTATCCAAGACTGAGAAGGAGAGCTTGCTGTCTTTTGCTATAAATGCTGAAATTTACAGCTGTATTAAGTTAAAAATTCAGTGGAAGCTGAGAAGTGGGGTGGGGTTTTTTTTTTAGCTATTCTTGGACCTTTGCCTGTGAATGCAAAAGGCAGGAGATCTTGAGTCTTCTGGTAAATTCTAGGGCTGTGTTTCTGTATGAAGAAAGTTTATCAATAATTTGTCTTCCATAATCACTTCTTATCCTGCTCTGCCACACAGTCTGTTTGCATCTAGGACACTGCATGACACAGCATCATACTTTAGTGTTCCTTTGGGTTCATTTTGGCCTTTTTAACTTTGTGGGGCTGTCAATTACACTGAAGACTTCATGGACTGAGCATTGTCACCTGATTGAAACAAAGAACCTGGAACATCTCTTTTTAACGCAGATGGAAAGCTGCAAGTTCAGCTTCAGAGGAAAATGGGATAGGACAGCAAAAATGAATTGGACCCTGTCATTTGAGTGAATAAAAAAAAGCTGAAAGACATCCCAAGTCCAGTGACATTTTTGCTCTTGGCTTCCCTCATGCTACATTGTTACTCGTGATACAAATGCAGGAAGAACCATAAAACCTGTGATAGAATTAATGACTTGGTAATGTGTTTATTCCACAGTGAGTCTGTGCATGAAGTCAAAAAGCTGTGACACTGTTTGCCCTTTTGAGGCAAATGTAGAACTTAAAGATTTATAGCTTTCATTGCACACTGAAAACGTTTAGCCATGTCTCTCTACATTCCAAAATAATGAAGGTGAGAACCTGCCCTTTTGCCATTAACAGGTGCTCATTTTGCAAACAGCTGCTTCAGTTAAAGTCTTTAACACCATCCATATGCCTATCATCTTCAGCTGTGATGGGAGAAGGATCACAGGAGCAGTTTTTAACCTCATTTACATGAAGCCAGCCAGCTAAGTTTTTATACTAAATAGCTGTTTTGATTATTTTGCTTGATTTTGTCTGAACCACTCACAAAAGTTTTTATGCCACCAAAGGTATAGAAGAACAACATCCTGTAGTCCATGGTGTACTTGAATTGAAGTAATAGCTTTACTCAGCTCTATATCTTCAGTAAAATATCTGTTTGCTGAATTATTTATCCTTTGTTATTAGTCATCTGACTGCAAATAGGGAAAGTAACAACTTATCTTGACTGAAAAATTGAAATTTTTATTTCAGGGTAAGGTATTAAGTAAATGTTAGAAATGTGAATACATTGCTTTAATCTGTATGAAATTGTCAGAGAAGACCTTTGCTTGGGTTTTAATTCATTACTCTGTTATAATGCCTAATGATTTTAATTTGTTTTTAATGGATAAATTTTAAACATTTTTAAGTACTGTAAATAAACCTTTATGTAACAATGAAAGTTTGGTATGCTGGCCTGTCTACCCATTATCTCAGGGCTCTTCTATGATAACACATCTTCCCCCAGTTTTAGAAAAGTATTTAAGATAAAGGAAACTTCAAAGCAAGCCTATACAGACTTAGCTGTTCTTTTAAAGGTTTTATTGCTTTGGTTTTGGTTTGATTTTGTGGGGATTTTTTTTTTTTTTTGGCATGTGTATTTGTTGTTTTGTTGAGGTTTTTAATCAAATACTGAATCCTAAAAGTTACAGATCACCCAATATCCAAGAAAAAAACTGGTTCTAATGCTTCTTGAAATGAAATTATATGGGCTTAATGTTAAAGGATTGAAATAAAGTCTGAAAATAGGCATGGAATGCCTGCATGGAATGCATTCCTGCATGGAATGCAATACTAGATTTTTTTTTTTTCTACTGTCAGGCATTGAGCTGTTTTCCAAAATGACATATCATTGAATTTATGTGTGTCAGTTGTGCTTCCTGCCAGTGATGTAAGACAGTGACCAAGAAATATCTTTTTTCTGGCTGGTTAAATTAATTAGAATTAGCCCCATTAAAATGTCTGTTTGTCACTGTATATATATCCACACACCTTGCACAATGCAATGTTGGGAATTATACATGATTACAAATCATGACTATGGTCCTCTTAAATTCAGTACCATGAAACCCTGGTTATTCAGTGTACACCAGTGGTTTTAGTGGTTTCCTTTACAAAAAATGCAACTTTATTTTTGCTAATAGGAGAAGCAAACAATATTGAGGGAAAAATATTTATCTTTGGGGAAATACCACTAAGTTTGCTCATATGTGGCAAATATTTCACTTTTTTTTTTCTTAAGAAGATAGTAAAATATATTTTTGTATGTCTGCACCATCTTTTAATAAAGATACTTGAAGTTATATTCTAAATGAAATTAGGCTGCAATCTGACTGGAGATACTAAATCCCTGATGTTTAATCCATGGATACAAAGGCTTTTCCTTACTCATGTTAGGAAGAAATTTTCTTTAAAAATTATGGAAGGTTTTCAGAAATAGTCCCAAAGAGACATTATTTACTAAAAATATTATTATATAAGAACTAAAGATTAAAAAAAATTGTCCTCTTAGGGTTATATGTATATGTTTGTATGTCTACGCAAGCTTATCCCCTCCTTTTGTAAGCAAGGAAAGAAAAAGAAAAAGGAAAAAAAAAAGAGAAGTATTATTGCTTGTCTGTCATGTCAGATTTTCTCCCAGCTAAAGTAATATGATCCTTGCTCTATTTGCTGTACATTTTTAAATATGATAAATAACATTCTCAAGCTTTTAGGAAGGAAAATAAAATATATCATTTAGTGAGTATAAGATAAACAGTTTGTAGCAGAAAGGTAATTCAACTTTGCCCTCATTAACCTGGATTTTTAATTGGTATGTTTAACTATATCTAGTAGAAGTATATAGCACAAAGTATCCTGACTAGCAATAGATCATTTAGGCATTCCAGTACTTTTATCAACTTGAAAACAATGCTAGTTATAAAAAAAAATTCATCTCTGGTACTTAATTCATCAGATTGTTTGTTCGAGAATGGTTGGAATCCCTGTTCTCTCAAAATTTCCATAAAACATTTATATTACTAATGTTCAAAATAGCCTCTCAAATATATGTGCTGAAAGGAAACTACAAAAGGCAAGATTTGGCTGCCTTCACATGACTGAATATTTACTCTATAAACCATGTTTGTAAATTTGGTGAAATTATTTAATGGCCAACGTTATTTCAGGGAATAGAGGTTGTAGAAACTCAAAGTGCAGAAGATGGTGTGCTACTTTAGGTACAAAATATCACAGTGTTCACTATCTTTCTTATTTAACTTGAAAGAGAGAAAACATAAAATAATTCCATAGAAATATAAAGTTTTGATTACTTAATTATACATTTGCAATGTGAAAAAACAAAGGCAATTGTGATATATTTTCAATTTTCAGAAATGCAGTTTTTGCTGTGGTCTGATATTCCACCCCCTGGCCCCATAAAAAACATTCAGCTTCCAGCTCAAAGTTAATGAAATTCCTGTGCTTTTTGTTTGTATCAAGGCATAAATGAACAAGAGAAAAGAGAAATATGGTTGTTTCTTATATACATATATTTTTGTCATAAAAATATGATAATTCTGTTTTCCTGAAAGATTTCTTGGAGCAATTTCCAGATCTGTCATTATATACTCTTTCTCATTAAGTCAAGTTAGCCCTCCATATTTCCCATTCCTTCCATGTTTAAAGAATAATATGCCAGAATGTTTCATTACACAGCATCGTTTCTTAAAGCAATCATGGTAAATTATGGACCTCTTCAATCTTCCACCAAAGAAAAAAAAATTAGAAAGGAAAGATTACAGTTCCTGCCAGGGATCTGACTAAGTCTCCAGCTGTTAGGACAGATGGAAAATTCTGTAAGTCTTTACATGGTAGCCCAAAGAATTGTAAATTTTTAGTCAACTTTTCATATTTCCTTATTCAGCTATCCTTGAATGAAAAAATGAGAAAGGCAAAAAGAGGGATATTTGGTATTGTTTTTTTCATGCCATTGTGACAGATGGAGTAGAATATTAAAACTACATATAAATCCTTTACTTTAGGATGTCTACTGTTAGTTTCTAAATAAAATTTTTTCTAAGAAAGCTCATTTTGGTCTGCACATAGAGCAAGCAGAAATTAGCTTTAATAGAGTCATATGAATATTTACCTGATGAGGGTATATTCCATTGGAAAAAATTTCTGGTCTAGTGCATCAACAATGTGTTTCTAGAAACTATTTCTTCTGGGAAACAAAAAATAACAGAAACATAACAGGAAATAAAACAGAAAAATGAAACAGCTTCTACATTCCACCTCACTGTGAAATATTAGTTGCCTATTGGTCCGCAAGTCACATTGTATAAACATCCAACTATGCTCAGAATCTTAGATCAGCCTTTGGCTTATAATTCTCATTCCATGTTCTTTATTCTAAAAAGACTCTTGATTTAGTAAAGCTGAAAATAAAAGAAGGAGAATGCATATTGTTGTCAGATAAAATGCAGAAAATCTTGCAATTAGTGGATTGTGACATGCTAGCAAGGATACTGCTCTGCTGCTTTCTGTGTGTTTTTATTGGAACAGTGTGATTTATGTTGGGGGTTTGGAAAAAAGAGAAAAATGTCATGAATAAAATTTTTTACCCGACCAATTACTTAAAATATTATTTCTGCTTAGTACATAAACATATTTTTGATGGGTGAGCTTATTAATGCTCTTTTCTGTTCCTTTCATTCTCAAGTATTTTACTGAATGTCCAAAATAACTTGAAGTCCACCTTGGAGAAAGAAGGTTTGCTGTAATACCATGTTTTTAGTCTAACTGCTGGATTTTTACAGTATGAAGTTTGTCAGGGGAGGTTTAGGCTGGGTATCAGGAAAAGGTTCTTCATCCTGAGAGTGGCTGGGCACTGGAACAGGCTCCCCAGGGAAGTGATCACAGCATCAAGCCTGAGTTCAAGAAGTGTTTGGACACAGGGTGTGACCCTTGGGGTGTCCTGTGCAGGGCCAGGAGTTGGACCTTGATCTTTGTGGGGACAATTCCAACTCAGCACGTTCTGTGATTTGTTTAATTTTAGACCATCTGTTCATATACTGGGCACTTAAATTTTTATTTCTGAATACAGAAATTCACAAAAATTCATAGATGCTTCTTTATTGGACAATTTACTGGACATTCATTTTCCGTGTATATTTAAAGGCAATCTGAGGTCATTAGTTTAGACTTTGGTATTCAATTTCATTGGCTCTTCTGCCCACTCTGATAAAGGAAACAACCACTCCTAACTGATTTTCCTTAAAAAAATCTCAATGTTTCCCTCATTTTCCTAAGAGCCTATAACCAAGGCTCATTTCTACCTTTGTTTTGTGTTGTGTTTCACTTCTTTGTTTCATTGGAAGTTGTTGCCAGACCAACACAAAACCTAAGAATTAGTAATACCATTAAATAATACGATTATAACCCAATAATTAGTAGCACCATTAAAACTAGATGATCTTTAAAGTTCCTTCCAAGCCAAACCATTCTATGACTCTACCATTGTATAATAGCTGTAAAATTCATCAGCCTAGTCTGAGGAACTGCAAATTTACTACAAAAGCATTATTGTGGGGCTACAGTATGTCTGCTGCTTTCTGATAGTGAAGACTTTCTGCAAATTACTTTGCCTTCATGATTTTTCTTCTCCCTTTTATAATATGTGCTGTATCTACCCTGCTCATCTTTCCCCATTTTTCACCACAACAGAGTTTCTGCATGTAAGGGAGCAAGACGTGCATTGCTACAGAAATCCATTAACTAACTTGAACTTCTTTCATTGTGCATTATCCAATCATAATTCCCTCAGGTCAAATATATAAACTTCAAATTCTTTAACTCTTCAAAAAAAACAAGATGGTTTAAAATTTTTATTTGTTAAATCCTGAGCAAATCTAAGAACAAAATTAGCTCCTGGAGGTTACCTTGTCCTGCACCTGCTCAAGCAGGGCCACTTAGAGTTGGTTGTCCAGGACAGTGCAGATAGAATTTTGAATATCTCCAATGATAGAGACCCCACAACCTCTCTTGAGCAGCCTGTTCCAGGGCCCAGTCACTCTCACAGGGTGACAGGATGATTACTACATGTCTAGAATGATGAAGATTTGAATGTAGTCAATTAAAAATGTATGGAGAATATAATCAATTAATAAAGACACATAGAATGGAATAATAACAACAACAAAACAATAGTAATAATAATAATAATCGAGCAGCCAATCCAATACATACTTAAAGAAATCAAAAATTTTGTCATAGATAGCACTGTGCAAAAGTAACCATATTTGCCCTTATAAATTGAATAATTTAAGAAAAAAAAAGAGTGAAAGGAGAAAAATAATAAAATTAGAGCAATATCTTTGTATATGTGTCCAGGAAGTCTACCTCACTGTCAGGTTTAGCAGGCTGCAATTCAAATGATAGCATATTGAAATAAACTTATTCGCTAATTCAAGTTTGAAAATGTCACTAAAAAATCTTTTGGACTATCTGGAAACTGAAGGAAACTGAAAACCTATAGCCTTTAAGTATGCTTATTGCACCTTAGTTTGGAACCTCTTGAAAATTTATACACTTTCACTGTTTGTGTGAATAAATCACACAAAACATTTTTTGAGACTATAAAATGGAAAGAGAGGAAATATTTTATAATTAAAATTTCACCATTTCTTTTCAGAATCATAATCACACAGAATCACACAGAATTTCTAGGTTGGAAGAGACCTTTAAGATCATCGAGTCCAACCCACGCTCCAACACCTCAACTAAACCATGGCACCAAGCGCCACATCCAGTCTTTTTTTAAACACATCAAGGGATGGTGACTCCACCACCTCCCTGGGCAGATGATTCCAGTATCTGACCACTCTTTCTGTGAAAAATTTCCTCCTTAATTCTAGCCTGTATCTGCCTTGACGCAGCTTGAGACTGTGTCCTCTTGTTCTGTCTGTTGTTGCCTGGAGAAAGAGACCGACCCCCGCTCACCACAACCACCCAACAATCTTCCAACTGTTCTTCATATACTTTCTCCATTATTACAAATTATAAAGAAATTTGTTTCTTGAAACATCAAAATCTACTCTATTAAATGACAGCAGGATTTCTGTATTTGATTAATTATTGTAGACAAGAAAAAGAGGTCTCATGGAAATGCACTGCAGCCTCAATTTAAGCAGCACAACTGAAGTCCCAGAAATGCTCAGAATCAGGAAGATGCTTCCCTTTGATGCTGGAATGTGCCTGTTTTATTCTCTCCTTTTACCTTGTTTCTTGCTGACCAGTGAATACAATGAATTGTAAAAAATAGAAGAAGGAAGGCTGCTTGTTAAATTCAGAGTTTTCATGGCATCTTCCCAAACTCTTTGTCTTTTAAGTGAGAAAAAGGAAGGTACACCAGTGTCATACTAGAATTGCTGCAGAATTAGCTTTTTTCACTCTCTTATTGTCTCAACACCTTCTTAAGGTTAACATTTTGCCTGTAGCATGGGCACATTTTCAGGAAACTGTAAATGTGAGAATGGGAAAAAAATAGTTCTCTTTAGTTCTAATAACAACGACAGTACATGAGTGAATAGGTAGTTTGCATAATTTTGTTTTACTTGATTTTTAGTAGAGATTGTTCTTGCAAAAAGTTTTCAGGGTATCTCAAAAATGAAAGAAATGAAAAAAAAAATCACCTCTTTATTACCCATTTCTTACTCTCAAGACTTCATTAGGAATGGGAAATCTATTTCCAGTGAGTCCAAACAACCTTACTTTTATATAGAACCTTTTATCTTTGGGGAAAACAAGTCCTTGAGAGTGAAGGAGAATACAAAACTTAAAACATTTCTTTAAAGTATCCTTCTTCATGTTATTTGAAGGTGATTGAATTTTTTCTAAAGGGAGGAAGAGACTGGAGTGTTGTCAGTTTTTTTTAACCAATTGGAAATAATAACAATGTGGTTTTCTACCTAAATAAACCCCCTTCATAAACCCCTTTGTCATGTTTGCATGTAGGTCTACATAAGCCAGGTTTTTTTAATTACAGATGAGGAGAAAACTAATACTTGTTCTACTTGAGTATGTTTAATGGAATTAATCCCTCTAGTGCTTGATATAGTTTTGGAGGAATCTATTGTGTAGGCTATTTAGCATGGTACAGTATTAATATTTTGAAAAAACAAAACAAAACAAAACAAAAAGTCCAACGTATTAAGACCACACCTATTGCATTTCCCTTGGAAGCAGAGTGGTGAAAAACAGTGAAAGTGTCAAGGACAGGGAAACAATATTAAAAAAACCCAAAAATAAAAAGACCGAAAAAGCCCTGGGAGCACAAAGAGCAAATCAAGAAATTTCTCTTGTTAATGCTCAATATTTCAAACAATCTGAAATACCTGTTTTGATGGTATAAGCAAAAACATCTGAAGTGCTAAGTCTGAGAGGGACTTAATTACTGTAGACAGAAAAAGCTATTCTAATTTTAAAAGAGTGAGAAATGACTAAATGACAAATAATTATAATGCTAAAAGAGCCTTCCACACATGTTTAGTAGACCTGAAAAAAGGGCTTTCTGTCCAGGAGGAGGGTTTTTGGGTTTCTTTTACAATCAGCTAAACTTATAAAAAACATTACTAACATTTCAGTGTTTACTTTAATGAGTTCCCTTGACACTAGGTACAGTTAATCAGGGTGAGGATACTTAAATGTTTTCTAGGTTGAAACCCAATATGCAAGCAAGGGACCAGCATAAAAGATAATTTCAAATGCATTTCAAAGAGCCATTTCAAATTTTCTGCAATTCCACTGCAGAGACTAATACAAAGAAATAAAAAGTTAAGATAAAAAACACAAGTTTTTGAATCCTTTAACAAAATTACTTTCCCCGCCAGGATTTTGATCATTAAGTTACTAGAAAATTTTTTTTGGTTTTTAAAAGAGTTCAGATTTGGGCAATGCCTCTCCACTGCCCAGGAGGTCTTTGTTATGACACTGTGGAATTCTACTGCGGGTAAAGGATGCAGAACTGCATTGGGAACAAATTTTATGTGGCTCTCTGTGGCTCTATTCTGCATCTCTAGTACACACTGGTATACAATAATGCAGACTGTTACTTGACTAAGAAAGCAAATTCACTGGGAATAGATTAGAAAGTGATGTGAAACCAAGAGGAAGAGAGCTGTGTAGAAAATATTCACATAAGAGATTACAAAACACTAACTGTGCAATTTTGGGAAAGCAGTCTTGTGCTTGAAAATGTATTGCTGAATTTTCATAATGGTTGGAAAAGATGTTAAATGCTTTTTTTAAATCCATGCCATCATAGCTGTAACAGGATGCTATTTCTAATAGCAATATGTCTTTTTGAATGCATTATTGCCACCATATATCGATGCTCCAAAAGCCACACACCGACATTGCAAATAGTTTGACTGAAGCAAAGAATTTAAAGTATTAAACCATGATCTAATTGAAATGTTATGTCCTCTCAAACAATGTCAAGATATGTTTATGAAGATATGAGTCCAAGACTGCTGTGTCTCTGCTGAACAGGTACCCAGGCATACAGCAATGGTAAGCAAAGGTGTTACACCCTCCCTAGACATGTGTGTGTAGGCATTTGCCATTGGCTAACTCCCAGATAAAAGGAAATTAGCAGCCCCATTTCTTCCATTTTGTGCACTCAGTCCATTAGAGCTTAATTTGAGCTTATTTAATAAAGGACCACCTCCACATTCAGGGGTTCTAATCCTCTCATAGGGAAGTCTGCCTTTAATTCACAATTTCTCTCACCCACCTTTGTGTGGTTTAAGCAGCAAAGGATGCTTGTGGAAAGATACAGACATCCAAAGTGAATAACTTGACACAGAGGACCTGAATTATTAATTCACATTATTTTGTGTCTTACTGATATTGAATCTTCAGGATTCTAATGAAGTCTGAGTTGTTATCTAGAAACAAATGCAGCAACAAAACCCCCAGAGATTTCTTCCTCTATGTTTAAAAACCCCCAAACCCACAAAAACCCCCTTTAATTCAATTTCATATTCTATGGGGCCAAAAGTCTTGGTTAAACAATTTTTAATGTAATTTGTATGCAAATAAGCAAATCATCTGTGTCTCAACTTCCTAAGCTAAGAAATAATATTAGCTATATTCCTTCTAAATGTCATTAACCTAATCACTTTTGCAATATTGAAATATGGTTTTTTGTGTTTAGCTTTCAAACAGCCACACTAACTTTTTTCCCCCAGAGGATTTCCCTTAATAGGCTTGTATTTAGTGTTTTTTTGAAGGACTTTCACTTGGTGGAAGTATGAGACACAAGCCTGTGTTGTAATCCTCACTAATATATTTTATAGTCATTTACTTGTGTTTTGGAGAAGGTCTGCATCAGAAATGTTCTCTTTCCACAAGAGGTGAACCTTGAATGACAAAGTGCAGTTACACTTGTAGTTACACTTGCAGTTACTCTTTTCCTGTGCCATCAGCTTTGCTTAAAGACTTTCACAAATGGCAGTCATCACTGCACACACCCTCCCTTACTTCTGTGCTTTGGCCTCTTGCAATCCTAACACTTCCAGAGAAATTCGTAAACCTCTTTCAGGTTCATTCTTTCTACAGCAAATAACAGTGGATCATTCTGTACTGATCACACATGTACCTCCTGATCCCTTCATTACTGTGCTTGTCCTTACATTTCTGGACAAGAATTTAAGAGAAATAGCTACCCTGATCATTTTTTGGATGGCATTTAAAAATAGAAGGAAAATAAACCCCTGTCTTTCAAGAGGATGTTCCAGGTTCTGAACCTGGCAACTGCATTTGAGTCAACCTGAATTATGGTGATTGAATGCAGCAGAGCATTCACTGGCAGATGAAAGACACTGCAACTTGATATTAGAAACAATCACTGAAGGCTTTGGGTGAATAAGTCAATGAAACTGGCCCAATTTTATTTTAAGACCACCTCCTTTCTGATCCTCTGAAAGGCATCATCTTTTCTCTAGTTCTTTGTAGAAAGCAGACATTTTTATACTAAGATTTGCAGTTACCTGCTAATGTTTCAAAACATTATTTTTGCAACTTTTTTCCACCCCAAGATTTTAAGGCAAGAAAAGGTTTAATTGGGATATTAGAAATAATGGTCTTGTTTTTAATTAAACAGAAAATGGAATGTTGAATCCCTTACAGTATCTGTTTTCAGGCAGGTAGTTTCGGAACAGAATTTGGCTTTGTTCCTGTTTGTTGAAATGCTGAGCTCATAAAACATGAAACAATTAGTTGGACTACAAATTAAGTAAGACTCTCTTTCCATTATTGCAGATAATTTGTGAATGCCAGCTCAACACGAATGAAAGTGGCTGGTAGCACACCTGTGGCAGACAGTGATAAACTATCTTTCAGGCTTTTGCCTTGCACAGTTAAGATTTAAGAAGCTGATTTGGCCAAGCCTGTTTAAAGCACTGACGTCTTTTTTTGCAGGTAAAACAGCACTTCATTCCACATTAGCAACAGACTGTTTCACTGATTCTGAGGAGGAGAATACCAATGAGTTTTAAAAATACATTGGAAATGTTTTACTAGACCTTAAAATAAAACATTAAACTCAAGAGTTGCAATCTGCTTCCTTTACAGTATTCATTGGGTTAGATGTTAAGAGGCTACTATTGGATGTAAAATGCTAATTAATGTGTATAGAGGCAATACACACAGGGTCTTTGTACAATAACACCTTTCACAAACATTAATAATTTATGCAACATTTGGCAAGAACAGGAGCCTCTTCTGTCCATAAAGTGTCAATATTGATGTGTTTTCATACTTAGATAAAAAATCCAGCAATAAATACAACTGTTGGTGGTCTGATAATTATAGTTGCATGCTAAAATGTGTACTTATAAATCCAAAATCATTCCCTCTAATCCCCAACCTCCTTTGTATTTTATCTCAAACCACATTACTCACTGTGTGATTCAGTTTAAAAAGTGCAATGTTTAAATTTATTATTATGCACCTCTTTGCAAAATAAATTTCTACAATATTTGACAGAGAAAAAGACAAAGAAGACACAGAATATTAATGTCTGAATTACTTCAAGCAATTTGTACCTAGGACCCATGAGGCTGGATAGAAAAGGGTGAAAAAAAGGGTAGAAACCCTTTTTTCATGGTAGCTTTGGGAATCATGCTATCTGTAAATTAAAAGCTCATGTATGCATTTGATTTGTACCAAAAGGGCCATATTGAGGATGGTCAGTGTACTGGATCTCAGAAATAAATATCAGACCTAATCTAGCTCTCATAAATGGGAATGGAAAGCTTCCACTTTATTTTAGGGAGGAGATCTATCAGGCCCATGCTGCTAATTTCATTTTAGCTTTGAGCAATATTGGCCTGAAAGTTTCCCCTGGGCACTGCAGAACTCCATTGTGTAACTGCAGGAGCTCTGAGACTTGGATGCACATATTTTTATCCATTTTGACACAGATAAATTTATGATCAGTCTCATGCAGAAAACAGATTATCTGTAGGCCTTATAATTCTGAATTCTTTGTTATTTAGGGTTACATCCCTTGACAGTGAAATTTACTCCCCTTGTCTTTGTCATTTGTCACCTCTTGGTCACAGTTTTGCCTCAATTTTTATCTCTGATCTAGTGATTTTTAACTTCTCTTCATCTATGTGTCTGACTTTTTCTCAGTCCAGATGTCATTTTTTGTGACTAGGTAATGAAAGCTCAGCTGCCAGCTTTTATTACAAGAAAATGCTCTATCATATGTATTCTAGTATCCTGAAGCAAAGCAGACCTTTATTTCACAATCACAGTAAGATGCACCTATTTTTTAATCCATCTCTCTAAGTCAAGGAAGTAGTCTATATTCCTTTCTGACAAAAAAGGGCAAAACTAAATGTACAATGCTGCTGCTTTAAGAAAGTCTAAGCTAGCATTCAGTGAGGGTAAATCATGCAAAGTCTTAGTTTTTTAAGCATGTATTAATTAAATATGAGCTCAGAAAAAAAAGGAAAAACATCTCAAACTACTCGATTTTAAAATCTTAATATTAAACCAATAGGAAAAAATCCGAAGAAGCCTAAAAAGAGAAAAAAATAGGAAAGGAGACCCCCTCCACAGGTGCTACATCAAGGGAACTACCTCCTCAAAAATTATGTGATTAAGTCTCCTTTCAATCTAATCGGCACTCATCTCAATCAGTGTATAATAATTTTATCACCTCATTTAACCTGCTGTGAACTGGGGAAAAATCAGGTCCATCTGTCAGCACAAAAAGGTTTTGATTGAGGACTAAAATATTTATTCAAAATGAAAAAAAAATTAAAAAATAACAGAACAAGGTTCCTATATGTCTCACATCACTAGCTGTTCTGCCATTGATATATAATGTCAAGAATTTTTTTTCTGTATCAGAGCGGTGATCAAATGAAGCTTAACAGCCAGGTAAACAGACACAATTTCTGCTTCTTCTGCTTTTGTAAGAGGAATAAGTGGAAGAATCTTCCTGAACTGAGCTCTGAAGGGGCTGCAGAGAGAAAACTTAATTTAGCAAACCCAAAATGAATTGAGAATGAACTACAGTGGGACATGTCATCATCTGTAAAGGCTGAATCATATTTCCAGGCTCGTGCAGAAGCAGAAACTGATATATCTAGAAATTTTGTAGAAAACTTGAATGCATCAGGATGACTGCCAAAAGTCACTTCCTCCCTTGTGGTACCAAAGTGTTGCACGTCACGCTGATGCCTCTTGGTGCCACAGATTCACGTTTCAGTTCTCCAGATGTAAAAGGATCTGTAAACTCAGCCTAACTTGCATTAGCAACTTCCACTCTTCTGCAACAGCTTCTACACTACAGATTTCTGATGGCACAGTCTAGCAAATGTAGTCCTTTTGCAAGCAAAGGAAACAGTTTGGGGCAATATAGTCCACCTTCTGAGTGATAAATTTACTAAGTTGAGTTGCTCTGGTCTGCCTCCATGGAGCTTTGATTAAGTCAATTTGCTGCTTAAGGAGAGGAAGGGTCTTTATCCCCTGCACTCAAGAGTAACTCTGACTGAGTGGTACAGAGATGTTATAATCTATACTTTTCCTTCACCAGTCTTAATGTCTAATGCCCCTGCTTAAAGAGGAGGAAAAAATCCCTTATTCATTCATATGGAATTTTCCATATTCATTTTTGCACTTGATGATTTGCTTTCTCATTTTAGTAAAGCACAGAGAGCTCTCCTGATGAAAATCAGCCTAAATAAGACTGAATAAGTATAGTTGCCTGACAAACTGATGAAGTTAGTTTAGTTTTTGTCAAAACTAAACTCAAAAATCTATTCTGGCTGTCTGACTCAACAAATGACAGAAGTACATACTCAGATTTCTAAAATATCCATTGCAGTAGGCAGTGGTTACTACACGCCAACAAAAAGCATTGGTATGTTCAGCTAGGATACAGAAGGCTAGATTCTCTTTCCATTTTTCCTTAATTATTCACGTGTGGTTTTTTCTAATGAACAGGAGTAACCTTAAAAGACTATGTGAAAGGCTATGGCCCCACAGAGCTCTCCACAGCTACTCTTATTTGTACGGATTTAAAATGTTTATTGAAAAGATGCTTTTTCTGTTGCCAGCATGCCTAGTATAATATAATTAAACTGGGAATTCAAGAGGAAGAGAATACCTTATGCCCCACAGTTTCAAAAATCTAATTCCAGTAAAATTTTTCAGCTGAGCCTTTTTGGCTCACTGAAGCCAGATTTACTAATAGATTCCAAGGAAGCATTCCTGGTTTTAATGGCAGAAAACTGGAAATGAGTTAGCTGATACATGTTGTCCTGTGTTAATGTGACAACAAAAAAAATCAATCCCTGGCAGTCAGCAATGTTAGATTGTTGTAAAATGGATGAGGTTTTGTACTGCTTCTTCTTTCTGTCTTTTTATTACTCTCTATTCATGCCATTGATCACTTTTGATGGTGCTCACAGTTAGGTTTACAGGAGGTGGCAGAGCAGCAACTCCACTGCAGGCTCTGTGTAAAAGAATGCAGTTCAAGTCAGATATTGTTCCTTTTGTTTCCATCAGCTGTGGTAGTGGCTGAGACTAGGAAACCCTCCTCACTACAGACAGCTGCTTGAAGGATCATACATAATGAGTTTCAAAGCTGAAGTAGTCTTCAGCTGTTTTTGACTTCTGACTAGAATTCTAAGATAAATCTACTGCTTTTTGGGTGCACTGGGCCACATGTGCTAACACTGACTGAACAACCTTTTGTCATGTTTTGGTTCATTTAGGAATCTTAGAACAGTGCAGCAGCAGAGAGGAAAGGGTCCTTTTAGCCACTTTTATTTGGGACATACATAGCTTCTTAAGAGTGAACCTGGCAGCTTGCATCAATTGGAAAATTATTGCATTCAACTATTACACTGAGAGCAACTGAAGTCTGAAAATTTCTACTTCACATTAAATCAGAATTGATTCCAACCATAAAAAAATTGATCTGTAGATATCCTGTGTTCATTCTTAAAGCAAACTTCTAAGCCCTACATCTTGTTGGGTTACAAAGTAGAGATTTATAGGATGGGGGAATCATTCACTTTTTTAAAGCTCACATTTTTAAAGAAGAGAATTATTTACATTTAATGGTAAATGCAGTTTTAAAAACAATGAAATGTAGGTATAAAAGCCAGGAAAACCTGTGCTAATACCATTTATTAATAATAACAATACCTAAACAAGTTTACTGGTGTAAACTTGTACATGTGCACACACACACTACTGAACAAAGGATAAATTGTCAGTTCAGGTAAATGTTCAAAACATGTATTTTTTTTTTCTACTAACAAAATGTTGCAAAAAAAAAATTTCTTCTAGGATAGATTGTCACAACTTAAAATAGTTCTCAGTAAGCCCAAGTCACGTTCTTCCAGTCTGTCTATGAAGCTGTGCAGGTTAAAGCTGAAAACCTAGCCCTTGTATGGAAGAACATTTAAAGTTTATAAAGGTAAACTTGGTGCTCTAATGCTCGTAACTTCAAAGGACAATTACATGACAGAATTGTTATCACATGGCTTAATGCTGCACTGTCAACCCTTCCTCATCTCTAGAATCTGATGGTGTTATTGCTGATTTTTTTTGGTGGCTTTCAGCTGCTCTCTGCATCACAGCAGCTTGCAGTGATTCTGTTGCCGTAGTTTCTCAAATATCTTCCTGTTATATTAGTAACTGCAGGGGAAAAGAGTTCTCAATAAGAGCCACCACAGAATTAGTTATCATTAGAATTGTATTTGAATATCATTAGCATTATAGTCTGTGACTTTCAGGTTGTATTTAAAAAGTGCTTAAAAGCCATGCTTTTCTTTTCTAGATCTGGTTTCTCCTGCAGTTCAACAGCTCTCAGTTTCTAAGGTCTTACCCATGCAAATGTGGAAAAGAAAACAGTGCAGACCCAGTGCTTTTCCCTTATATATCTATGCAGCACATTCTCTATGGCTTAAAACAAACAAACAAACAAACAAACAACTTAATTCTCTGCAGCATTACAAGTGGAAGCTTTAAAAATGCTTTATTGTATCGTATCCACTGAAAAAATCCTTTGTATTTCTATCACACAACAGATCTCTTCAAATACTCTTAGAGCATTTTTTTCACTGGTAGAACTGTGATGCTGCTACCATCTCAAAAGTGAAATGGAATGTTTGCTTTCTCTCCTCTGCTGGAGAGAATTAAACACATGCATGCACATCCAATAGCATATCACTAAACCACATCTTGCTGGACATTTTTTTTCCCTTATGGTTCATTGTCTTAGCTAGCAAATTTGTCTTCACATTCTAGGTCAGTGAGAATATATTTTTGTTCTACAGTTGCAGCATCAGCCCAGTAGGTTGGTGACTGTCAAAAGAAGCTCTTGTTAGATGCTTTTCTCCCTAGAGCAAAATTTATTCATTTTTCTTGGCTGCTTTAAATTATCCACAGACAATACTGTGAGGATTAACATATTATCAATAGACAATACCACAAGGATTACCATGATTTTTCTTCCAAAAGTACATTAATATCTGACCTAAATCCTTCCTGAAGTTCACAACTGGTGCTCACAATATGTGTGCCCAGTTTGAGGGTCTTTAGGAAACGTAACTGATGTCAGACAGAAGGCAAAATACCTGATATTAGGCAAGGACAGTGACCAAAAAGTGTTATTATTGTACAGCTATTTACTTTTCTCAGATTCTGTATCTTTTACTGAGCTCTTCTACTTCTGGTAGCAAGTACGTGTGCACTACTAATTCTGTTGCCTGACACAGGTTCCTAAAGCATCTCATATATACAGTGGACAGAGCAAAGCATGCCCCCAGCTACAAAAGGCAGAACATAAAGATCAGCTAAGTAGTATCTTCACCTTTGAGCATCATGGAGGTATCTTCTGAGGTCACCTCCTTCCACTCACCCCATAAAATGTTTCAGAAATTATAGTCCTGACTGTAACACAAGGGCGAAAATAGGAAGTGCAAAGGTTTGCCTGTGGTACAAGAGTTCTTCCACCACCAGGGAAGGGAAAGGGAAAGGGAAAGGGAAAGGGAAAGGAAAGGGAAAGGGAAAGGGAAGGGGAAAAGAAACTGAAGGGAAAGAGCATGACTCCTAGGTTGTGTAAAGATTCCTGCCTATGGAATCCAGGATGGAAAAGCATTTTGGCATCGTGTAAAACCTTTTGTGGCAGGTTTTAAAGATTGCTTGGGGGAAGGAGCTAAGCAGGTACAAGAGGCACAAATATAAGAAAATAAAAGGAAAAGGAGATTAAAAGGAGCTAGTGATACCCAAACAGGTTACTGGCAGCACAATTTATCCTATCCTCTCAGTGAATCCCATTTCTAATTGTTTTAACTGCGTGTGCACTCTGTGTTAGTGATCTGTGTGCGAGACCACAGATGAACAGCAAGCCAGCTTGGCTGAGGGGTCTGAGGTTATGCCAAGTGCCAGTCTACAAGAGAGGCACAAGGTTGAAGGGGCTGTGGGGCTCAGGCCACCTGCTGCAGATGTGCAGCTCCAGGGACAGCAACTGGCTGTGGTGCAGGTGAGAGACCTCAGAGTCCTCTGTGTGAGTGTGCACTTGATTTAAAGTGAAGCAGAAGGCTTCAAAGACTTCATTTTCTCTCAGAATAACAGTTACATGTAGTCATTTGATATCAGATCCAGCAGACAAATTTACTCTTAGAGGCTACACGTCCATCAAAACTGCTAGAGGAGGCTTTTTCTCTCAGCTACTCTTCTGAGAATCTTATATAAACAATCAGATGGGGATGGGAAATACCTGCTATGTCCTGAAATCCCCTGGGTCTGGGTGCATCTAGCAGCAACAAGCCTGTACAATTGCTTCAAAGGGTAGTATTGGGGAAAACTGAACCTCCAGGTTTCCAGCTGACACAATGCCATCAATGTAATTATTCTACTTGAGGCACTGATTTAGCAATGTACTTAAATACACTGCAAAAATTAAGCAAAGGTTAAGCTGGGATGTGCATCAAATGACAAAGGAAATATTAATCTTATAATGGTTTATGCGTATATTTGTACTTGGGATGGACATTCAGCTTGCCTCCAGTAAACCTTCATCTGGTGTGCTATCTGTCCTTAAACCCTTTAGGGTGTTAAATCTGGGATATTTTTCACAGTGTAGTGATCTCTTTTCATTATAAAAAATAGTGTACTGCACCTGAGTGATTTTTAGGCACTACAGTTAAAACATCTGAGACAGTTCTCAACTGCCAGGTCTATTGTCCTGTCTCGCTGCACTTTAGAATCTTGCTGATATTTTTTAACACTCACTTTGGTTTTATATTTTAAGAGGGATTTTTTGCAGTTCTTACAACTATAAAAATACTATAATATAAGTAAAGATAAGGCTTGGTAGAGCACCTGGGACTTTCAAATACTAGCCTGATAAGATTACTTACTTTCAGAGCATTTTTGAATTTTGAATCTAAACGTACAACTCAGAGATTCCAATGCAGTCATTAAGACTATGTGTGCTTAAAGATGTGACACTTAATACTTTGCCAAGGGAAATATTCCTTTCCTCCAAGGACCTTTCTGTGAAAGGAGTCTTGATTTTGAGATACAATCTAATAATATATAAAGATATTAAAATCCAATGCTCATGTGGCTGTTATTCAGTTTTTGGCGGAAAAAACTGGTATCTGAAACTAGAAGCAAGATCTCTGTCATTTTTCAATGACCAGATCAAAAGTGTAGGTATTACCCCTCTCCAAAACGTAACATACCTCCAGTGTGTTGTTTCCTTTCCTGGATGACACAGGTTAACCACAATGTTCTCACTCAACTCCTCTCCACCTGCACACTCATTATTTTTATATATATGCATATATGTATATATATATATATATATATATACACACAAAAAACCCCACTAAAATCAGACTAGGTTTAAATAAAAACAAATAATACCTCTGCTAGTTCTTCTGCAAAATGCTCACATTACATTTGTATATTTTATGTAGAGTGTGTTCCATTGAAAGAGGATGCTCTTTAACTTTGCACAAAGCTAACAAATAGACACAGCTTGAAGTACATATCAATATAAAGAACATCTCATACACTGATTACAAGATAAAATATCATCATTAAGAGGTAGGAGACCTGCATGGGAGTCGACTGATTACAGCAAAAAGACAAAACAGTTCTAAGACGTAATTGCTTTCAATTAATTTCCCCAAATGAGCAGAAGTCAGGAGAGGTGGACATTTAATGGAAAGAATTCAGTAGCCTGGAGGATAGCCTTAATTAAATGTTTTTTATTCAATATTTTGTACTAGGGGGCAGGAGGAAAAAGATATTGCTTCTTACTCAACATCAAATAATTTCCAGGCATCTAATCTGTAGTAACAGAATTGTTCAATTTGAGATTATGATATGGCCTTGGCCTTTTGCAATTACCTCATTTTTTCAGACACAGTGAATACTTGCCATTCACATTAATACAGTGTTTCAGAAAAGAAAAATAAAATAGAAAAACAGAACTTGCCAGAGTATTTAATAACATAATCTCTTCATTAAGCAATAAAACCTATTCACGGCCATTTTGGGCAGATGAGAAACAGTTCACTGGTGCAATTGCTACAATCAGCACTCAGGACACTCACCCAGGACTGTCCTTAGCTGATAGGACTGTGCTAGAGTCTGACCAGCACATTACTATCAAATCCATCTGCAGCAAGGCTCCTAAGAGAATTATTGTAACAGTTTATGTTGTCACCTTTCGCTGTCACTTTTAAAGCTGCTCAGGGCAGAGTGGAAACACCCAGATTCCTTTAGGTTAAAAGCAGTGTGATTTCAAGGGCAGAGAAAAATTTATTTATTCTCCTGTCCTTTCTTATTTAATGCAGTGAAACTGTTTACAGAGAAGAAGCAGGATGGAGACATATAGACATCCTAATGTAGAAAAAAACTAAACAAAAACTAGGGTGATAAGTTTATCTTTTCCTCTGAAATTGTAAAGTAACATAAGCAGAATGCAATAACAATTTCCAGAGTGAAACTTTCGCACAGAATGGCTTATCTGCTGAGCAGAAATAAAAATGCACTGCCTGGGTGTTTTTAAAATGCTGCTTATTTTCAACTTGAGTGTGAATAGAGAAAGAAGTAGCACAAACTATTTTTTTGCTTAATTTTCTTCACAGAAAAAGAAGGTGAGAAGGAATTTGCTTTCTTTAAATACAGGCTGTGCAGCTATCTTGTTATCAGAGGGTGAAACCACAGGGTGTGTTACTTACCAACCCACTTTTCTGTTAGATATCTCTTGCCCTTTGCTTACAGTAGTAATATCTGGCATTTAAAGATTGTTATCTTTAAGTGATTTCATAGTTATTCATCTGTGACATTAATATTCTTTGTTATGTAGTACTGATGCTGTGTAGCAATGAAGAGTGAAGAAACAATTTTGTCTGACAGAAACTGCCACACCAGTTAATAGCTTAGTTAAAATTAGATCTTAAAGGATGTTGGAAGTCAAAACCAGGTATATTTCCAGATTGTATTTAGGTCAAGACATATACTTCTTTACTGTAAAATTTTAAATTAAATTTGGAGATCTAGTCTCTGCAAATACAACTACACATGAACACTACTCAACACTTCAGGGATTTTTGTTCCAATTCCTCATTTTGCTTGTGACATTTTCCACATTTAACAATCTAATTCCATTTCCAGGTTAGTTATTTTAGTTGTGTTCTTTTAAACTTTAAAAAAGCTGAATTTTTACAATATTCTATTCTTACAAATAGAGTTGTATTCAGCAGTCTATATCTATCCTCTAATATCACTGTAGATCTTGTTCTGTTGAATTTAATTTCTTCGTTTCTTGTGTACAAGGGGCTCCAATGGCTCTTGCATAAGCTGTTATCTGATTGAGATATTTGGCCGACCCTTTACCATCATATTGATGGTTTTTAGACATCCTGTGTGTCAAAATATTTCTGTCATCTTTATCATTTGAATTCTGAAAATGTTGGGTGTTTCTAACACCATCCTTTGTGTCATTCAAGCCTGTAATTGACTTTGTTTTTACCTGAACTTTGCCTTTGAAATGCATCTCTGTGTGATCTTTAAGTATTTTTGATCCATTTCCCCTAAGACCTCCAACATATGAACATATCTCTTCTTTATTTAATAACTTTTGCTCTATTAGAACTAAGCGTTTCTGGGATCACACAATCTCCTGTCCTTAACTTGTCTTTAGGAAGTTGGGTTTTTTTTATATATATATGATGCTGAAAAAGCTTCCATGAGGCACCTGTTGAACATCCATTTCTCTCCTGTCTCAGCACACATTACTCTCAAACTAGAGTTCCCATGGCAGCTTTAGCAGATGTTTCTGGCTTCACTCAGTATTCAGTTGAGACTGAATTTTGCCTGAATTACAAGTAAGCAGGAACTTCTTGAATGCTCTTTCCTAACACACTGAGTGCCCATTATGCCCCAAAAAGCAACCCAAAGCTGCAATTCTCTCCAGGGCTGATATGTGCCACATCAGCATTTTTCAAGTGCCAGAAGACACACCCTGTCACTCACCTTACCATGCTGCAATCCCGACTAATGATTTGCCTCTAAAGGCATCTGAAAACACAAGAATGTGTTTTTCCATTAATGACTGCTAGGACCCATGAGATTAAGGAAGGAGAGGAGTTGTATTGTTGCTTTTGATTTTTCCTATTCAGTTGTGAACTTTAGATCTGCCTCTCTTCTTTTAGATAAACTCTGTGGATAATATAATAAAAAAACAAAAACCAAACAGCAAAAACTCTGCACATGTCCTTAGAGATATAGTTAGTGCTGTAGAAGCCTCTTTCAAGGAAGGAGGAAAAGAACTGCAGATGTGTATGCACCCAGTTATTATTTTATTAACACATCCCACTCTGCTCTGCACTGGTGTGACTCACCTCGAGTCCTGTGTGCACTTTTGGTTACCACAACATAAAAAACACATTCAGCTCTCAGAGAGCATCCAAAGGAGGGCAATGAGGGTGGTGAAGGGGAAGCTGTATGAGGGGTGGCTTAGGACGCTTGGTCTGTTCAGCCTGGAGGAGACTGGGGAGAGACCTCACTGCAGTCACAACTTCCTCATGAGGGGAGCAGGAGGGGCAGGCACTGCTCTCTGCTCTGTGGTGACAGTGACAGGACCCGAGAGAATGGCCTGAAGCTGTGTCAGGGAGGTTTAGGTTGGGTATCAGGAAAAGGCTCTTCCCCCAGAGGGTGGTTGGGCACTGGAACAGGCTCTCCAGAGAAGTGGTCACAGCACCAAGCCTGACTGAGTTCAGGAAGCATTTGGAGAATGCTCTTGGGCATATGGTGTGATTCTTGGGGTGGCCTGTGCAGGGCCAAGAGTTGGACTCAATGATCCTTATTGTTCCCTTCTAATTTGGTATGTTCTGTCATTCTGTGATCACTGCACTGGTAGAATTGTTTTACTATTTCATAAAATATTTGCAAAAAATTTCTGCTTCTTTGAATCAACTGAAAAAGAAGTCTTGGCACCTGGAATAACTGGTTTCCTTGCTAGCAGAAGACATTAGGCAGGTTCATATCACTGGAACTGTCTGACAGGAGAGTCCTTTCCAGCATCTTCACACTTAGTGGACACAGGTCCTCTGCTCTTTTTGTTTTTTAGTGAGACAGAGGTGTAGAGCAGAAATACTGATCTTTGAGGCATATCTAAGGGCGGAGATCTGCTGAAATGTCTTTAGAAAAATGGGCACAGCAAAGCTGGTGCCAGGCCTGCTTCAGTCAGGTTTATGCCACCCAAAGGGGTAGTGAATTAGTCCCTCCACCATGTGCAGGTTCCACTACAAAGAGAAGTTGCTGGTATAAGTTAAAGCAGAGGCCAAACACAATGTCAGACAAATATTGTGCATGACTGGGAAATCATTGATACAGCTGCTTTGAGGAGAAAAGTCATACTATAAAAACAGGCTATAGATATTTTATATCCTGAAAGATACAATCTCTATTGCATTTAACCAGATAATAAAGTAATTTGTACCTAAAAACATAAACTTCAATATTTTGTTGTTTTGAGAAAGAGTCTCCAAATCTTTAGTGTGTTTCACTCCTTAAGGTCTTAAGGAGTTCTTGAAGATTCAGGTGTGTCTTTAATCCCAGAGAATTTTTTTAAATTGAAGACAATCTTTGAGTTGAAGGCAATCTCTGCCCCATAATTCAAAATGGGCTTTCAGTGGTCTCTTCTGTCCCCCAGCTTTTCTGTACTTGTTCACCTTAATTGTCAGAAGATTTTTTTTTTAATGTAATGTACCAAGTGCTTTCTGACACTTACTTGGTGAAACACAGAACTCCTAAATTATATTTAACTCTATTTCATAGCTATCTGCATGGCAATTGGCATTGCATAATGCATGAAAACACAGTTCACTGAGCTGAAGTCTAGTTTTCGGTATGGTTCTGACATATATTTTATTATTAAAATGATTTTTAAATGCCCTTTGTGTATTTGTCTAACAGCCTTTTCACAGTGACAATCTGAGCTTCAGCACTGCAGTGGAAGCTGTGGCCTTGTGGAATCCTGCATGATTTTTTTCCCCTTGACCTCATCTTTCCTCATGGTTGCACTTAATCCAGCACGACAAAGGAATTCCAGATTTCAACACAGCATAACACATATTGTTGCTGTCCTCACAGGCTTTTCTTTTCCTCTTGAGAACTGAATAAAGAAGAGCCATACAGTGGCTGACTTCAAGAAAAATTTCTTAGCTTCTGAATGCTGAATGTAGTGTCTGAATAACTGATTTTTTCCTGTATTGGGATTTGAAAGATGGAGTGTGCTGACATGGGTATAATGTTAAGCTTGTGCAACAATTTTTATATTTTGAAAGTATATCCAGTATACTGGACATACATATATATATATATATATATGTGTATGTATGGAGTAAAGTCAAATAATCATTTATTTTCCCAGGCTTCTCTCTTATCATGAGAATGAACACAATTGCTATATTTTCAGGAGAGATATGCTAGTAAGGAAAAGGAACTTGAAAATTTTGCGTGTGTTAAAGGAAATGGCCTCTCAGAGTTCTCCTTCTACTTCAGCCTCCATTCCATATAAAACACTAAAGAGGATCATATTTGAATATCAGATGGTTAGAGGAAAAGGGTTTTTTCACCTTTCCCTGCTGCCACTAGTTCTGCTGGGGGGAAGCTGTACAACCCTTAGACATCTGCCTTTCTGGGTAGGAAGCTCTCAAGCTGAGGAGCTGCCTTACTGCCCTTCCTTTGGAAAATACTGTGACATTTTTGCTATGTGACAGTACTGGCCAGCGTTGAGATTCCAGACTTAGGGAAGAATTCTATGAAAGCAGCATGTATAAGATTTCCAATGGTTTTATTTAAATATTTATTTGTATTTCCCACTCTCCTCAAAGCCTGTGCCGAGTTATTCAGCAGCAGGAATTGAACTGAAAGTTTACAATCTGGTAAAAGCTGTTGGATTTTTAACAAGCTGATGAATCAGGCCCTTATACCCTGAATCTCTGTGTGTTTGCCTAGATCAGTAAGCAGTTCCTCTGGCTCCATTCCTAGATGTGAACTTTATTTTTCTGATCCCTTTATGACAATGAGACTCCAGGGCTGACTCCTCAGGCTTTTGTGGAGCATGCTGCTTTGCTTTCCTCAGCTCACTGTAGTTAATGTTGCTTATGTAGATTCCATCCATGAGGATGTTCTGATTTATGGTTTAGGAACAGATTCACAATCTAAAGAGAAATGTCAATCATAATCACTTTCCCAGCATTAACTCTGTTGAGAGCTATAACAGACTTTACATCTGAATCATTGGATTCAGTTGTACTCCTAAATAAAGGGATTCTGCTCTTTTCTGAGATGAATGATAACACACAGTAATACATGTCCACAGTGCATAGTGTTCAACTGAAAGGCAATGCCCCACATGCTGCTCCATGGCTCTAATATATAAGTAATTTATGTGAGTAGTTTGTTCAGTCCAAAATACCTGCAATAATATGAGCATAATGTCACAGTTTAGCAGAGTGTTTAAACAAAAGGAAGGCATGCATTCGTGTGCGAAGATACTAGATACTATTAGAAAACCTCATACAGCAAAGAGAAACACAGCTGGTGCACATTTTTCCCCCATGCCTGTGGAGTTCATTGGCCCCTAATGGCACATGCTCTTGTCTGGATCGTGGCCAGGAACTGTCCAGCAGAAATCTAGTTTCCTTCAGCCACAATTGTGCCTTGTGGATGTGTTAGAAATTAGGCTGTAGGGATGATCAGCCCACAGCATTCAGCTTGGTTTTGTTTCCAACGTAACCACTGAGCCTGTACCCTGTCTCAGTGCTGCTCCATCTTCTGCTGGCAGGTAACTCCTCAGGCATCTGGACATGAGAGTCACTGCTCAGCCTGGCATCCTGGGCTCCCACTGCCCCTGACAGCACTGTGGCCACTGCATGCCTGGAGGAAGAGTGGAGCTCCCTTCTGCAGAACAGAGTGTGAAGAGAGGAGTCAAGGTGCTAGACTTTGTCCCTGCCATGGGAGCAGACACAGACAGGGTATGTCCCTAGATCCAACAACAGAAAAACACATCCAAGCCCAGGGGTGAAGGCGCTGTCGCAGTTAATCACTGTAAACTTGTGCAGACTCCTTCATTGCCCAAAGCTTCCTGTCTTACTCTGCCAGGCCCTTGGGTCTCTGACCTGTCATGCACATTTGTTTCCTTTTTTTGCCCTTTTGCATTTTCTAGTGTCATTTCCTTTCCCTTTAGAGAAACTAGGGAACAGCATCTCCTAGATTAAGCTGACTCATTACTTCAGAATCTTTCTACTCAACGTTGCATTATTCATTTATTGCTATTCACACCTGTGACACACAAAATCTGAAAATCCTCAGAGATCTTCTGAGTTGCAGCATTATCTATAACATCAGTAAGTCTCTGTAAGTTGCTAAAAGGTGTGTTAACAAAAGGCTTAGTTTCAAAAACTATTAAAATTATTTCTCCACTTATTGTGGAGGTTGTGCTGTGTGCTTAGTCTAACTACAAATGCCACAAGGTTCTACATAAATCTCGGCAGGATGGGCCACTCTGATTTTCTCTAATAAAATGAAAATTTAAAATACTAAAACATTGCACTTTTAAATCCATCCCTGTGCCTGTGTTTCAATTTCTTTCACATTTGTTGAAATAATTGTTTTGTTTACTTAAGACAATGTGAGCAGGGTTCAGTGTCCCTCCCCACCTCTGGCGCTCAGCAAACACTGGCAGGTGACTCCTCTCAGGTGCTCAGGGACACATCCTTGTGAGCAGCCTTTTCTGGGCATCACACCATTCTTTCTGGGTGAATTGCCATCAGTGCTGAACTGTGAGGGGATATTTTCAGAAGGGCTTATTTGCTAAATTGTGGAACATTTTTAAGTTTTAAGTTTCTCCTTCATTTCATTTCACCAAAGACAGCTTAAGCATAGTTTCTGACTCTACAACTGCTGAGCAGGAATTTTTAGAAGATCAACACTTTATGTTTTCTCATCACCAAGTGTGCTGTTGTTGAACTACACACTGTCTCCAGACAAGGATTTGTCTTCATTGCTTTGGGAATTTTTTCATGTGAATAATATTTTTGGCTTAGTTGAGCACAATCTTTGTTTCCTAAGTCCCAGGATGGTTGTCATTCTGTGCTAACATAACCCTCTGATGTATCTCTCTGAAGATAAAAATTATAGTTCTGTGATATGACAAAATCTAAAGATATGGCAAAGATTTTTTAGAATGTTTATTGATGACAACCAAACAAAATTTTCTGTATTGGTGTACTTTTCTTTCTTTATTGGGTCATATAACAAAATTTCCCCTAGAGATAATTATCCATAAAAGGTTCTTTTCTTTACTGATTAAAAAAGAAGAGCAGCAGTATCATGAAATCTTGAAATCAATTAGTATAGGATATTTATCAAATTGTATTCTTGGTTCTAGAGTACCCTTTTTCTTAATATCTGTCACGAAAGAAAAGATATTAAGGTGAGTAATTTTATGCATTCTTTTTTCTCCTGTATTGTCCTACCCTGCCACAATAAATTTTGATGTACAGTTAATAAACTAGAAATTGAGTTTGAGCAGATGTATGTCCAGCCAAAACAGTTCCCAGTGGGTTATCCACTTGCCTTAAAAAGACAACATTTAGAAGTACAGCTATTTATTTACATTAACATAGAAAATTTCTAAGTATTCAGTTACCTGTATAGAGAGAACCTGGAAGTATTAACTCTGTCCCAGTGAAAAATTGCAATTTTGAGAAGTAAACTCTGGTTAGGTTACTACTGGTAAATTAACTGACCAATACTTATATTGTGTAATCAGCAAATTCTTGTTAATATTTTTATGTGTCTGAGAGGCCAGGCAAAGTGAGGCAGCAGCAGACTGAATAATTAAATGAATGAATCTTATTGAAGTTTTCTCTGACTGGAAATTAAATGCCAAGTAAGTGAATGGAAATGTATGATGAAGAGAATTAAGAAGTAAAATTTATAAACAATTTGGCTGTGTTTACACTTGTCATTCCAAATGCACTTCTCAGCATAGTTGTAACAGTACTAGAGGTGTAGAGAAAATGTTCAAATAAAGAAAATCCAGACACACTTGCAGAAATTTAGTGAGGAAATGCAAGTGTCTAAGGTATTGAAAGGCTTTTATGTCTGAATGTTTCATGAGAAGCAGTTAATTTTGTTTGTTAAAATTTGGAGCTTTTATATATATAAAAAATATATTTCTGAGCTTGTTATCTATTTTTTTTGGAAGGACAAAAAAGAAAGCTCTTAAAGCCATTTGAGAAAGAAGGTACAAACTTTCAAAGATGAAGAATTTTTGCAGTATAAACAGATTATCTAAATTTTAGACTTCTAATTCCTGTATGCTGGACTATATTCTTAGCTGCCATATTTCAGTGAGACATTACTCTTGGCTTATATAGGTCATAGAATCCAATTTATTGAAACACAGAGGTGCAAATAATTACAAAAAAAACCCCACCCTGTTTTGGCTATGGGACATCCCAAGGGCAGTGCTGATGCTCCTGACTCCAAACAGAACATGCTACAGCATCTGTTGAGCATCAGCTGCTTCAGCATCCATTTGATCCAGGCCCCATGAACTTCTCCAGCTCAGAGGAAGGAGCTCAGAGCTGATGTCAATTCCTTAATCTTCCATCAGCAAAGTTATTTGTGGTAGCCTTGCACAGTTAATGCAACCAACTCTCATTAACATTTCAGTCATACCCAAGGCCAGAGGCATTTTTACAAACATTTCTTCACCAACTGGAGGAAGCATGGCATCTCCATTTCTCCTTCTCTTTAATTTTATGGCCTATTTATTACCTGTTTTCTGTAAGTACATTTTTCTGAGGTAGGCTAATTACCATAACAATGTTATAACGGAATACAAATATGAGTTTTATGTGTCAACAGTGTCTTTATTCTGTTTTCTGTATTATTAATCTACTATTATTGTTTACATAGAAGAATGGATTGCATAGCTCTAAAATTCTGTCTGATCCTTCCAAATAGTCTTCATATATTTTCATGCTGTGTCTTCAAACATATTGTACAGTTGTTATTTATTGTTTTTACATGTATTTTCCTGATTGAAAAATTTTATTGTATTTTTTTTTTTTCTTTAAGATTTTTTAATTTGAACTATGTTGGGTAGGTGGAAATGCTTGACTCCTGTTCAGTGACTGGGTAAGTAAGTACCAAACTGGGATTAAAAGCAGACATTTCAGAAGGAAGAGCTATCATACAGGGATATATTGACAAGCTGAAAGATCTGCAAACTATTCAGTGCATGATGTTTAACAAAGAGAAATACCAGCCTGGGCTGAAATAATCCCTAGCAGCAGTAACAGCTGGGGGAAGGATGTCTGGGATGTAGATATTTTGGAAAAGACCTAGAGGGCTGTGAGGATCATGCTGACCCTTTGAAGCAAACTCTGTTTTTGCTGAATGGATCAGTAAGAATATATGCAGCAGGTGATAAGGCGTGATTATTCAGGCCAGACATGAAACAGGGTGCTAGGTTTTGGTCCACCCTCCATTCAAAAGACAAAAACCAGGGTCACCAAGATGGGTGAAGCACACATATGAGAAAAGTTTGAAAAAGTTGGGACCGTCCAGCCTGGGGAAGACAAAACTCAGGAGGGGGAGCCAATCACAGCCTTTCAATACCTCAGAAGTAGCAACAGAGAAGGAGAAGCTACTTCCTGCACAAGGAAGCGTGGGAAAAGAGGCTGTGGACACAGGGGCAAATTCTGGCTAGGTACATCAAATAAATCTTCATGGTGGGGACAGTTAAGCATTTGAATAAATTACACAGAGAACTGGTGTGGTCTCCTTCACCAGAAATACTTGTTCTTGTCTTGCCAGAGTCACAGATAATCTGATCTTAAGTCCCTGCTTTCACCAAACAACCAGACCAGGTGTTTTTCAGGTATCCCCACTGTCCTGTTCTGTGGTTCCAGAGCTCAAAGTAAAGCTCTGGCAGAGAAAATGTTTAAGGAATCCTTTTAGGGCTATCAGGGAAAGTGTCAGATAATCAGGATTAATGAATTTTTTTAATGCTCAGAAACTTTTCCAGTCTGAATCACTCGAGTCTTTCTTGAGGCACCAATCCTGGAAAAGCAAAGGTTGCTGTGTTTATTGGAAGCACAGTTTAAATGTAATTTTCTCTTGTCACACTGAGATAAAATAATTGCTTGCCCATTCCCTGGTTGCAAAAGGTTTAGTAACATTCTTGCCTGGCTAATTGTTTGATTCTGTGCTAATTCTTTGGCAATGACAACAGGACCATATCCCCATTCTGTACAGTATGTAAAGCAATTTTCATCCAACAAATATATCAAGGGTGTTTCATTAGTCAGATTATGATTTTCTGTCTTTATCACACTCATTGATTCAGAGTAATTGTATGCAGTTCTTCTGGATGTGGCCGGTTCCTTGCTCAATTTAATCAACTCTGTGTAAGTATAAACCTAGCATTTTTTAAATTGTTTAATTTAAATGCAGTTTTCAGAGGGGGATGTTATTTTGGAAGAAATAAGAATAGTAATTAAAAAATTATTTTAAAAAAGCAAAATCTCTTCTATTTTGCAAGGTTTTTCTCCTATCAACTTGTATTTCACATTGTAAATATTTTGGAAAATAGCCTTGATTTTTCACATCAAGTTTTTTTTTAGGGTTTTTTTCCCCTTTACCATGTATTCTACTTTTCACCTTTTACTACAAATGAATAAAAAGGGAAAAAAAAAGAGAAATTATCAAAAAAAAAAGGCTAAAAACCCATAAGCATCATAAGGGTAGAAACTTATCTTTTTTTCCTCACTTTACTATTTAAGGAAACACTTTAAAAAAAGTGCAATAACAAAACAGGGAACAAGAATGGATCTGTCCCGCTTAATAATTCTGTCAACAATCAGGATGGTGGCATAAAGGACACACGTCAGATTTGCAGAAGATATCATACAGGAGGGAGCAGTAGGAAGAGTGGATAAATTCCAGGGCAGGATTTCTGCTCAGAGAAAGCTCCAGGTCAGAGGGATGAGAACACAAAGGCCTTCTGCAATTCAGCCAGGAATGCCAAGTCCTGCTCCAGGGGTGGAAGACCTACAGGCTGGGGAGCTGCTCTGTGGAAAAGGCCCTGGGGTTCCAGCTGGCACCCGTGGGACACGAGCCAGGGCATGGCCTGGCAGCTCCCTGGGCTGCGTTAGCAGCACCACCCTCAGACGGAGGGAAGAGACCATCCCTCCCCCTGGAGTCTGGCATCCAGCTGGCTCTGCCAGTAAAAACCAGACTTTGATCAACCAAGGCAAGTCTAGGAGGACCAGGATGGGAGCAGTGGCTGTGTGAGAAGGTTCCAGGGAAGCTGGGCTTGTTGCAGGGTCCCAACAGCCACCTGCCTCTATCCAGGCCAAGCACATCAGCATTTCTCATCAGGAACAGTGGGCAGGAAACACTGGAGGTCCAGGATGGTCCAAGTAGTTAAGAGTTAAATGTGGTCCAGAGAGTTTGAGCAGTCACCATCCTTGTAGGTCTTTCAAGAAAAAGCCCAAGAAGCCTGGTCTGATCTCATACCTAACAATGCTGTGAACACAGGCCCGGACTAGAAAGCTCTTGAAGACTCTTCCCATCTGATTTATTACGTAATTTTAAGATATGCAATAAAAAGGGACCACATTAAAAGTGATCACAATTTAAATTGACTCACAATTTAAAACATACTTATAGGCACATATGTCCCCACCCCATAAAGGAAATAGAAATTAATTTCTGCTTTATTCTTTAAAAAACTTCAGCAAAGCTTCATATTCTAATAAAAAATGGAACAAAATTTTGCTTTTCTTTTTTTAATTAAAACATTTACTGAAGAAAAAAATTGTTTTGTTCAGTTCTAGTTTCTGACTGCTTACTATAACCTCTGAACATCTTATTGGATTCTTGTTTTGGAGTTAGATTAATACACACCGAGCTGATCATGAATAATCTGAGACAGGATCAGACTCTTACAATTTGGTGCCTCTGCATGTTCTGGCTGTTTACCAGGTTCTTATTTTACTAAAAATATAATGGCTTCATTGAGAATTTGTACTGAAACATATGCATTTGCACAAAATGAAATTTGGATTTTTTTTTAAGCAGTTGAATTCATAAATCTCAGTGAACCAAATATTTTTAGTGAAGTGGAACAAGCCTCAGCTTTACAAAATAAACATACTGAATATTTGAATGAAGTGGTTTTTCTTTTAATATTTTTTTGTTTGCTTCTTTGTTTGCACAACAGCATTCAGCTGCCCTGTAGAAAATGATAATATTTAAAACTATTTGATAGATTTCATAGACTTTGTCACAGTTGGAAAACAAAGAAATATCAAATTGAACAAAGGGTGTAGAAAATGCTCAAATTTTTGGGATGCTAAACCTTGAGTTCATTCCACTGAGCTCATTCATACCTGCAGCAGGTATTGGAAAGTTAGACAAATGGCATTGAAATGATATCTTGATGATTACTTCTCACAAGTTTTTAAGAAATGTTAAGTTTGCTGAGATTTGTTGGGAGGGTTGGTTTGGTGTTTGTTTTTTTTTACAGAGTATGATTCTTATGGAAACCTCCCTTACTGAGTCATTTGCAAGTAAATATCTAATTTCCACAACAGAAGTGTGGTGCTCCTAAGACAATTGCCTGAAGGTGTGATAGTGCTTCCAGTTTGTGCAGAGATTTCACAGACTTCTACAGACATTTGAGCTCCTTCTTCTTCTCTTCTGTATGAAAATGCCTTCCAAACATCTCTCCTATATCATTAGTAAACAAGAATCTTCTAAAATCACTACATACAGTCAAAAGCCAGAGAAAATGGAAAAGTGAATTTCCCAGTGGAATTACTTAGATGTATGATTTCATATTGTTGGGATTTATCATACAAAGTCTTGGCATAAAATTTTACAACATGATGTGAACTGACACTAGATTTCCTTTAATAAGGGCAAATTCAACTTATTAAAACTGTCCAGAAGCTTCTTGTAAATTCATGTATCTCTTGTAAATATTATGATTTACACTTTCACTCTGAAAAAATCTATAATGAAAAATTTTGAAAGAAAATATCTCTTTTGCTTTTTGTGAGGACAGAATTTAAATTAATTTTCCAGCTCTGGCATTTGATTTAGGGAGGAATTGATCTTAATGCATAAAATAGAATATTGAAGTTTTTTAACACCACATATCTCATGTTGTATCTGTGGCTAAACATGTATCTTTGCCAAAATCTGATGGATTGTTTTTACCTTCACAAAAGTCAGTATCTCCTATGAAAAATTCTCAAAAACCTTTAAAGAGAAAGTAATGTAAAATTATCTTATGCATCCAACACCATGTTTTGAGACTGATAGAAGAAATAAAAAGATATAAATGACTATTTGTGCCATTAAGAAAGTATTTTTTAAATCCTCAATTTTTCATAGAATCACAGAATCATTTAGATTGGAAAACGCCTTTGAGGTCATCGAGTCCAACCTTTGGACTTGTCAACCAGACCATGGCACCAAGTGACACATTCAGTAGTTTCTTAAACACCTCCAGGGCTGGTGACTCCACCACCTCCCTGGGACACCCATTCCAGTGTTTAAAAACCCTTTCCTTAACGACTCTTTCCATGAAGCAATTCCTCCTGATGTCTAGCCTGAACCACCCCTAGTGTAGCTTGAGGCAGGTGTAGAGATCAATAAGGTCCCCCTGGAGCCTCCTTTTCTCCAGGCCAAACACCCCCAGCTCCCTCAGCAGCTCCTCATCAGACCTGTGCTCCAGACCCTTCCCCAGCTCTGCTGCCCTTCTCTGGACTCACTCCAGCCCCTCAATGCCTTTCCTGTAGTGAGAGGCCCAAAACTGGACACAGGATTTGAGGTGTGCCCTCACCAGTGCCGAGTACAGGGGACAATCCCTGCCCTGGTTCTGCTGCCACACTATTGCTGATCCAGGCCAGGTGCCTTTGGCCTTCCTGATCCCTTGGGCACACCTGAATCATGTTCAGCTGTTGCCTAGCATCCCCAAGTCCTTTTCCTCTTTGCATTTTTCCAGCCACTTTTCCCCAGGCTGTAGCACTGTAGGGGTTTATTGTGGCCAAAGTGTAGGATTTAGCATCTGGTCTTCTTGAATGCCACAGAGGTCTCATTTCCTCTGTTCAGCCTGTCCATGTTCCTCTGCAGAGCCTTCCTACCCTACAGAAAATCAATACTCCCACCAAGCTGTGTGTCATCTGTGAATTTCCTTATCCACATCAAAAAATTACTGGGCAGCACAGAACCCAATACTGAGCCCAGGAAACCATCACTAGGGACTGGCAACTGACTGGATGCAACACAAATTCCCACCAGTCTGGATCTGGTCATCCCGACAGCTCTCATCCCAGTGAAGAGTTCACCTGTCCAAGCTGTGGGCTGCCAGCTTTTTCAGGACAATGCTGTGGGAGACAGCACCAAAGACTCTGCTGAGGCCTGGGTAGACAAAACTCCAGCCTTTCATCCACCAGGCATGTCGTCTGGTCATAAAAGGAGATCAGGCTGTTCAGGCAGGACCTGCCTTTCCTCAATCCATGCTGAGTGGGCCTGATCTCTTGGTGGTTCTGTGTGTGCCATGTGATCACACTCAAGATGATCTGATCCATAACCTTGCTGGACACTGAGGTCAGGCTGACTGAGATCTATGTTCTCCAGATCCTCCTTCTGGCAGGTTTTGCAAGGGTTTTTTGCAGGTTTTTCTTTGGCCAGTAGAAATTCTTTGAATGCTTTCTGATGGACTAATGGAAAAAGTGTTAGTTTCACAAAGACTAAATTAAATCAAAGAATCAAAGCAGTTTATTAATTTCTGAACAACATGTAAATAATAGTCAATTAACAAACAATACATCCAGGAGTCATATCTAACACAGTAGATAATCTGCAATAGTACCCACTTTCAAAAGAATTAAGAAACAAATACTGAGAATAATGCCAATAATGATAATAATAAAAAACCAAACATCCTAAACATTCTTCTGTAACTAGTCCCCGAAATCTTCATACCACATATGCACACATGCAATTATGTTCACACCCCCTGCCAAGACAGGAGTGTAACCAGTAACCCCCACCCACCTAGGCAGGGGGGCTGTCCTGCCTGCATTCTCCTCCTGTGGGGAGGTGGAAGCCCCAGGAATCTGACACTGATGGGAAAGGCTCAAAGAGGGTGTTTGCACACACCTGCAATGGATCCCACCTGCAGGAGCAGCCACTCACCAAGTCAGGACACTCCCAGCATGGGGCAGGGATAGGGATATAAGGACAGGACATGCCTCTGGGCTGGACAGGGGCTGTGATGCCCCAGGGCTACTTCTGTCACTGCCGAACCAGGTTTCATTTCTGTCCTTTCCACTGCAGTCTTTCCCTCTGGTTATAAATTTTCATGCTTCTTTTATACTATTCCCAGTGACTACTTCTTTGTATCAAATCCTCTTTATAATTCCCCCATTACTATTTAATCCATGTGACAATCATTTTCTTCTTGAGCATGATCGGTTTGAGGTGAATATTCTAAAAACCAGGTTTCTGTATTCAACACATCCACAAAAACACACGTACTCACACATCCCCAGTACTCACACTCTCACGTTCTCACCAGAACAGATAATTTGCCAAAACTGGGTTGTGGAGGCACCCCTGCATTGCTCACCACAGGAAAAGGGCGTGGCTTCTCACACTGTGCTGAGGTTACCAGCATGGACATTTGTGGCCATAAGTAAAGTAGCTAAAATTGTGAATTAGTTAAAATATTTCTTTTGAAACCAAAATTTTCATCTATTTTATTCTTCTCAGGATAAAAAGAATATTTTTTACCCCTGCCTGTTTCTATTCTTTTCACCAAGTCACCCCAAATTTCAGCAAAAGATTCAAGAATACAATTTTTTTTTAATTTCAAGAAAATGCAGAGGGGAAAATTTTGTGACTGGCTCTCAAGTCAATTTTACCATGAAGCCAGAGCAAGAACTTGCAGGAAGACCAGCAATACCTGGTTGCAATCTGGTCAGTATGTGTTCCACAGGGAGGGGACAGGGGGCAGCTGAGACTCCTGAAGGGGCTGCAGAGACTCTGTGGAGTCTGAATGCCTCAGCTGTTGTTGGAGCCTGTATTGGTTTGTGCTCTCCCCTAGCAGTTCTTGGCCAGGTTATTTAAATAACCAATGTGGGTAGTTGATATATACCTGACTTGCCGCTCTTTTCCTGCATTCAGAGTAGACATATCCAGGGCAATTTCATTGCAGAAAAGAGGTCAAATGCAGCTGTGGGATGGAGTAATTTATACTGCCTGGTGGGCTCTTTAGGTAGCTGGTAGGAAAACCACATGAATCTGCTCATCTGTCCACAACATTTTGTTTCAGATCCTAGTGGTAACTGGCATCACATAAAAATCAGTTCTTAAAATTCTTGTGGTTATCTCCATATCAAGAACTGAGCAGCGAGGCAGCTACAACACTTGACTGGAAGGCACAGATTTTTTAAAAACCTTCTTCTGTAGGACTTCAAAGTACATTGTAATGACTCACCAATTTCTTTCTATCACAGATCAAACAACATTTAAAACCCCTTTCCGTGTACATTGCTGAAGTGAGAGGCTTTCCATCACTTTCCCCAAGAGAACACTCCACTCTCTTAAAGTTCTTATTGTTAAGAAGATTATTTTCTTCATGTTTCACTTAAATTTGACACTGTATTTTACCTTTAAATCCTAGTTCTATTTGCTCCATCTAATTTATTCCAAAATATGATAGTCGTCTTCCCTCTTTGGATTTTTAGTGATGCCGGACGTAAAACTTGAGTACTAACACATTTATCCATAGTCTTTTGTAATTCAACTAGAATCAGGACCAGTTGTGAACCAGTGCTTGCCTTATTCCAGTTTAAGATGTATCATGGTGTTTTATATCTGTTTTATCTGTTTTATATCTATTTTTCTCAAGGACATCTTTGTTTCATCCTAGAAAATCCCCTGATTATAGTAATGGGTAGCTATCCACCTCGAAACCAAGAGCTAGAGCCTTGTGTCTCTGATCACAGAACGGTTTGGGTTGGAAAGGGCCTTAAAAATTATTTAGTTCCAACCTCCCTGCCATGGACATGGACACATTCCGCTACACTAGGCTGCTCAAAGCCCCACATGGCCTTGAACATTTCCAGGGATGGGGCACTACTTCTCTGGCTAACGTGTGCCAGGGCCTTACCTTCCCCACATGAAAAAATTTCTTATATCCACTCTCCTATACCTTTATAGATACCCTTTTTTTAGTCTAATCCTGTTAATCCTTGTACTGTTACTACAGGCCTTGGTAAAAAGCTTCTCTCCACCTTTCTTATGAGCCCTCTTTATATATTGAAAGGGCACAACAAGATCTCCCCAAAGCCTTCTCCATGCTGAGCAACCACAGCTCTCTCCACCCATCTCCATGGGAGAGATTCCAGTCAAGAATCAATTTCCAAAATCAATTTTTTTGGCCCTCTTCTGGCCTCCTCCTTACAGATTAATGATATTCTTTTACTAGGAGCCCCTGGAGTGGACTCAGTACTCTGAATGTGGGTTTTGAGAGCAGAGGGGGTACATCATTTCTCTTGACTACTTCTTTTCATGCAGTCTGGGATGGGCTGCCAGCCCATACCGCTAGCTCATACCCACTTTTTCACCCACCAGAATCCCCCAAGACCTTCTTTGCGGGGCTGCTCTAAACCCATTTTCTCCCCAGTCTATACTGATATCAGGGACTGCCCTGACCCAGAAGCAGGACCTTGAGTTTGGCCTTCATGGGCCCACACCTCAGGCTTGTCAAGGTTTGATCTGAAGGTTACAGTGTTTCACCTGTTTTGAAACTTTCACTTTCTCATATTTTCCAGGAGAAGGGAGTTTGACCGAGATGCAGGAAGAAGTTGGTTTGAGCCTTACTCTGTGTATTAATTGCCATCATGCTATTGGACTATTGGAGACTGGGATTGAAATGTGGGAAACACATCAAGAAAGTAGGGCATAAACAATGGTGTGCATTTCAAAGAGCTTGATTGTACACCTAAATATGCTTTTACAATTACAGAGACCAAAGAACAAAGGAATATGTTAATTAGATAACACGTGCTGATTAAAGTGAAAGATATGCAGCTACTTTGATTTTCTTTTAGTAAATACCTATTCTCTGGAATCATATTTTTCATTCATTTTCATCACAGTAGCCAGATTCAAAACCTATTTCATTTCCTGAGGCCTAAATCTCATAATATTTTGGTGTTTATAAAAGTATTACTAAAATTTGACAAAATATCAGGGCCACCATTCTTCACAAGAGTAAAGGACAAATGATTCCACAGTAAAAACATCACAAGAATATAAAATCAAACTTCGTGCCCCAAAGAGCGAAACACTAATGTACAAATAAGATTTGTCTGGTTGCTTCCAAATCTGAAGCCACAGGGGACTGGTTGAAATACCAGCTGATGTTTGCTGCATCTGCTAATTGCTGTACATACTGTTGAATCTCTGCTGTTTCATCTGTAGTAGCAGGCTTTATTCTCAGCAGGGATCAGGGTGCTCCTAGATTTTCAGTGAACATGGCTGGATTTTGCAACAGACTATGTCCCCCATCAAGCTTTGTTTAGCATTTGACTGCCATTCCCTACAGTATTTCTGAAATTTCTACAAGCACACAGACTGCTCTGGACATGCCGCTTTAATTTCTCCACTTGTCTGAACCTAGGAAATGAAGACAGTGGAGGCAGAATCCAGGGCTGGGGCTGAGAGCTGTGTCACAGTGGCCTTGCAAGAGTGTCTGAGCTGTTGTGCTCACCTCGTGGCCAGGGAGGCAGTGCATCAGCAGCAGGCTGAGGGAGTGATCCTTGTCCTGCATCAGCCCTGGTGAGACACATCTGGAGATCTGTATTCAGTGCTGGGCTCCCCAGTACAAGAGACAGACGTATTGGGGTGAGGTAATATTGGGGTCTTGTTTTTTTTTTTTATTTTTTAAGTTACAGAATCCCTTGGGTAGAATACAAGAAAAAAAAAGGCTAAAAGTTAATAAAAGGCATTAAAAGTTGCAGGAAACATTTGATTGCCCAGCTAAGTGTGCTCAAGAAAAGACCATTCATAGGAATAAAACTTATACACCTTATGCTTACTGTAATTTCTAAACATATTTTATCATCCACTCATTTTGATTTTCATTGTGGTTAACATCCACAAAAAACATGATTAATGTTATTTGTTTTTCTAAGTAAAAGAAAGTGCAACTGTGTCAGTCCCATTCAATTTATTTTATGCAAAGAAGCAAACTTTATCATCACACTAGCACAGAAATATTAAATATCTAAGTTGGTGGGCTATGGTCTAGTCCATAATACCCTCTTGTAAAACAATACTGTGTTGCACATGCTGCTCTTACATTGCTTCTCTCATGTTCACATTCATTTAATCAAAATATAAGAGCTACTTTGTTGAAATTATCAGAGAACACAAATAAGCCAAAGTTATGATACAAGTAGCTGTATGATAATACAAATTAATCCACTTGTCTTGGCCTTACCTTGGAAGCAGCTGGGGAAAAGAAGAGAATTTACATACGTTTTTCAGAAGAGAAATTAATAGCTGATGTGACATTCAATATGTGTAATGCAATTAGAATTTTGCATGAAATTCAGGTAAAAGTGGTTCAAGAGATAGTTTTTTGTATGGCCCGTGTGCATAATTCCCACAGCACAGTAGATATCTTTTTTTCTTTTTTTCTTCCTTCTGTGCATTGTATGTGTCTAATGCACTAATGTATAATGCACTAATCTCTCCGTTGCAAGATTTTAACTTCTATCATGATGACTTGGCTTACAGGGAACATGTTACAATCTTTTCTTTTGACCAGAAGTTGCTAGAAATTTATCTTATTAACCCAGATGTGCTTTGATTTCAGCAGTAGACACCTTTGACTTAATCAAGGACAAATTTTTCTCCGAGTGGGTCTGTAGAGATGTTTACCCAAACACCCTTCAGTGTTCCACAGTTACTGTTAGAGGGCTAAGTATGGAAAAGGAATGTACAGGTGCACATGGATTCCCAAGAACTGGCGTGGAGGTCACACAGCTTTTGGTAACGAAGGAAAGGTGGTGTCAGAGTAGAGTTGTGGCAAACCCTGTTCTGAGTCACTGAGATCTGAAAGGCAGTTCAACAGCTTTGGGAATTAGTAGATCCAAACACAAAGATGCCATAAAAATTAAAGAATATAGCTTTAACAATTTCACCACTCATTCATGAATGTGTACCTACTTTTCCCCTTAGTAAGAGAGAAATAATTTTGGTGCCATAGGAAGGCAGTTAAGAAGTCCTAGGAAATATCACTCAGTTCAGCAGTCTCATGTGCTCCCAGTAAAGAAATTATGGCCTTACCCCCTGTCTCCCCACCTGTCTCATTTTCTTTGTGCTCACTCTCAAAAGGAATTGTATTGCTGCCCTGAATATGAAACAGCAATGTAAAAAGAATGATTCCCCCACATGTAAGATAAAGGACTATATGACCTAGAATATGCTTTCTATTTTTCTTGCCGGAGGCAAAAATATATGAAGACATCTTCCACTGCTTCTTCTTTAAAAAGATACCAAAATTCTTCACTCTCCCTGTTGAATATATTTATTTAACACATTTTACTGTGTTTTTTTCCTAGATGTTACATATGTATGAATATTCATGCAAACATGACATGTTTCTAGTCCTTAACACAGGTGAATCACCCTTTTATGAACTCAACATCCTCTTTAATGGTTTTCTTTTGCTGTTTTCCAATTAGATTTCATATAGTGGAAAGACCAAAGAGTAGCAGAAATGAAAACAAGTAATGTAATGCTGCACATTTCCCCGACTCTTTAGCAATACTCTACTACTTGAAGGTTTAGAGAAAATATGGAATTATGTATGATAAAAATCTCTTGTGTAAGCTATTCATATTCACTGTGCTCTGTGAATTCACCTCCGATGCTGCAAGCTCCAATGTTATACACAGAAGGATTCAACTTCCTGCTGACAATATTGAGCTCATCACGTCTTTTTAAATGAGTCTGGAAAAATTCCCCAGTTACACATATGCCTGCTTTTCTAACTCATGCACCAGAGGGTTAGGCTGGCTCCATGTATTCCTTGAGAATTGACTTCTCTCCCTCTCTTTCCCTCTTCCCGCTGAAACATCTGCGTTTGATTTCTATTTGTCAGCTGGCAAAAGGAGGCTGAAATACCTCTGTGACACTTATTCACAGATGCAGAGTTTATATGATCCATCTGCAAAAAGTACCATGTGGTATCTGCTTTCCACCATGGGCCAAAGCACCAGATTTACAAAATTATGTGGGTATCCAATTCACACTGTAATCACCGATTTTTGGGGTTACAAATAACTGCCCCAGATCGCTTCAGTTTATACTCGATCACTACTTAGATTTCTACTGACACTGCTGTGTAAATATTGCAGGATTTGTATTTCTTCATGTCAAAGAAGAAAACAAAGCAAGGGATGCAGAAAGGGTGAAAGAACATATCTGATAAGAAGTGACACTCATGACAACTACCATGTGTTGATGGTCACAGAGCGTAAGTAGTTCTGAAGTAAATCCATGATTTTCAAAACAAAGCTCAGGTTCTATATTTGTCTTGAGTAGTGTTAAGGTGAGCAAAGTTTCCGTAGGGACTGAATTTTCTTGACAAGAAGCTTAGTTACACTTTCTATGACCTTGTGCTCACAGGGTAGAGTGAATGCAAAACTTTTTTGTGATGCTCTCTACATCCCCAGTGAGGACAAAATTCTACCAAAAGTCACAATGAGCAGGATCTTTCCCTCATAGACTATTTTAATGACAAACAATTTCTGTTTCAAATCCTAAACTGGGTTCAACAATTTTAGGTGATACATAAGTGTGAATAATAATTTAAAAAAGGGTAAAAGGAAGCAGAAGGAATGTATAGTTCTCTAACTTGACGGGATTGAGATGGGGAAATTGAGGGGCAGAGGATACATATATGAATGTCAGAGCAAAGAAGTTAAAGTGATGTATGGAAGGGAAGTGTCCTTAGAGTTGGTGATGAGGAAGCAGCAGCCAACCCAGTGACAAAGCTGCATAGCTGATCACTGCCATGTTCTGTTCTGTCTGGAATGTTAGTATAAATCTATAATAAAAGCAATAATATGGAGTCCTAAAGGATGTTATCTCTGAAATAATATTAAGCTGTCTTCTCACTTAGGTGCAGGTTCATTAATTCACCAAAACAGATTATACTGGTGTCGATTCTCAGTGGAGAGAGAAATTATCACAGTTTTGCTCCTTGACTCATGCTGTGGGAAAGGCTTAGGAGTGGCAACAATAAACAAAACACTAAGCACAGAACTGAATATTGACTAAGACTCAGTCATCTCATTTTTTAACTGGGTTTTTTTCCCAAGCCTTTAAAATTACCTAGCTAAAAGGAAACACTACCAAAAATGTCTATATACAGTTTAAATTGTATTAAGCTGGACTAGGTACTTGACCTCTAGTTGCTACACATCCTTAATTTTATGTTACTTGACAATCTAGATGTATTAAACATTTGATCCATGTCTGCTATTTTAATTTTTTGACTGCTAGTTTTTTTTCTTGAATGATGAGCACAGTTGGTATTTTTGTTGAATCAAAAATGTACAAGACAAAGGACTGCTTCAAGCAAGCCTATCTGCTGTGAAATAAAGTTGTAAATTGCTTTTCTAAGTATAACTTATTTATCATGGTTCATTAATATATACATTCATTAGTATATACTGTCAGAATTTTGATTTATGAACATTTACTTTCAGAATCAGGTATATTGTGCTGATTTATGTATGCTGCATATAGAACTTATTTTAAAATCTTAAATTTTAGAGTTCTGATTTAGTATGTGACAATATAAATCTTTCTGTTAAACTTTCAGTTTAGTTTCCTGATTTATATACACAAAATTTCATGGATCATAATGTTGAGATTCTAATTTAATACTCTAGTTACAGTAAGAAGTATTAGTACAATAAAATATGAAACAGTTAAGATGGTAGGATGAAAGTAATCAATGATTTTGTAAATTGCACCTCTGGCCCAACTTAAGCTGGTGTAAATCAAAAAACCTTCTTCACTTCAGGAACTTTCTCTGACTCATTATATTTATGAATCTTGCTCTTTAGTGATAATATGCAAATATAATTAGAAGCATTACACTCAGAATGGTTTAATGAAAGGGGAAGTTATATCATAGAAATAACTTTTCTTTTTGATCTCAGCTCTCTACAATCTTTATTTGCCAGTCATCAAGAACAATATACCTAGCAGAGATATGCTGTTACAGATGTTCTCATGAATGTTTTGGTACATTAACATATACTTCATTTCAGATAAATCAGGTGTTTTGATATTCATCAACTCTTAAAAATAAAATCAGAGTACAGTTCAAGATCACAATTCATTGTAATGTTCCATTTTCCCATGAGTTCAACTGCTATATTGTTATCTTTCCTACATAATATAATACAGCATAATATAATAAATGATCACATTTTGTTTTAAATATGAGGTAGTCAAAAAACCAAACATGAAATCATCTTTCTAGATAAAGAGAGGTATTCAAAGAGTTCAAGTTGAAACACTGGTAAGATTTATTCCCAAAAAGCAGCTACCTCTTTTTACAAATCCATTTCCCAGCCTGAGAACCCAAATAGCTGAGTGTGCTATGAGCAGCTGTGCGATCCCCAGGCTAGAAGGGCTCTCCTTTCTCTATCAATAGCGTGCTCAGAGACTGATGCAGAAGCAAAGTATCTTCCATTTCCAAACAACTATGTGTTATGCAAAATTATGTACTAGGTTGATGTGGCAAGGCTTTGGAGTTTGGTGGTGGGTGGGAGCAGGGGGAGAGTGTGAGGAGCTCTCCCCTTGAGGAGGAAGAAGAGATAGGGACGATGTGTGATGAGCTGACCAAAGAAATAGGGAATAAAGTTAAGCCTGGTAAAGAGGGAGGGAGGGATCGGAGGAAGGTGATTTTAAGATTTGGGTTTATTTCTCATTATCCTACTCAGATTTCATTTGGGATAAATTAATATCCCCCAGCTGGGTCTGTTTTGCCTATGATGGTACCTGGTGAGATCTCTCCCTGTTCTTATGTTGAGCCCCAAAGCTATTGCTCTGTTTTCTCCTCCCCATCCAGCTGAGACAGAGAGTGACAGAGTGGCTTTGGTGGGTACCTGGCTGCATCTGGCCAGGGTCAACATAGCAAAAATGGTCAAGAAAACTAAAACTTATATCCTGACCCATAAAGGATCATAAACCCCAACTTAGTCCTGCTCTCTTTTTGTGTGATAAGTCTGGTTCCTCTGTATTCTGCTGAATGAAATCACAGAATCCTGGGGAAGATGTGTTTCAACAAATTAGCACTTCAGAGGTGTACATAGCTTAAGTTTTCCTGTGTGAGTTAATTTCAATTGCCTAAGTGAAAAAAAAAAAACAAAAAACCAAAAAAACAAAAACCTGTTGCAACCACATATTCTTTTACTCCAATATTCCATTATAATGTATTTTCTACTTAGGAACTTCTTCCTGATCCCATGGAAACTTCCTATACACTGATACATTCTTATATTTTCTGTAGGAATCTGAATTTGTCTATTTCTAACCCCTGAAATAGATAATCAGGCAGGGATATCCATAAGCATTTTGTTTCTTGCTGCATAAATAGACTCTTCCACTGTGGGAGTTAAAGGCTTCCTACAATGACCAAGTGTGAAAGTTCCTCTCCTCCTTCAGGAGTGGAAGTGCAAGTGACAGAAAGTCTTTGCCAGCCCTTCACCGGTGAGGGTGTAGGTCTGCACCTACACCCATCAGGAAGTCTTGTCTGTTAGACTAAACCTGAGGTCCTGACAAAAATATTTTTGAATCCAAAAAGAAATTAGCTGCCCAAATGCGTGTGCCTTGTGCAGATTTAACTAGCAAGGATAGCTGTATCTGGCTATGATACTGCTGAGTTTTTCAGTGTTACATCTTTGCTGTAAACAGTCCGTGAGTGATGTGAAGGATGGTCATTATCAAGGGTGCACTTGTGAGTAAAAACACAGCCAGCAGAGAGTATTGATAACTTGTGCAAACTTCCTGGCATTTTTCCACAAACCAGTGTTTAAGTCATCCTTTGCATAGTAGATTTGAATGTCTTCTACATTAACATCAGAATTTCATGTGGAAGTGATAGTCAAAAATCATACAATAATAGTGCTCTGCTGTGGGTAACAACACCTCAGAACACCTCCATTTCAT
>LTAT01000001.1:11491375-11538852 GCA_003286495.1 Chlorodrepanis virens
GGAGAGGAGAGGAGAGGAGATATATTAATATCTATCTATCTATCTATCTATCTATATATATATATATATGAGAAATAATGAATAAAGTAATTCTAATAATTTTTCTGGTTTCACTTACACACTTCTCCTACACAAGGTAATTCAAGATAGTTAATTCCAGTTAACATACTGAGTAAATAACAGGTGGTTTAGTTAAACTGCATAAAATCCCTGTGTGAAAGCTATAATGAAAATTAACTATGGTTTAATTCAATGAGTTCAAATTGCTTCCAAAGTAAATCAAGCCAAATCAAATTAGGGTCATTACAGTTTTCTGTGAGACAGTCCAGTCAGGGGTTCAACACAAATTAGTCATATGACTTAAATAACAAATTCAGAATGATTTTTCTGAGTGTCTTTCCCCATGCAGTCCAGCCCTTAGACTCAGTCAATGACATCACCTGCAGAGCCCTCCTATGGGGGTGCCCAAGAAGGCAACCAGCCTGCACTGGCAGAAATGTCTTCTGCCTGCCAGGTCCCAGCACAGGAGGAGATGCCACAGGAGACAATGTTGTTCTGGTAACTGAGTAAAGTTCACTCAGAATATTGGCAGATTCTGTACGAATGCTGGCATCCCAAACTCACCTACAGTTAGTTCCCCTTTCAAAGCTGGACGCTGCCTGAAAAAAAGGCTTAAAAATTAATCTAAGAAAACAGAAATGTATTTTTAATAGCAGAGTTATTTAGAATTGGAGTGTTACATTGGGAGAATTTCTCACTAAATACAAAAAAGAACATAAAAATCCTTCCCCTCCTCTAAGAAATAAGCATTTCATTAATTATCTTTTATTCCTTTTATGCTGGTTTATCCCTGATAAGTGTTACCAAAAAGAAAAAAATGCAGTCACTGGTTACAACCAGCAGAACTTCATGTGAGGGGAAACCTGCTTGTTGAATGGGATTTTCTTCTCCAACAAGGTAACCCACCTAGCTGATCTAGGAAAGCCAGTAGATGTGATCTTTTTGGATTTCAGCAAAGCTTTTGGTACTGTCTCTCTCAGGATCCCTCTGGACAAAATGTCCAGCACACAGCTGGATAACTGTGTTAGGTGATGGGTGAGCAACTGAATCCTGATCAGGCCCAGAGAGTGACAGTGAAAGACCTCAGGCTGATGTCCAGTCACTTGTGGGGCTCTGCAGAGCTCCATCCTTGGCCCATTCAATAGTTTCATTAATGACCTGGACACATGACTTGAAAAAATATTAAATTTGCCAACAACACTAAATTTGGAGGAGCTGTCCTTGAGGGCAGAGAGGCTCTGCAGAGAGACCTTGACAAATAAGAGAGATGGGCAATCAGCAACCGTGTGAAGTTTAACAGGGGCAAGTGCTGAAGTTTGTACCTGGGATGGGGCAGCCCTGGATGTGTGTATGAGGATGGGGAATGAGAGGCTGGAAAGTGGGAAGGCACCAAGGGATTCTGGTCGATGGCAAGCTAAACATGAGTCAGCAATGCCCTGGCAGCCAGGAGGGGCAGCTGTGTCCTCCTCATGAGGAGCATCTGAGGTCACTTGGCTTGTTCAGCCTGGAGAAGAGGAGACTGAGGGGAGACCTCATTGTGGTCTTCAACATCCTCATGAGGAGAGCAGAAGGGCAGGTACCAATCTCATCACTCTCGTGGCCAGTGACAGGACTTGGGGCAATGGCCTAAAGTTGTGTCAGGCCAGGTTTAGGTTGGGTATCAGGAAATGTTTTTCACCTAAATGAGGATCAGGCACTGGAACAGGCTCCCCAGTGCAGTGGTCACAGCACCAAGTCTGAGTTCAAGAAGTGTTTGGACAGTGCTCTTGGGCAGATGGTGTGACTCTTGGGGTGTCCTGTGCAGGGCCAGGAGTGGGACTCAGTGATCCCTCGGGTCCCTTCCCACTCAGCATACTCTATGAGTCTACGATTCTCTTGCCTGAGATATTTTATCTGTCAAAGACACATACCAGATATATCTTTGACCTTGAGGATTTGCCAGTCTGATTCCAATCTAGCTGAACAATTTACTTTTGCAAGGGGAAAAAAGGTCAGTTCCAACAATCTGCTGAATTTGAACAGAATTTCAGTGAAACTTGTACTGCTGTTTTTTCACACACTATACTAGCCATAGAAATCATGTACAATTTTATTCCATAAAGCTAGTATCTACTGAGCCTAAGTAAACAGAAGGATGTCAGATAAATGGAATTCTAAGAAAAATATAGAGCAGAATAAAATGTGTCATTGTACTACATTTATGACAGCCAATCATTTCTGCTTTTGCCTAAACTGGTCACAAGCAACAGTCACCAACATTGCAGATGGTTAGAAACTTCTTACTTGATATCAACACCCATCTATGGTGAACTAACTCAAGCTTATAATACATCATATAATGATATAGAAATCAAAATTTGTGTTTAAGAACTGTATCAAGGAATCATGGAGACATATGGGCAGATCTGGCACTTGACTAATTTTGTTTGGAGTTTCTGAAAGAAATTCTGTGGACTGCCTTGGCCAGTATATTAAAGTGCTTAACTTCCTACTCTTAAAGGCATTTTGTTATGTTATATTCAAAATCTTTCTTGGCTTAAATATGGTTGCTGCTGCTTGTCCTATTCAGAAGGGCTCATGAGCAGTGGTTTCTTTCTTTTGTCTTTACAACTGTTTTTAACATATCCATGTTATAATTCCTTTTCTCCAGACTAAACTACCACAATTTCTTTCTTTACAGATTCTTTCATTAGATCCTGCACTAATTAGACCACACTGAATGATTAGGATGCCCAGCTTTGCTGCTGTTTTCAGTTTACATGACCCTTTTCCAGCAGCATATCCTAAACAAGAGTAATGTAGAAAGGCACAGCCATATAAGAATTCAGGTATGTATATTTCAATTGTAATTAATTTTTTTATAGAACATCGCGGTTTTTTGCTTATTGGATATTCTGCAGCATGCTAGGTTTTTGATTTTACTCTAATCCATATCTGGACTTGATATCACTATGATGGAGTCTCATCAAGCTGACATAAGACAACTATTCTTTGTGCCATGCTCTTTGGCACAATTTGATATGTTCCTCTTCTTTGACCACTGAATCAGGGGAAAACAAACCAGCATTTCAAATAGCATTGAGTAAACTCTTACAATACATGGATGCATTCTTCATTTTATGCTTCCTGTAATGAGTGGTTTGTGCACATGACAGTTAGTACATTCCACATTTGAGAGAAGTTTTGTCAATCATTAAAGAGAGACAAATCAGAAACTAAGATCTGAATAATGTATTTGCAAAACAGCCTGTGCCAATCTTGTTTTGACTTTGAGCTTTCTATTCCCTAGCAACTGTAAGTCACAACATTACACCAAAGAGCAAAACAAGAAGTTCTATATAGTCAATGCATGCAGACCTACATGAATGTATCAAAGCCATGCTTTCAAATGCATTTTAGAGAATTTTCCAGTATCTTCTTTTTTTTCCAAATGCAACTGCAAAAATAAAAATAATTATCCAGTTTTCATGTTTGAGCATAAAAGAGGTGCCAACGATTATGCAATTCTTCAGGAAATATGGATTTATTTATAACTAAAGGATATTTTTTCAGTAATATGCTTCCAAAAGTCTTTTTCATGTTGTAATGTATTCTATTTCCTTTAAATGCATTATATAGAATATAAATAAAAATTGGAGTTATGCATTCAGGGATAATCCTTTTTATTGCTACTATTATTATTATCATCATCATCATTAATAATGTTGATTACATTTACAGATTGGCCTCTCTCTTAAAAAGTTCTCCTTATGATGACCACATTCTGACATCTCTGAGCTTTTCCCTCTTTACACTGATTCATTTTGCCTCACTAATTTTCTCTCTGTTTCTTTGTTCTCTGCACTCCTTCCAACATACCTACATCACATTTAGTGCTGCAATTAAATATGGATTATACTCAAAAAGAACTATAAAGGAGCCCTGAATGATAGAAAGCAGTTTCCCAAAACATTTAAGCAGTCTGTCTCCAGTTTCGCAGTTAGATCCTGAGAAGTTTTTATGAAATAGGAAATTAGAAATTAAAGAGTCATAGATGGGTACAGTAAACTCTTTTTTTTTCCATCTCATTTTGTGCACTTTTTTAGCCAAACTAAACTGTAGTTAGCAAGGTTGTTATTTATGTTATTTATGTTGATGGATTCATTTATTGATATGCTGTTTAGCAATTTCTCTGCTTTTTTACCCAAGTGTAAGCCAAAATTGCATCAGAGGAACAATTGCATCTGTTCCATTTTTTGCAGTGATCATAACACAAAATAGCAACAATAATAATAAACTCTAGTACATTTTGATAGTGATGATGGTGAAAATTGGTTACAGATTAGTGTCTTGATTAAGAGGCAACATAAAGTATTTAATAAGATTTTTGATTATTTAAGTTCATTGACAAAATTTATGTTATTTTCTTACACACTGTAATTTTATTTCCTTCTCCATAAATTCTCCTATAATAAGATCTGACATGTTTTACTCGGGACATTTAATCATTATGAAAGTTCTTGCAGAAAGGGGAGTAGATAATTGAAAATAAGATAGTATAAAATTAATGATACAAGCACAAGATATACAAAACTTTGCTTTTAGTCAACTAAGTGTCCAATACCTTGAAACTGCAGCTATTGGATGATATTCTCAAAAGCACCTAATGAGCCTCATAAAAATCAATGATAGTTTTACAGTACAGACAGCATGACAATCTTCCATAGATTATGCACCCTTAAAGGAAGTGATTTAGATTTTATATATCTTTTCTAAAGCATAAGATATACTGATGGTTTTGTATGTAAATAAACAATAGGAGTAGTCTTAAAGATTCAATATTTCCCTGTGTCAAGGAAAATAATTATCTTACAAGTACTACAGCAAAAGGGCAATTAAAGTACAAGTCCAAACACCTGGTAACAAAATATTGAACAGTTTCAGGAAATCTCATTGCATCTGTTTCATTCATTTTTGAGAAATCATTGTGAAAGAAAGATCTATGAGTATGCATATTTTCTAAGTCAGATACGATTTTGCTTGCTAAATGAAATTTTAATACAAAAATCTTGATTTTTCTTTTGTTGATTAAAGATGGATAAGCTTTGGCCCACAAGTTCAAGTTGGAAAAATACCAGAAATACAGGTTTTAATTAAGATTTTTCTCTTAATGATGAAGTCTTGAAGGACATAGTATACATAGATAAAGATAACATAGTAGCTAGCCCCACACCAGGTCAATATGAAAATTTGTATAATTAAAAATAGAAAACAAGCAAAAAGCAACATTCAAACAAGAAAAAAACCACCAAAAAGCCCCAAATATAAACCCCAAGCAAAACCTCACAACTCTAAATTACTTTCTATGTGTGGCCAAACAAATACCCTGGATTGTTGGACAATACTTCAAAACTCATAACGATAATCATAAATTCACTTTAAAAATACAAAATAACTCCTCCAATTCCTATAAAAACACCCATAAATATCACCAAATTCCAATTACTCAATCAAAATACATAAAAAGTCACAATAAACACTAGATGGGGAATAAAGGTGACAAATCCTTTCTAAGTTAAGACCACCTTCAGAAAGATGTATATGTATCTAAGTAATTATACAGCTAGCAGCATTAAAAAAAAAGAAAAAAAGAAAAAAGAAAAAAAAGAAAAGTTCCCATTAAATGTATAAGAACAGTCTAAAACTTAGGGAATCTCTTTAAATCCTTACTTTGTCATGTTTCTTGGGTGATGTTCTTTAGGCAAGTTCTTTAGGATTAAGAGACTACCTAGACAACCCAGTCAGTATTTCATTTAAACTGCTTTAGGAGGGTAATAAGCAGCCATTGAGGGAACAATTCTTTGCACTGATTAAAAAACTTAGACCAGATGGACAACCTTTAAAAAGCTGGATTAACTGTGAATGGCTATTTAGGTTTATGTAATAAAATCTGAACATTTAATTTAAAAAACACAAACAACTAAACCCCCAAGTCCAAAACTCGTCTGCTCTCCCTATTTCTAAAGCCAAAATATTGAATTTTAATCTTTCAGACTACATTTGATATCACTAATTTTTTAAACTAAGGTACTTCCTAAGCAAATTCATACACAAAACCTAGTATAAGTTGCTGATATATTTGGAGATAATTGTTTAATATGAGTAAGTTCCAGTTTTTATATATAAGTGTGTTCCAGTTTTTCATCACATAATAAGCTTTTGTTCTCTGACATTTTGTGCAACCAACTTCTCACAATCTGGGGTTAATGGAAAAATTAAACAGCAGAATTGTCATCTGTGCATTGTCCTTTCCAATAATGTGTATTCATTTACACTAGATTAAAGCATACACTTTCAACGAATGAAAATACTTTGCAGTGGTGATGTAGCATAAAGAACACAGAGTGACTCATCAAATAGAAGTATAACAACAAATTCACCAGACATCTATTTATTTTTTTTATTTCAAATTTCTCAAAAATCAAGATCCACCAAGAAGTATATATAGAGCTCTGTTAGTGTGTAAATCCTTGAAGTTGTCTCCATGCTCCAACCTCCAAAACCTAACTTCATAAAACATGTTTCCACTCTCCAGATAGTCAGTATCCTGAAGCAGACATTGGTAAAACTAGAACATTCATGATGAAAACTGAGAGAAAAAAATCACTTCAGATTACCACCTTAAATACAACACGATGCTTTTGGAGTTTTTTCCATTCGGGGAAAAAAACAAAACAAAAAACCAAACCAAAATCAAAACCAAAAAACCCAGAAAACCAAACAAAAAAACTACACCAAGAAAAAAAAAAAACTAAAAACTTCACCACAAAAGAAGGAAAAGAGAGACTGATTTTCTCTCCCTGCACTCTTTAATTTTTAGTGAGTATCAAGTTCTTCCCTTCTAACCTTTGTTTATAGCTCATTCCTTTGATAGTCATGATGAAACATCATTCTAATACTGTTATGCTCTTTCATTCAGGAATAAAAAGGTGAAAAAGAGACTGCACACTTGTAGAATACTATTGAATTAATTAGAATATGCCTGAACAATCATTCTAAAGAAAAAATCCCAAATTATGACCAACTTAAACCCATTTAACTACATTAATTTGCTGTTCTTGAAGCCCATTTCATTACAAAATTAAATTTCCAAATTTTTTGCATAGATTAAACAAATCTGTGGATATAAAATATATATATAAATATACCAGCAGTATAGCTTTGAGGGGGCTGACTTAAAAGTATCTAGAATTCTCAGGTAGAGAACTATACACACCAAAATCAAGACATATCTAAAAAAAAAAATAAAAAATTTAAAGCTGATGCAAAGCATCTGGTAGAAATTTATGCTCTGCTAATGCAATCTCTGCAGGGTTAGAAACAGCACCATTTTCATCCTTGTTTTGCTTTGTCCACAGGGGTAATTTATATGTTAGTAAGCTGGTGAGGAAGAAAGAGTAATAATACAAAAATTGTTTCAGAATATTGAGAGCAAGGTTCACATCTTATTCTGTCTGTCTCAAAACTTAGTTACAGATTGCAATCAAAATTTTCAGTATTGATAAACTTGACACAGTTACCTCGGGGCAGTAAAGTGCATGTTAGAATATCAACTCTTACTGCGCTGCATACGAAACCGGGCAAACCCTCAATTCTGTCTGTCAGTCATAAAAGGAATGAGAAAAAATAAACTCTGTACTGCCCAGGAATGAAATAAGCTTCCTAGAGGTTACGTTTCATAAGCCCTAACAATTAATAGAATTTTTAAAGTGTAAATCCTGTCTAAAGAAAAAGAAAATTAATATATGTGAAATAATGGTGAATGTTCTTATTATCCACGTGTCTAATCCTTCACTGAATCTTCCTAAGCTCTTGGCCTCAATTATATCTCAAGGCAATGAGTTTTTAATGTATCAATTTTCACTTAACACTAAATTTCTTTTTTTTTCTTTCATTGTATAATAAAAAAAGGTTAAAAGAACTATATTCAGATTTACCTGTAGTTTCTGAATCTCTATAGCTTTATAGGCATCTCTATATTAACAATTTAAAATCAGGCAATACTATGGTTTTGAAGAGAATCCTGCCCTTATGCTCATTTTCTGCATTTGGTTTGCAGACTGTTTTTGCAGAGTAGCTTTCTCTTTTGCACAAATTCTCTTGTGAGAAAGCTAAACAAGACCCAAATATTCTCTCCTGTTCCAAGGGGGCATCAAGTTGTGAATTGGGTCATGGTCACACAGCCAATGGGTACCATGACACAGACTCTCTTCACATGCCAATAACAAGGCTCTTGAGCTACTCTGGCCACCTGAAGGGGTCCTTGTGTGTCATAAAAGGGGCAAGCACTGCACTCAGCATCTTCTAGCTTTCTGCTCATAAGCCTGGAACTGCTCTTCCGTCTCAGAGACCTTTGTCATCACTTGAGCTAAGAGAGATTTGCCCACTCGGATCTGGTTTGACACTTCATGATAAGTCATGGACTGCAAAATTCACCTGGAGAGCAGCTCTCCCCTACTCTCGATTTGAAGATGAATGTAGGCTCTGAAAATTGGAAGGGAGTGTGCCAAAAACCAGCTCATGGCTGGGCACCTGAGCTGCTCCCTCACCACCAAACATTCCTGCATAAACTGGGACAGTTCTTCAATAAAATCACTAAAAAGGAAGAACTGGCAAGTACTGTTTCATTTTTCCAACTGGAAGTATAACAGAACTGGCAGTCCAGTGTTCTGCTGCAGTCAAATGATGAACACTCCACTCTGACACTTTCTGTGGACACTGAGGAAACAAAAAGAACAGTTGGTTGGGCAGCAGCCACCACACAATGCAATTTTGAAATATGGTTTAGAAGCAGCAACATCATGAATATAAATTATATTTTATTCTTGTATGGATTACAAAGGTAAAGGTGATAGGAACACACAAATGCAATGTGGTAATAATTATCCACATAAAAAAGATTAAATGAAACTGTGATTCCTAAGCAGATACGTGGAAGTGTGTATAGTCAAAGAAAAAAACATTTACTGAATAAGTTTTCATCAGAGAACTTGAAATCATATGTACATAGGCACATTTGGCCAAAGTATCCAGCTTTATCTAATGTAAACTCCATGAACCACATACAACAGAAATATGAGGAACAACAGAACCGTCTATTTCACCTAATGATCTGCTCCTGTTTAATCAGGAGGAAACCTGCATCAGCACCTCTCCGTCTTTGTGGTCAAAATATCAATCTTCCCATTTTCTGGATATCCTCTGTGCCTTTATTCATGGCACACGATCCTAAATCATTTTAATTCCATCTACCACTTTTCCAAAAATAAAATGAGAACCAAGCAATCAATTTCAGATGCAATGTCTCATAATGGAGATACTTGTACTACTATTACTATTAGTTTATATTTTCTTCCACATCTGTCTTTTTTATTATGACAGTACTGTCATATTTTCTTCTAGATATGCAGAGTAATTTTAAACAAACTTCTAGATTCACACTGAAGACTCTTGTATTTCTTCAGTTTATGTTAACTGACAGTTTTCAGTTAAGTATTCTTTCCAGTATGAATCATCTGGCATGTCTAAGCCACTTTTACATGCCATGATGATATTCATGTAATTTGTGTGGGCCACTCAGATACTGTGCTGATTATGACTTGGAGCAGTGGTTTTTTCACAGTGCCCAGTATGGGGAGGTGGTTTGGATTTTTTCTGAAAACAGTGTTGATAACAGGTTTATTTTTGTTCTTGCTGGGCACTACTTGCACAGAAGCAAGGCCTCTTCTGCTCCTTGTGCCACACCACTGGAGAGGAGGCTGGAAGTGCACAAAAAGCTGGGAGAGGACACAGGACCAGTGACCCCAAATGACAAAGGGGATATCCTAAATCATGTGACACCATGCTCAGTATGTGGAGGAAAAAGGAGGGAGGGCAGACATTCAGAGTGTGGTGCTCTTTTTCCCAATTCATCATTACCAGGTGGAGCCCTGCTCTCCTGGCAATGGCTGATCACTTGCCTGCACTGAAGAGTTCATTCACCTCACTTGGGCAGAGGTGAATGAACTCTTCCTTTCGCTTTGCTTTGCAAGCTTTTGCTTTCCCCATTAAACTGCCCTTACCACAACCCCCAGGTTTCCTCACTTTCACTGCTCTGGTTCTCTCCCCCATCCTGTGGGTGTGGTGGTTGGCAGCAGGTGTTAAACCACAGTGGTTACCCATCCAGTCCGACTTTTCCTTTTGTTTCATTGACTGTGTCACTGGTCACTTACTTTTGCACATTGCTCACAAACAGCAAACAGTTTTACTATCACGGAATCAAAAGGTATGTAGGTATGTTTCATTTCTCACAGGTAAAATGGTTCTTTTTTCTTTATTTTCTATCTGGTACAATTGCATCTTATACCTCCACATTGTACTGCATTGCATTTTATTGTCCTTAATATATTATTTTACACTACATCAAAGTAAAAAAAAAAAAAAGGAATTGTCATCTTTTCTGAGCACACTTGAGTGATTTATCAAATACTGCTGGTTCAAAACCTTATTCTACTTCCATAAAAGACCACATTCTACCCCACTATTTTTTTTTCTTTTTTATGCTCTGTGGATGGCTTCAGTTGAATTCCCACCTTTTCCCAGAAGCTGGACTAACCTGACCTCTTAAGAGCTCTGTAAAGTCTTTTCAGATGCCATTGGTGACATTCAGAAGTCACAACTACTTTTTGTAAATGTAAAGAATAATCTTTATTTTAGACATAGTCTGTAGTCATGTACCAGTCTGGATTCATGCTTTTTCATGTTTAATGTAAATGTCAGATTAACGCAGTTTAAAGCATTTATGAAAGTGGGACTGAGGAGGTATCCAAGTATTTATTATATGTACTTAACTCTTACATAGTTGTTGAAAGTGATATGTCTTAAATTACAGCAATTTTGGGCTGGCAGTGGGGTGCTTTCTTACAGGACATTACATAAATTGTAAATGTCTTCCCAAAGCATGATCATCAATCAAAACTAGCAATGATAATGTTGCCAGCAAAATTAGAAACAAGCTGTCAAGAAGCAAATACAAAAATTATTATGGAAGAAACTCGAATTTATGTATAGCTCTAAAAAATTACTTTTCTCCAGCAAAGGAAGATAATAATTTTTTGTCTTTTCTGTCACATTTAGGGACATGTCCTAATAAAAGTTAATATTTACAAAATTAGTGAAACGGTTACTGCATTTGCTGCATAGATCTATTATTAACCAGTGGAAACCTGGTTAAAAAAACAGGCAGGAAAAAAAGGAATGACTATGGGTTATCACTTTTCATCAAACTCTTCAGATAATGCTAAAAAACATAGAAACATTGTTTGCAATTAAAAAAAATAAAGAAAATGAAAAGGCATTGATTCATTCCCTTCTCCCACCAACTGTAAAAAGAGTTTTGATTAAAAAGATCAAATTTTCAAAATTCAGTGAAAGAAAGAATCCAAACTGATCCTCTATTAATAAAACAATAACTTTGGAGACTCCAAATACTGTCCATCAAATTGCCATTGAGAAATGATTAAGCATTAAATATGAGAGGTGTAATTTTTTTCTTGTTTCAAAATGTCTGTCTTACAACTTCACTGTTATGTATACTATAGAATTTTCAACTAAAATAAAGGGAAAGAAAAAAGAAAAGTTAAAAGAAACAAATAGGCTGATTATTACACTTGTTACACCTATCACTTGAAAAACAGTCTATAAGGCTTGACAATTTTCATGGCCTTAAATAATTAACTGCAGACTAAAAGGCTTAGCAAATATGATTTGTCAATTAATAAATGTTATTGATTTAAAAACATAATACCATTACACAGTGCTAGAACCATCGATTTTACATGATACAACTGTATACGTTCTAAGTAAACGTTGCTCCCTAAAATTCCTTTCTCCCTTAAAAATGAAAATAAATTGCAATGATAATTTCTTAATGAAGCATGTACAAATATTCAGTTTCATTTTGAATTACTAGCTAGCTAGCATACTGGATGACTAATGGGTTGTTCAATCATAATAAAATCAATTTCATCTTTCCAGTGTGATATACAAAGTTATGATTTCTTTTTAAAATTACAACCTTCTCTGTAGTGTTTTGAATAAATAGCTATTAAGAAGCTGAAAGATTTTGCAAACTTATGCCTATACTTTAAATAAGTAATAAAGTAAGCATGTAAAATAAGTTCAGTGAACTCATTTTTGGAAGACCTTTTAGCATCAACTTTAAAAAAAGATGAAAACAAAACCTAAAAAAAAGCAATTTAAAGAAAAAATAAGCGAAGACATATTACCCTGTTATCATTGCTGCAGTTTTTCTCAGTTGCAGTGATGTAACATTTGAACTCATGTCAGTTTTACATACTGAGGAAGATTAAATGTCTTCTTACTTCTTCCCTAACTAAAAAGTGTAGTAGTTACACGACACTGCCAGTGAAAGATGAGAGGAATGATAGTATCTGACTTTCATTATAATGCTGTCTTTGTGATAACAGCTCTTTACCAAGCATTCATACAGTAACCTTATATCTAGAAATCTAAAATTGAATGGCTGTGGAGTGATGTTGCACACTAACAACTACTGTAGCATGATTTAGCTAAGCAACATCAATTTCTTCCCAGCCCATAAAGCAAAATCCATCCAGCCTTTATATTGAAACATCTCCAAGCAGCAGCCCAAGATAATACAAAGCCAATGAAAAAAGTCCCAAACCATTCTCTATGGACCCAATAAATAAATACACAAAAAACTAAACCAGTGAATAAATAGAATTACTTGAAAAGGTGAAATCAAAGAAATCACCCTCCAACCAGATTCTTAAAGGTATTCTTTCCACCTAAATCTTCTTATTAATAGTGCCATTATATTCTGATGTCTGGGGTTACATTTGCATCATTGATGCAAATTTCCCCCATTTTCTAAGTATTAGCTTTTCAAAAAATATTGTCTGGTTCTTGCCTGTTTGACCCATCAACTGCATAACAGTTTAGACTCAGACTAAGGGATGTGGCGTATTGTATCTTTTACTTGCACTGTTCGGATGATTTAGACTCCTATACATAATAAACCACCAATATTTAGTTGAATTCTTGGCCTACTTCTGAAAAATTTTTTTCCCCTTGCAGTGCCTGGTCTTAGATTCCAGAGCACAGACAGTGTTCACCTTGTCTTGTAGAGGGATGACTACAAAAGGGATGTGCTCTTGAGAGAACTGATAAGCCCTTTGGTGATGAAGGTTTTTCACTTCCATACTGTTCCTAGAGTATTTCTTCCCCTCTGTCATCTCACCTGATTTGCAGTCAATGGATGTGGTTTCTTTGTGTTTATCTGTAGAACATGGTGAGCACTAAGATTACTGTTCAGTGTACTAATTGCCAGCACCATCATAATGAGGTGCATCAATAACTGTTTCATTTCTACTTGATAGTTTTCTTTTTGTTCTGCTAAGCAGGTTTTAAAAAACCAGTATTATATACTTGTCCCTACAGTGCAGTTATGTAATGTATGTAACCTAATGCTTTAAACACCTCTTTCAGATCAAAGCACAGTAACTTTGGAAAAATATGTACTTTCATGGACTGTTCATGGCATTTTTAGCATCTCTTTATGAAATTGTGATTCCAATTTTGTTCTCTGAGTTCTGAGATAGATAGTGAGGTTTGTAATGGTTTAGGTTCCACTCTGCCTAACCCTAAATAGGGTTATTAGCATAACTTTTTTTTTCTCCAAAGGGCATGAAAAAGTAAGATCAGAGAATAAGACCTTCACCAGAATTGTGAAAGAGAAGGAACTACTGAAAGCTGATTTAATGACACCGGCAGTAAAGGGAACCTGCAAAATACAAGTACCATGACTGTTCTATTTTAAAAAAGTTAGGGGTTGTGGGGTTTGGCACCTGGAAAAAATGGATTTTTCTGATATCTTAAGAGATAATCACTGAAAAATGGAATAATGTGTAATGGCTAATAGACACCACCCATGAGAAAAAATGCAGTGGTTCTGTGAAGTGTAACTTAAAGTTAGTTGAAACTTAAAACCTCCCATGTAGTCTTGATAAACCATCAAGACAATATTTTTGGTGTGTATAAATTCTATGGGAAAAATCTATTTCCTCAGCAACTGGTGGCTGCAGAGTATTTCCATTTTTAAAGGGGGTAAAAAGGGAAAATATTTTGAACATATGGTGGAATTGAATAAATTGACAGAGTCCTGTCAGTTTTACACAAGGTTCTGGTGAGGTCAGAGATTTGTACTACCCATGGTGGAATCTGTTCCTGGGCAGAAAATGGAATGGACCTATCCAAAATCTTTTGCCTAGTGAATCTAGTCTGATGAGAAAATACATGGCAACACTGGTGCTTTAGGGTGTCTTTGTACTGAAGAGGCCAAGTTGTTGCCCAGTAACCCACAAAAGATGAATTCAGGCACTGCAGCAGAGATGTTACCAATAGTAGCAGGAATTGCACTTTAATTTTGTGTTTATTCCACCCCATATCTCTACCCTCTGAACTTCATAAAATATTTTTCTTGTTCATTAGATGTATATATTTATCACAATTATTTCTCAGACTAGGGTGTTGCTTGACTTCCTACTGTCTCTTTAACTATCACCACCAAAAACATAATCATCATCATCATCATCATCATCATCATCATCATCATCATCATCATCATCATCATCATATTTCCCTGCACTTAATCTCTTTAGAATAGTTCAGAATCTGCTCATTCTTTCTTCTGCTTCCAAGATACATTCTCTGGGAGTAAAACCTCTCCTCAGACTTAGCCCAAAAGCTTCTCAGCTTGCCAAGTGAGCACACAGTCACACAATTAAAGGTAGAGAATAAAGATCTAAAAATATACTCACTGACAAATGCTGCAGCTACAGAGTCCAAGCTAACACTGAGCATATGAGGGCCACAGATCAACTGGCAGAAACCTCACAATTTAGACAAAATATTTGACAACAGAACTAAGTAGAAAAAGGAAAAACTAAGAAGATGAACACTGAAACAGAACCTTGTGATAAGTTAAAGTGAAAAAGCAGGTGAAAAATAACTTTCAGCTATGTCAAGGAGAGGGATATACTCAGAATATCATCAAAGTCAAAGCAATTCTAAAAAATCATTGAACAACATTTAAGAAAATATCACCAGCAGAAAAATGCAAAGATTCAAGCAAAGCAGCACTCCCCATGAAGCCATGGTATCAAACAGGGCATGAGGACAGCAAAGGAAAGACATCAGTAGTGTGGAACACTCACTGGATCAGATGCACAACTAGCCCACTGGAAGGTTAGCACAGAGCTAAAGGAAATACCAGGTAAAAAGGGAGTATATTAGCTCTGCTGCTCACAGAAAAACACTGTCAACTTTGCATAAGGGTAAAAGTATAAAAATGGAATCAACTGGATGTGGAACAATGGGGAAAAGGAGAGAAGGGGGTGAAGAGAGACAGAAATAGGGAAAAATTTAAGGGAAAGGAGAAGGGGAAAAGGAAAAGGGGAAAGGGAAGGGAGGGAGGGAGGGTGAATTTTTGTAAGAATTTGAAACTAAGTTTAATTTGGTAATTTTAGAATTATTTCACATGGGAACAATACAAATATTTAGAATAACATTGGTATTTATCCCAGGAGCTAGGCAAATTCTTTCTAAACATGAACATGCTTTTTGCTTAAATATCTCATTTATTTCTTACCCCATCATTTCACCAGGCTGAGTTTTCTGGCTGATTTAGGAAAAAAGGACATAGCCAGATGATGACATGAGAGAAACTAATGTTGTGTTTACAGTGATATGTCTCAGTAAATCTCATTCTTCTAAAAATCTGTGCAATGATTGTTAAAAAAACCACAATTTAGGTTCAGATGTGGAGACAAAGAGAGAAAGAAACAATATGACAATGAAGAACCAAAAAGAAGGTTTGCTGGAGAAACAGAAAAGGACAAGAAAATAAGAAAATAAATACAAACAGAAGTGGGAAAATAAGGACAATTTTGAAGAGCTCTGCATGGTCTATACCAGTATCTTTAACAAGGTATGAGACATTTCTACAAATAAGCTGCAGGTCTATGTTTTCTGTGTTTGCATCAGGAACACTTTGGGCAAAGAAGATCTAATGTGCAATATCAGATTTTCAAAAGCCAGTCCAGGAATCTTGCTGAACCTTTGTATCAGCCAGCAGCAGTGTTTCCATGAAGACAGCAGGCACAGTCCATCTGGACTTCTAAGTGGGATCATTTCATGTTTAAGGCTATGATTTGAATTCAGGACATTTCTGGCTACTGAAAAGTACATGGTAGTTCATGGCATCAGTAGGATGACTTGCCCTGAATTCCTGTATCATGCTATTAACAATAGAAAGAGTAAAGACAAATCTTCTAATAAATACCTTCTGTAAATGCTGTCCTTCTAATGAAATAACCTATGCACTGGACTCCACAAATTTTATATTAGCACACTTCTGCTCAGCCATTAATGTAATGCTAATCACATTTGTTTGTCTGTCACCATCTAGACTATTGCAAATAAGAAACAATACAAGGAAATGAGACTATATGTGAAGGGGAGAGAAATCTTTTTAAAGTTCTTCATGCTAATAATAAATAGTGTCAAAAAAAAAATAAATGGAAGGAAAATGGAAGAACAAGAGAGAGAGTGACATGAAAAAATAGAACAATAGAGAAAGCAGTAAGAGGTGAAAATAATACCCTGAAGCATGATTAAATATAAGACAGGATGTCAATAATTCATAAAAAGAAATGGCTACTTAGAAATGCAAAGCTTACCTCAGCTTGGTTTGGAGATATTGTCAGTGTACAGGTGTGAAAGTGGTCTCTGATCTGTCAGTAATCAGTATTTTATATTAAAAAAAAAAAGAACTTGAATAATTTATACTGAATTTTTCATTCTGCCTCTAAGAATTGAACATAGTACCTGGAAACAGCTGGACCAATGATCTCATGACTAATAAGGAAGGTGCAGACCTGAATTATGTCAATCTGATTCATAAGACTGCCCTATAAGCCAGGAACATGTATGGTTGTGACAGTATTTGAAGATAAGAAGATGGAAATAAATGTCTACCCTGGACTGAGCAAAGTCTGAAGGCTGTCAGAAGAGATGTTGGCAGCATGCCCTATCTGTGTGGGGATATATTACCAGTTATGAATCCAGACTCTCTAAACTCTCAAATTAGGACCAGTATCTTCATTTAAACTTTCCCTTCTCATTAGGTAAGGCATTTTGCTGTTCAGAGAGAAACTAAGTGGGATATTGTTTTCAGAAAGGTAACGGCGTAATCACTTGTCATTCTCTAATGAAGCTAAGAGAGCACTGGCAGGCTGGTTGCAGAGTAAATCACAAAATGTTACCAACAGTCTAAAAAAGATATTCTCATTTAGGCTGCATTTTGAAAATATCTTGTTACTGAGACAGCTGCTTTTATGTATTTGTCCTGGAAAACAAACCAAAGAAAACCAAAAAAGCTTTCAAAGTTTACCAGGGCACATAAATTCCAGTCAGCAGAATATGAAGAGAGGTATCCTGACAGTGACTGGAGTTGCAATGAGGGACATGAAGACATTAGCCCTACATGATGAAGGTCTCAGACCTCAGGGGCCTCCTCTTGTGACAAGTCCAGGAATGGTTGAGACATCAGTCAATCAAGGGAAGTGACACCAAGGAAAGTGATGCTGTCCCCCCTCCTGGTGTCCCCTGGAACTCTCTCCTGGGGTGTTTTCTGGACTCAGTGCAATCACTTTGGCCACACCCCTTAGAATAAATGTTTTCATTTTTATGGTTATAAATATCTCTCACACACCTAAGGTAGCTGTAAAGAAGAAAAGCATGAACGTTGTCAATACATGTATTCAGCATTTGCTGTTGTGCTTCACCTAATTAAAGAGGGGTTTTAAAAGACCTGATTTAGTGCATTATTTGTGCTGTAATTTTTGACAAAAGTTAATTGTTCTGAGAGAGCAACTCAGAGACAGAGTCCTAAAGAAAGTATTTTGGTGACACAGTAAGTACATTTAATCTTTTATTGCACATGTTCCTGAGAAAATGTTTCTTTCTGATTTCTCTTTGATTTCTCTCTGGTTTTGGTGGTATATTAACAATTCCACAATGTATCTCTGAGCAGCAGTTTTGTGGGTGTCTTCATTTTTCTTGTCAATTCTTCTGCTTATCACATGTGAAACAAATGAAGAGCACCATGAAATTTGATAGCATGATATTTGTGCAGTGCTCATCTTAGAATAGTCTTTCCTTCTCCTTGTTAGTGCCCCCATTCTCCATAAAGCTAAGTAGAATATTAAAACTTTCCATTTTCCCAATATTAAACTATGTGACAAAAGACCTCAAAAATGAACTCTTTGAAAAAAATGCATTCCACCAGCTTTTATAGCTTTGCTGCTTGAGACTAGTACTGACAGTCTCCTATCCCTCCAAGCTGCACTCTAAATTCATAAGCAGTTAGATTTTGCTTTCAATCCCTGAGCAGGTTTCAAGTTAACTATTGCTCTCAACCCATCTAATCACAACAGCCACTTGGTCTATTTCCTCCCATGCTGAGGCAGACTTTTAAATTTTATTTGGTAATTGAGTTTATCATGGCAAAATCTCTTCCATCGGTGTTCAAACAGTGTCAATGCTACCTGCTAAATCATTTTAGCATATTGAGGCATACTTGTTTCCTGACAGTTAAAAAAATTAAATAAATAAATAAAACAGGTGAACAGAATGCTTCAGATGATTCATAAACATGTGAGCTATAGTTTCTGGGTTGTTTTTGGTTGGTTGGTTTGCTTGTGGGTTGTTTTTATGTTCTCAAAAACTGTCTCAAAGTCTTTTCCTGAAATCTGGTTTGTCATTCATTTTCATAGGAGTTATGTTGATGCACATGTTTGGGAAAAATCTCTTACTGGCATTTTGAAAGAGATTCGTTTTTTCCCAACAGGAAAGGTGTTGTGTAATTAAATTTTTCTAAGTCAATATTTATCCTTTAAGTCATTAGAAAGAAAAGCTTCTTTTTCAAAGGTGCAAGACTCAGATCATCTACAGTCTGTATCTGCATTTTTTACATATTATCAGAAAGAAGGATACAGTCAGAAATCTATTTAATAGAAAAATCATGGATATGGTGATGGTTTGTATAAATCACAATTAAAATCTTAAGAGACATAGAGTGTTATTAATTAAACTCATAGCAAAAGGTATTCTGAATCAGCTGAGATGGGGCATGAGTGCTCAACACTAATCATTCTGCTAATATGGTAGAAGAAACAAAATTTGCTTTCTGACAATTAATGACTGACCAGAGAAACTATGGGTATAAATAAAATAAATAAGTATTTTAAAAATAAAATAGAAATAAATAAATAAATAAATTTTAAAAATAAAAATAAAATATAAACAATATAAAATTATAAACAATCAAATTAAAAAATATTTCTTAGTGTTATTTATCATCTTTTGAATTAATTATTGCTTTTCCTGAGTTGTAACAACTTCTTGTGAAGTAGTATGTCCTAGAAATGTACATAAAACAAATTTCATTTAATCTCATTAAAAGAAGCCCTGTGGTTTCCCTCATATTGCTGACCTAAGGTCTAATGGCTTAACCTGATCAACAATTTCATTTTGTATTTGGCCTTAGTTGAAAAATTATTATTTATCTTCCATTACTATTCATATCCCTGCAAATGCGTCCTCCTGCATTTCCTTCTTTCACTTCCTGTCTTGTTCCCCAAAAATGCACTTAGAGAGTTTGTGTTTACAAATGAAATCCTTCTTTAATAGTCTGAAGGCTTTACTGTGAATCATCATACACAGCTATAAGCAATGTGTAATCATTACCCGATGTTAGGTCCTTTATAACAAGCTCTCAGGGCAGTACCAGTAGCTGGAACTGATGGATTCTTACTTGATCTTTGTCATAAAAATATCTATAATATCTATATCTATTAAAAAAATCAATCTTATCTAAAAAGGACTTTGAACTTTTCTCCTTTAAATCTTTGTGAATTATTTTCCTATCTACACAAATGGAAACCTTTACTCACAGCTAAACTTTTAACTGTGTGACAAATTCTTTTGTGTTTGCACTTAGCCATGTGCATAAGTGTTCAGCATGATGTAAAATCTTCAGTTCTAAAAGCAAGAAATAAATTTTCTTGTTTCTACAACATGTATAGTGTTTTGCCTTTTTTCCATACAGATTCTAATCCGTAACTGGGGATTATAGAAATATAAAAGCTTAATGAGCATCAGTCTATCCAATGTCAGAATTAATTTAATTCATAATAAAGTCCTGCAGCAGAACAATTGCTATCTAGAGGAACTAAAGCCTGGGAAAATCAAATTGCCTTATCACTTGACTGTTTTGTGTCAGTCAGATTTGTCCTCAGAACCCTATAGTTCATTTAGAGCTCAGACTAACTCTTAAATTTCTAATATCTCTCATTTTTTCAGGGGATATATTTTTTCAAATGGAGTCAAGGATACTGCTCAATTCTTATGGGCCTTATTTAGTCATTGTATGCTAACTTCAGGCACTAACATGAAATGGTTTGGAAACCAAGATATGAGAGAAACTCCGCTTTGTTGATGATCCCTTGAGTCATCAAAATGCCTTAGAACACCACTTTTCTAAGATAATAAATCCACTGGAGAATTATCTAAACCCACCCAATTCTCATTAGGATTTTTTATTAATTTTATGTCTACTGCATTGATAATAACAGCACATTAAATTTTAAAAAAAATATTCAAAGCATCCTATGGGACAATGTATTAAACATAATATCTGAGGCTTATCCTTTTGACTGTCAAGTTTAATATCAATAAATAATATTAAAGCTCAATTACCCGTTGATAACATATTGCAGCACATTATAGATTTCCAACATTGACTACTAGGATTGCAAGCCCCCAGCAGCAAATAATGTCAGAATGAAAAAGGTTTTGTGTCCATTCTCAGGTTTGTACACTTCTAGGAATTGACAAGAAACTTTTTGTCCCATAGACTCAGCTCCCTAGGTACAGGACATGCAGAATCCCTACTGAAGGCACTGGAACTCCTGGAAATCAGTACGTGCAAGATCACTCCCATGATATCACTTCAAATTACTGAAAAAACTTGGGAAATACAGGACTACTTATTCTAGTAGTCCTGGGAGTTTGTATCTTCCTATGTTTCTGATTGCCTATTAGACAACGGTAGTCTTAATTTCCATTTAATTTTATTCATGTAATTTTAAAATGCCATTTCTTTTAATCTAAGATGTTTGCTGGCAACTAAATTCTAATTGCTTGAAAAACAAGTTCCAGGCAATTATTAAAGAAATCTTTGATTGCCTGAGGTAGATAGATATAATTTCCTTGACTGTACAAATTAATTATCATTGATCTGCCTGACATTCCATGCCTATCTCTATATATGTGCATATATATGCAAGATATATATATATATATATATATAGATATATAGATATATAGATATATATATATGAGATATATATTTATATACACACACACACATATATATATAACTTTAAATCTAGCTCAATAGCTAAGTGTTGTTAGAATAGTTTCTGATCATGATGATTCATGGTACACATTGATAAGTTTTCTCAGTAAAAACTGACACTGATTAATAGATAGGCTAAGTTCTTGCTATTATAAATGTGTCATACAAGCAGCAGATGCATTTGAAGGTAAAATAAAGTTGGGGAATTCAAGGTCCTGAAACAGAAGCAGACTGGATAACTTAGTTTTCGTCCTACTTCTCTACAAGTTCTCTTTGGAAATGCCTTTAACTTTTGATGTTATTTCTGGTAATGTGGTGGCATAAAGACTGCTAACACCAGACCATTTTTCTGTGCTGTATGTGAATTTCCTAATTGTCTTCAGAGGTGAGAGGTGAGGTATAGCATGTGTACCTCATTTATTTTTCTAGACAAATATTAACTATTTTATGCTATTGTACATACTGACTTCTCATGTTTATCTGCTGAATGAGTAACATAAGTAAAAGGTTACATTGCACAAGCATGAATTTTATGTAACCTAATCCATTTTTAACATAAGTCTCTGAATCTGCCATATTGAGTTATTGCTCATTCCTAACGCTTCATAAGCCCCCTGTTTTGTTTGTATTGTCAACCTTAGAATTTTTTTATTCCAGCAGAAAATAAATTATTTACCTAAAATACCTCAAATATTCTCCAAGCCAAGACACTTTGGAGGGTATCCAGAGGTAAAAGGTAATAATTTTGATATTCAAGTGTGTTTTATATCAAATTCTTGTGTCTTTGGCCATCAAATAAGCAGAATTTTTTGAGAATTTAAACTTTTGATGCTTAAGTTCTACACATAGCCTTGCATGGACTTGGTCTGAGTGAATTTGGTAAGGACACAGAAGGAAAGCAAGTTGATCAGGAATTCTTTCCACTCCTAGACTAGTGACCCAAACACAACAATGTCCTGATTTTCCTTAGTTCAGTTGAACTCTGTTTTTTATAAACTCTCTTTTGAATTTGCCAATTATGGCTGCTTGCAGTGGTGAATTTGAGGGGCCTATCCATTGATCAAACACGTGAGAAAACATTTTTCTGTAAAACCCTCTGACAATCCTTAAAACACTACAAGCTTTTAGATGCTCCCAGTCTATTGTAGAATCAATGCAAATGGTTTCCAGTCCATTGCAAAAGTGACATTTCGGAACTCACCTTATTTAACGTGACTTGGAAGGCAGAATAGTGTTCCCCATTAGTTTTTGTCTAATGCCTTGTGCCAGCTGCCTTTTACAAGGTTTCTAATCTGTCTCCATCCCCTTTTAAGATCGGAAAAGGTCTTCTGAAGAATTTCTGGTATTACTTGTGTTGCACACACATAGATCCAGGATAAGCTTTGTAGATTCTGCTTTCTCAGTGACAGTCTGGAACATAAACAAATGCATTTTACTATTTCAACTGCTTAGTTTCCTAGTTCATTGGCTGCTCTCAATATTAAAAAAGAAAAGCCTGAAGAGATTTTCAGTGTCAGAGATACTATATTTTTTCTAAGTTTGATTTCATGCAAGCTTTTAATTTGGGTTCTATGCACAGATTATGATGGGCAGTCTTACTTGATATATGCCATAATCAAATTTCAGTCTGACTATAACCTGATGTAGTTTCTTGGTTTGTTGTTTTTCTTTTTCAGATTTATCAGACAAGTTCTTCTATTTATATGTCCTGACTTTATTTGCTCTCGTGTGATGTTTTGGAGGTCTTTTTGCTTGCTCTAATGGTTTATCTTTCTTTGGCTGTCATAAACCCCATTTTGGAGAAAATGTCAGGCTTTACCCAACCTTTTCATGCCAGTATAATATTTCTTGTCTTGAGTCAGGCTATTTGAGTGATTTATGTCAAAACTCTTGCTAGGTGTTTTATTGAAAAGTATTAATTTATTTTTCAATGAGAAATAATGCAAAGGTGACTTGTAACTGTTATTTATATTTACTCTTTATTATTAATGCAAACATGGAAAATTCAATTTTTTAAAAAAAAATCCTAACAGATTTTGTCTCCTATTTATTCTGGACTCAGGTCCAACCATTTTGACTTTTTTGGGGCGAGAGAACAAAGCAATCTAAAGGTATGTGAGATAAACTTTTAACTGAGATAAACTGACCTATATACAGGCTACTTAAATGAAAATTTAGTGAATGCAGTAGTCCAAAGAGGGGCTCCAATTTCTTTTTTAATGAAAATTGAAAGTTTTATTGATAATGAGTTATACACAATGAAATGCTATTTAACAAATTGATTTCTTCTATTAAGTTGCCAGTCATAAAGATAGTGTTAACTTGAACTAGCAGGACTATTTCATCAACATAAGCTCTATGGTTTTTCTCTGTATTTTTTTTTTCTTTTCTCTTTCATTTCCTCTTTCATTTTCTACTGGCATAGTATTTTGTAGTAAGTGAAGCATGAACACTCATTTTCACTTACAAAGCAGACCATTTACCTACTTGGAATATAAAGACATTTAGTACATTTGCCACTCTGTTTTTCATGTAGCAGACGTAAAATACAGTGTGATTACAGAGAAAAGATGTGGGCTACATACTTAACACTTAAGGTCTTAAACATTTTTTTATGGAAGTATATATTCTGTTCTGCTTTCTCTCCTCTTCATGACTGTAGCATTGCAGAATAGCTACAAATTGTTGTCTTTAACCCTTTGAGAATATTTTTGACTGATGAAATTTCTAACAGCAGAGTATCAACATATATTCTAGCTTTGAATCAATACTGGAAGAAAAGAAGCATAATAAGGCTTCTATTTTTGCTGTGTATAGTCAAATATATTGTTTCTTAGACAATAATTTGGCATAGCTATCAACAGAAAGTACTTGTGCAGTTTGTGATACTGGAAATATTTATTTTTATCATTGTAAGTATTCTTATATGCATTTTCCATTTATTTTCTACAGTGAAGATGGTCTGCCCTCAATACATATACATAATTTTATCAGATCAATTCTAGTAAAGGACTGTCAGGGTCACTATTATCTCAATAAGCTTTTTCTCCAACAGCCCTGCCTGAGAACTCTGTAGCAAAAGGCCTTTAGCCAGGCTTTCAACATCATCTTCACTAGCATTCACACAGATAACTCAGTGAAATATAGGCTGATAAATGGGTGCAAAACTGGCTAAACTCTCAGGCTGAAAGCTTATTTTCATCATTGGTTCAATGTCCAAAAGGCAGCCATTCATGGATATGTATTGCAGCAAATACTTTTTGTTAACAGCCTAGGTGATAGAATGGTGTGCACCATCACCCAGCTCACAGATCATATCAAAATGGGGAAGTGGTTCATTGCTACCTGAAGTGACCTCAAAAAAATAGAAAAAAAAAATGAAATAAAAAGGCATAAAAAATACAAGCAAAGGAGAATGCAAAGCTCAATAGAACAAATAGCCTCATTCACCAGTACAAGCCAAAGCAGACTGACTAAGAATTAGTTTTGCCAAAAAAAAAGACCAGGTAAACATCAACCCACATCGAAGAGGGCCAATTTCATTGTTGGTTTAACCCCACCCAGCAACTAGATACCACTCAGTTGCTCCCAGTCCTGAGTGGAAATAAAAGTAAATACTTATGGCTTGAGTTAAGAGCTGTTTAATAGTTGAAATCAACTAAAATATAATAATTATAATTATTATTTTATGTTAAATTATAATTGTAATGGAAAACAGAAAGATAAAGGAATAAAACCTATATAAACCTCGTTAAAAACATGTGGTGAACAATGCAATTGCTCACCACCCACTGACTGATGCTCAGCCTATTCTCCAGCAGCAATCAATCCCTGCTGGCCAGCTTCCCCCTGTTGATTGATTTGGCATCCTGTTCTATGGTATGGAATATTCCTTTGGCCAGTTTGGGTCAGCTGCCCTGCCCCTGCTCCTTCCCCCCAGCTGCTCATGCAGCCCCTCACTGCTGAGCATGAGGCATGGAACAGTCCTTGGCTTAGAGTGGGCTCTGAGAATTGCTGAACCACCAATGAATTATCAATGGTTCTTAAACATCCCAGCGAGGCAATCCCATAGACCTGCCTGGCACAAATCTGTGCAAGCTCATTTATTCTGCTCCTCAGTGCCTTCTTTATGGGTAGGAACACATAGCAGCCATCCTCAGTTTCACATTATGCAGTCATGGGCTTCCATGGGGTTACAAGGACAGAGTAAGACTCTAACACAATCTCTGGCTTTCACCTATACCCCTTTAAGAAACTTGGAAGTTCCAAGAGCTTGAAATTAAAAGACATTTGAACTCTTTCTGAAAAAATGTGATTCTTGAATTTCCCTCTGTATCTTGACTATGTAAAGCTTTGTAGAAAGTCTGCATGGGCAGGATACCCAAACAAAAGTTTTCAAAGATTTTGTTAAATTTCTGCAAATCAACTGACCTTACACAACACTTTTTTACAGTTCTGTACTGTAAATGGTGTCTTTATTTCATGGGACTATTTTCTATGCTTTTTACTTGATGTTTCAAAGCACTTTGAATATGAGTAAGTGGTAAATACACTTAAGCCTGTGTAAGTAGCCACTTTGATTATGTAAACTCCTGTCTTAAGAGATTTCTAAGTATCTCTATAAATAGAAAACAATTTGCTTCTAAGAAAAAAAACATTTTGTGTTAGTCCCTAGAATGCTATAGCTGAATGTTACTTGTTATCTTAATTGTCTGCTTGCATATCTAGTTCTCACTTCTCAATAATTCAAAATGAGATGAATTATATGAGCCAGAGCTAATAAACTTCAGAGATAGCTCCTTGTTCCCAGAAAGAAGTAGACATTTCTGCACCAGAAGTTCCAAGCAACTTGACAGAGAAAATACTACTTGGCAAAAAAGAAAAAAAATTAGGAGACATTCTACTGTAAGAACTGATAGTTTTGACTGCAGAAGATTTTTATCCATAATAGCAGAGAGGTTTTATAAGAAGCACTTTGTAGTGTTTGTTGTAGTTTAACTCCAGCCAGCAGCCAAGTCCCAGGCTGCTGCTAACTCCCTCCCCTCCAACAGGATCAGGGAGGGAATCAGAAGAATAAAAGCTGGAAAACTTGTGGGTTGAGATAAAGACAGTTTAATAGGGAAAGAAACAGCTGTGCTCACTAGCAAAGAAAAACAAGGAATTCATTCACTGCTTCCCAAGGGCAGCGTTTCAGCCATCCTGGGAGAGCAGGACCCCATCACACCTGACAGTTACCTGGGCAGACAAACACCATCACTCCAAACATTACCCCCTTCCTCCTTCTTCCCCCCACTTTAAATATTGAGCATGATGTCACACGGTCTGGGATATCCCTGAGGTCAGCTGGGGTCCCCTGTCCCAGCTCTGTCTCCTCCCAGCTCCCGTGCACTCCCCCTCTCCTCACCAGGGTGGCTGTAGGAAAAGCAGAAAAGGCCTTGGCTCTGTGCAAGCCCTGCTCAGCAGTAACAAAAACATCTCTGTATTATCAACCTGTGTTCAGCACTAATCCAAACCACAGCCCCATACCAGCCACAGGGAAGAGAATTAACTCTACCAGCCAAAAGCAGCACAGTGCTGAATCTTTAACCTAATGAGAAACTTGGCAAAATTCTTGTCTAGACATGGATACTATTTAGAAAACCCTGAAAGCCTATTTCTAGAAAATTAAATGCTTTTCCTTTTCTAAGTGTCGATTCATGCACAAAATAAAATATCAACTAGAACCCAAGGAAATTTTAAATTGTGCATAAAACAGAATTTCTATGACATATCACGCTTCCAAATTCAAGAAAAATAGTGACAACGTACTCTTATTATCCCCATGCAGGGTATAGTGCTATTAAAAATCTGCCATATTTACTTCTTGACTTTTTAGAACATCCCAAAGAAAACTAAATTTACCAGAACAAGGTATTTGACCTATTTTTCACATTCACTATTCAAAATGGCCATCACAACTTTCCAAAATTTAGTACTATTACAATACATCTGGGTAAAAAAAGTTTAGAAAAGGAAATTAATTTAGGAAAGAACTTTTGTAGCTACAAGTTTCTAGTTCTCTTAGACCAGCTGTATGTCTTGGCTAAAAAAAATACCTAAGAAAAACAATATTTTCCTTTTGTATACAAGGATCCTATTATGATTTTAGAAAATAAAAGTTGCATTGGATAGCTGTATTGCTTTTTTCAATAGCATGCCTTCTTAGAAGACATTGCTGGCATGAAACATGCATGATTGTTTTCCTTCATATAACTGTCCTAGAAATCAAACAGTTGATAAACTGCAGGTAAGTGATGGTGTTAGTTTGCTAGTTGTTTTGAGGATTATTTTACATGCTATAACTCTTGCCACAGAAGTGCCTGTATTATACCTTTGTGTTTAGCTTGCAGATTTGTCCAGCTCAGTACAGGTTGTGAAGATTTTACATGTTAGTGATCTGAGTAGAGTTTCATCCTGATGTCCTTAAACTACTCACTGCTGAGGTTACAGTTCCCCAAAGCAGTTTCATTTGCTGATATTATCATCTTCACAGCATCTCAAGAACTGTATACTATGTTTAACTTACTTATTATTTTAGTACCAGAAAGATTCCCATTACCATTGGAAAAGCTTTCATTTTCTTGTCCTCTAACTTTCACTCCCACAAGTATGCATATTTTCTGAAAGTAAACTTTATATGCAAACTTTCCTGTAACAATGTCTATCCCTAGACTGAGATGGAGTAAGGGTTTGGATTTAGCACTTTTATCATCTTCTGAATCATTCCCATCTGCAGTGCAAAGTCCCTCACCATCTGTACCATGCCTGATAACTTACGCAGGCAATACAAATACTTGTCTCTTATTTCCATCAAGGGCATTTTTTTTAAACATGAGCCATTTCTCTTGCAGGTCCTAATTCAGCAAAATACAGAACCTAGACATAAAAATCAACCATTTTTCATCAAAGTGAATGACTGGTGACAAATTATCTCAATTTCTTTTGGGAAATGTTCCTCTCTAGGAATGAGACCAGCTAGATCTTGCACCCTAAGACACTGAAGTGGTGGCCCACCACACACAGCCCTTGTGAGCTCAGGCACTGCTCTGGCTGCTTTCACTCAGAAATTCCCATGGTCTCGTGCACATAGGTAGAGAGTCTGTATTACCCAAAAGAATAGTCAGAAATGAAGTTTAATGAGAAGAAATGACAGACTGAAATGTCAGGAGTAGACCTTTTTTAATGTTTAATGGAAGAAATGACAGATCATGCACAGGGCACAGCCATTCAAGCACTGTAAGCAGCCGCTGCTTACATGGCTAACCTCTTTCATCCCCTTATCTATTTCTCTTGTTCCTTCTCCAGCCACTCTAAATCCCAAGGGTACCTGCAAGTCTTCCTCTGGCCCCATGGTAATGGGTGTCTGCTCTGGCCGTGGGGCTGATCACTTCCTGTAGCTGAGACAGGTTACCCTCAAACCTCTGCCCTGCTTGGTTTCCTCTTCTTCAATGAATTCTTTATCACGTAACAGAATTCTTTGTCTCATAACAATGCTATCCATGATAATTCAGGGTAAATCAAAGTCTTTGAGAAGATAAAAATATTAGCTTCTGAAGCACAAGGGAGAATAAAGTGTTGCAATCTTAAAAGGCACCAGAATGGAGACGGAAGAAATGAGATAAGGTGTGCACGGATTATTCCAGCTGGTGATCTGCACAGATCATGTCTGCGCTGCTCATGGAGAGAAAGCCTTCCAAGGTAGCCAGCAACAAAATTTTTTATCTTCTTCTAATCCAAGCATCAGTTTTTTTCTTACATTGTGCTTTGGGTTTGTGTGGCAGGTTTTTGGTAGCAGGAGGGGAACTACAGGGGTGGCTTCTGTAAGCAGCTGCCAGCTTTTGTCGGACAAAGCCAATGCCAGATGAATCCAGGATGGACCAACCTGCTGCTGCCAATGCTGGATCAATCAGAAATGGTGGTAACACCTCTGCAATAACATATTTAATAGGGTGGAAAAATTATTGTAGAGAAATAATTGCATCCAGAGAAGAGTGGAGTGAGAGTATACAAGACGATGAACTCTGCAAACACCAAGGTCAGTCACCAAGGAGGGGCCCAGGCCCAGGGGAAAGATTCCCCTGCCGGCCATGGTGCAGGATAGGGTAAAGCAGCTGTCCCTGCAGCCCATGGATTTCCACAGGGAAGAAGCCATCCACAGGCAGCCCATGGAGGAGATCCATGCAGGAGCACATGAATGCCTGAAGGAGGGCTATGAATCCATGGGAAACTCATGCTGGAGCAGGCTCCTGAGAGAGATCTGCAGACCTGTTGAGAGAGAAGCCCACACTGGAGCAGGTTTCCTGGTAAGACTTGTGACCCTCTGGAAGGGACCCAAGCTGGATCTGCTCATGGGGAACTGTAGCCCATGGAGAGGATTCATGCTTGAGAAGTTCACAGAGAACTGTGGGAGGAACCCCATGCTGGGGGAAAGGAAGAACCCCTTTCCTTGAGCAGTGGCAGGAACAACCTGTGCTGAAGTGACCGTAACCCCCATTCCCATCTCCCTGCACTGCTGCCGGAGGAGTTAGAGCTGGGAAAGAGGGAGAGGTGGGGGGAAATTGTTAAAAGATTTGTTTTACTTCTCATTATCTTGCTCAGATTTTGGCTGGTAATAAACTCATTTTATATCTCAGGCCTGTTCTGCCTGTGACAGTAACTGGTGAATGATCTCTCCCTGTCCTTATCTCGACATATGATTCTTTCAATATATTTTCTTATCCTTGTCCAGCTAAGGAGGGGAGTGACAGAGCAGCTTTATTTGTAGTCATTTATTACATGTAACAAATACAGAATTAAGAAAATGAGTACATGTGCTAAAGATCAGGATATTGCTGATAGTGAACTGAAGATAAATATCTCACTGCTGGGCTGCATCATATATGTATATACTCGAAAGATATAGTTAAAAAAAAAATCTTACCAACTTAAATTGTCGTAATTAACAGATATTCCAATAACATGGTTGTAAAGAAAATTTCTCATGCTAAGAAAATAATAAGCCTTATTTTCAAGACCAATTGATCTAATTTCAGTGTCCAGATATTTCTATGTATTTGTCAGAAAGGTTGAATATTTTTCTCATAAGTAGATGTAATTTTCACAAAGAGGTCACCTTCAAATATTCTCTCAAAGAGTCAGAATAAGTTGATTTTCTTAAATCTGACATCTCAAGCTTTATATTCTTAACCTTTTAACCACTATTTTCAAAATTTTCTGATTGTTTTATTAAATTTTTCATATGTATCAAAAACAATTGACAAATAGTTGTACAGATCTGCCATTACAAAAGCTAAAAACTCCCAGATTATGCAACTCTTTCTGTAGTGGTTTAGATAATACAACACCTTATTGGTTTAGCTATGTTTAAATTGGAAGTAATTAATATAATTCTAAATATTTTAAATAATTATAATAGTAAGTCTTTAAAAAAATTGTAATAAATTTTGGAAAAATACTGCCTCATTTGGGACAGAGCCTATTTCTTAATCTGAATGGAGAATAGATGTTTAACATTTTCTTAATGGGATTTCCATCATATGAATTACATAATGTCAATCGTAATGGATGTATACTCGCATTTTCATTCAACTACAAGTGAGGGATTTTTGCTTTACTTCTTTCAGTTTTATGATCTACAATTTGCTAGTTCTCTAACAGGACCAAATCTCCATTTGATTTTATTCCCTCTGAAAATGTATTTTGGTTTTCCTTAACTCCATTAGGCATTGGTTTTCTTTCACTTTTGTTTCTCCCCCCTCCTCTGCCTCAAGAATTTTTACATTATTTTTATTGATTTTTTTTGCATTTCCTGAGCTATGCTTGAGTATGTCAGCACTTGCTTGTTTCTTTAAATTTCATTTATTTATGCCAAAAGTTACTTTAAACTCTATTAAAACTGTTTAAATTTCAGAAATATATATTCAATGAGTGTAGTGAACTTTAGATGCAAGTCAGTATGACTAAACCATAGCCAGTGTAAGAGCTTCACTGCGGTGGAAAATTCCCTTTTCTCTTTTTTTCCTACTTTTGCCAAACCAAAGTCTTATTTCTTTGATCAGATTTCAAGTCATCTTGACATTTCCTCTGCAGTCTGTGTCTTCTGAAATGAGGACCATTTTTATCTTTTCATCTCCATACATAAGTTTTTCGATTATTTAGTTTTGAGGTGTTTTGTTTGTTTATCTCTATGTTGGTTGGTTTTCTTTTAATTTCAGTCTCTCACTTTGCTAGCCAAAAGTTTCACACCAAAATTACCACTTCTTCCTTTATTCAGCCTACTGAATTCTATTGATTTAAGTACAGGTAGGAAACTACAGCTCTCAAGGAGTTAAGATTAAAATATGGTTTAGACCCCATTCCAAAATATATATGTTGATATGCTGTACTCTGTTTGTCAGCAGATTAAAAAAGAAAGTGTGGCAAATACATGGGAATTCACATATCTACTTGGACTCTTGCAAACTCTGTCCTATTGATCCCTTGCTATATTTGGCTAATATGACTGAAATTACCAGCATAAGAAGGATGTGGACTTACTGCAGCAAGTCCAGAGAAGGGCCATGAAGACAATCTGGGGGCTGGAACACCTCTCCTGTAAGTTTGGAACACTTGGGCTGGCTCAGCCTGGAAAAGAGAAGGCTCCAGGGAGACTTCTTAGCAGCCTTCCAATAACAAGGGATCTTCCAAAAAGGCTGGAGAGGGATTGTTTGCAAGAGCATGTGGTGATAGGACAAGGGGGAATGGCTCTGAACTGAGAGGGGGCAGGTTAATGTTAAATGTTAGAAAGGAAATCTTAGTTTATAAAGTGGTGAGATGGTGGCACAGGTTGCCCAGAGAAGTGGTCAATGCCCTGTGCCTGGAAGGGTTCAAGGCTGGGTTACAGGAGTTTGAGCAACCTGGTTTAGTGAAAGGTGTCCCTGCCCATAGCAGGGAGGTTGGAATAAATGATCTTCAAGGCTCCATTCAGCCCAAACCATTCTATGAGTCTGTGATGATTCAAAAGCAACATTTGGATTCTGAAATTGCTTTACTGCGAGTCTTTGTGCGAGTGTATGAAGTGCTGTCATTTCTCAGATCAAGATGTGTTGTTTGTTCATAAATTACACTTACTCTTACAAACATTTTAATCATTTTAAATAGTCAGACATCATGTTGGCAGGGTTTAGAAATGCTGCTTGAAGAAATACTGAATGTCTGATGTCTTTCAAACACTACTTAGAATCTCAAGAGTTTTAATTGTCTAAAAAAGCCAATGTCAATCTCTGACAGTTTCAAAAATTCATGTAGAAAGTGCCCAGATCTTTATCAAATGAATGAATAAATAGCATATTAAATTTTCGATGGCATTTTATCTTAAATGAAGTTTTGATTTAATTTCAATTGTTTGTCCAGAATACTTTGTTCATCCAGAAATTACTGTTTTCAGCTGTTTCTTGAATTCTAACATTGTCAGAACTAACTTTCCTGTCCCATTAAATTAAAAAAAAAATTAAAAAGCGCTTAAAAAGGCATATGGAATAGGCATTTTTCCCATGAGTATTCAGATACACCTAGGGTGTTTTTTTAACTACATAGCTTCTTTTTACCTCACTCATACACGGAGCATAAGTTTCTTTTTTACCAGAAGTACTTTGTGAAGCAGCATTTGATCGTTAATCTGTGTACAGCCAGAAAAAAGGAAGGCTCATTCCTGCATTAGCAACCTCATTTCCAAAGAGGATTACTCTCATATGCAAAGATCAATGAAAGTATTATTAAATCTCCCAGCCCTCTTGCCTTCCTGTGCAAAGCTGATATTACCAATTATTTTAAATATGTCTGACTCTAATTATAGTGAAATATTTTTGGCATGAAGTGGATGGATGTTGAATATTTTATATCAGCCTGATCTCAGAAGGAGTTCTAAACTATTTAATACCTTAGAAGATGTCACTGGGCTAAAAGGGATCACTTTAATAACAATCCATCTCACTATCATTTTTGTCAACTGTATGTACATTTAATTTTTCTTCCTAATAAATGATTTACCCTCTTTCTGTCTAATAAAACAATGATCAGTTGACCGTGGGTTACTAAATTTCCATACTTATTTTAATTCTGGAGCTTTTGAATAGTTTAATAAAACAATGGATCAGTTGACCGTGGGTTACTAAATTTCCATACTTATTTTAATTCTGGAGCTTTTGAATAGTTTAATTTATCTCTTACCTCAGAAGGTGCCTTAAACTATTTTCCTCTACTATGTAAAAAAAAATTCTTGTGTCAAATATGCTTGAGCAAAAACATCAAAATATTTATGGCAGCAGAGCATTTGGCCAAACATTTAAATGGTTGTATCATCTGTGGCATATTTGGAATAAAGTTATGCTATAAAAACAATTCTAAAGTCAGTGAAATCTAATAAAAAGTGACACTTGAATACAATAAACTAAGAACAGTAGCTTTAATGAAATGTATCCAAAATATACAGCTGTGCATAAAGAAATAATTTTGAATTTATACTTTGCAGATAGTCACATCTCAGATGTTGGAGGATGGCAGGAAACAAACAAGCAAGCAAATGACATCCAACCATTTTGTTCAGATAAATGCAAAAAAAGCCAAAACAAAGCAAATCCCATGGATCTTGCCAATTGTACTTTCATTGTATTTCTCTGATTATATTCTACCGTATTGCCTTACCATTTATTTAACCTGGCATGTCCTCCCTTGCAAAATACATTGCAATATCTGTAGAAATGGTAATAATTTCCCACAGGACATTTAACATTTTCACCATTTCAGGACTGCATTTTAAATTTACATTTCCCTGGGGCTGTAAGTATTGAGACAATTGTCCAGATGCAGAACTGCAGACAATGTCTGTGGTGTGCAGCCTGAGACGAGGTGTCCTCAATCAAGTTTTAGCATAGTTGTAGTTTATTAGAGGAAACGGGACCAGCTTTGCAACTGAAAATGGGTTCAGTGGGGAGACAGTGACTCCCATCTTGATTTACAGCACATACCTTGCAGCAGATTCTGTGGCATGGTGCCTACTCCAATCACCTTTTGTTAGCTGGGAGTTTAGGTTAGGAGAAACTCTGCTGGAGGAGCAAAAACAAGTTAATGGATCATCTGGGAATCACAAAACAAATAGAACAAAACTGAATTGTGTTCTATTCTAAATTTTATTCTTAGTCTGTATGCACATTTAGAATACCATTCAATTCTTAATTTTTGAGTAATTTGGGCTGGAAATTTTCATCATTGTCTGCAACACAGTGACTGTTGTTTGACTAAAGAAGAAAAGTAATAAAAGAAAAGTCTGATTATGCTTATAGTCATCTTGTTATTTTTTATTCCTCTAAGAAAAGGAGAAAAAATGCTGTTCTCCTAAGGTTTGGTATCCTGGGCTGTATCAGTAATTGTGTTGCCAGCAGGACCAGGGAAATGATTCACCCTCCCTGTACTCTGTACTGCTGAGGCCACACTCGGAGTCCACATCTGGGCCCCTGAATTCTGGAAGGATATTGAAGGTCTGGAGTGAGTCCAAAGAAGGATGATAAAGCTGGTGAAGATTCTTGAGCACAAGTCCTGTGAGGAGGGGCTTTAGAGGCTGGGTTTGTTTAGCCTGGAAAAAACACAGCTCGAGGGAGGCCCTATCACTCTTTACAGCTCCCTAAGAGGAGGTTCTAGCCAGGTGGGGGTTGGTTTACACTCCCAGACAAGCAGCAGTGGAACATAACCTCCAGTTGGACCAGGTGAGGTTTAGGTTAGACAGTAGAAAAATTTCATTCACAGAAAGGATAATTTAGACACTGGATTGGGCTGCCAGGGAGGTGGTGGAGTCACCATCCCGGGGGTTGTTTAAGGAAATGTTGGATGCAGCACTCAGAGCCATGGTCTAATTGACAGGTTGGTGCCTGGGCGCAGGCTGGGCTCAATGTTCTCAGAGGTATTTTCCAAGGCTTCCATGATTCTGTGGGAAGTTAATTAATAACTCAATTTGTGTTTTCGTGAAGGAACCTTTCAATTCCATTGACCTATGCTAACCAGCAGCTCTTGCTACAGCAATAAAATGTTTCAAAGGAGAGTTGCAGACTGAGACAAAATAACTTGCCCTAGTAAGAATACAATGAGTCTTAAAATGTGTCTTTCAAGAGATGGATTCTCATAATTTCTTTTTTTCTTTTTTTTTTTTTTCATAGAGAAGAGGTCAGTTGCTCCATTCTTGAGATGAAAAACCATCACCTTTTCAGGAAGAAGAAAAAAGGTAAGATCCTTGTCTGATAAGAGCAATGTAAACTTTCAAGGGATAGGAAGATGAAAGCAGTAAAACACCTAGAGAAATGTGTTCACTTGGATCTGAATATTTGTGTGCCATTTAATTCCCAGAGTAATTTGGTTTGGAACCATTCATAAGCTACAATTTACTTCCTTTTTCTATTACATGTTGCTAAAGGTATTATCATAAAATGAGACTAAAAATAGAGGAGTACGATAGTATTTAGCTATATTCTTATAATAGAATGTAGATTCTAGCCATTCTACTCTATGGTGTCAGGGTTTTAACATAGATGGACAATCCTCTGCAGGTTTCTTATAGTGCTGTATGTAGGCTGTAGTCAATCTTTTAGTAGAGAACATCTTGTAAAAGAATGTTGCCCACATGATATTAAATATGAAAAATAAGGAGTTGTTGCAGGTTATTCAGCTTTGTAGGTTTTTCTAAACTTAACTGACATTCCCAGTTCATCTCTGGTAAAAGCATACACACAGTATAAGCTGTTTTGTGGATTAGCTGAAATATTAGTGGTTTAGAGCAGTTAATTAATGATTATTCAATGGAATGAATAGTAAAATATTGTTTTCCTGTGATAGCGTAAATTAGGGAGTAATTTGAGATTGAAAGCTCCTAAGCAGGAGTCTTGAATAATTCTATTCACTCAAACTCATGCACAGGGCATTTAGAAAATGTTTCAGTGTTTATCACAACTCTCTTATAAACTTTTAAACTTGATTAGAGCCGGGGTCATTACAAGTTACTGCATAGCAAAACTGTTGCCAAACTTATTCTGTAAAATAACATGATAGGAGGTTTTATTCTTTCTAGAGGGTTATGTAAAAGGAAATTTTTGGTGGCAATGGTCATCAAAAGAGTGGCATTTTTTGTGTAGAAGATCAGTTCATACTCTGAAAAAGGGTCTTGCATTTAACATGATCATCTACATTAACAATGGATGCACAGCACTTACAGACAGATGAATAAAAGTAGTATGGCCTAAAAGCTATTTACTTAGCTGCACAGTGTTCCCTGTTGCTCTGGCCTTCCAAATCAAAGCTCACACTGACAGCCAGATACTCTTTGACTTAATTAATGGTCATATACAGGACAGGCTTCAAGAGAAATTTAAAAAAAAAACCAAACCAAAACTATCAAAACCACCAAATCCCAAACCTTCCCCAAAAGACAAAGATGCCTAAAATACCACATCAAAAGGCTCCTTTTAGCAATTCTAAGGGTATCAAAATTCCTGATGAGAAAAAGGGTGAGGGAGAATATTTTTTATCATTGAGGGAAAATAAAATTTTAGGATGGGATTTAGTTACTTTGTAGTACATTTGGTCTGTGTCATGGATTTTGGCCCGGTCTTTTTAATTCTCCATGCTTCAGGTCCTGCCAGATATGTATCACACTCATACTGCCCTTGCCCATCTCTATTATCTTTACCAAGACTATGAAATACATGAGACAGGAAGACTTATTATTTCAAAAATAATATATATGTGTGGCTCCTGTCCTGCATTGCATAGAGGTCTTCAGAGCAGACTCAATTATTTATTGAGTTTGCACATTATCTAGAAGCAGAGCTAGTGTTTATGTAGCCTGCAAAGTCTAAGTATTTCTCTTATGAATGGATACCTCAGACTGCTTAGCATTCCATGCTCTGCTGCATCCTACCTCATTAGTCCTAAAGGAATGTTGGCAGATTAAATAGGAAAGACTCCAGGAATTTTCACTGTTGCAGAGCCACTTCTGCACATCATGCAGGATGCGTCCAAATATCTGCAGTGCAGCTTCATGGATTTGGATAAGCCTTTTTTTTTTTTCCTAGCTAGAGAACTGAAATGAAGTCAATACTTTATTTTGGTTGCCTTGTGGATTTGTGCTTGTTTGTTTCTCTCTTAAGTGACTAAATGGAAAATGTAACTCAAAACCAATGGAATTCTCTCTGCCATTTAGTGAGTAGTACAGAGATTTTCTGCTACACAGCAGAATTTTCTGCATACTGGACTGTCCAACTCACAGATTACCTCAAAAGCATTTTTCCTCTACTTCTGGTAGGAAAGAATCACACAAATGTTTTCACGTGATTTCTAAAAGCAGACCTTAAATGTTGTTCTATAGATCAATTATTCAAAATATAAAATTTAATCTTTTGCTCTTACACTTTCATGGAAGTCTCTCAAACATGTCTGAGAGTCTTAGCCATTCAATTTGTTTATTATTAATGCACTGATTTTGGCCACAAATTGATGGAAGATGAACATTTCAGTTTAGCATAAAAACCAAGATGAGGTTCATATAACTGTCCAGGTTTCCATCTCTAGAGCTCAGACTCTGCAGAGAGGTCAGCTGCTGTCAGCTGCAATTATGCAGCCAGGAATCTGCATCAGCCAGTGAAGGACAGAGAAATCAACAACTTGGGAATGAGCCAGTCTATTTTGTTTAGAAAAAACTTGAAAAAGCATAGGGGTATGTACTTGAAGGGACTTCTCCTAGCATGCTGTAAATGCATACTTGCAGAGTGTTTACACACTGTAGTTATTGACTTCTTCTGAAAAACTGAAAAAATATTTCTAAATATCACTTTGGTCTTTTTTGGGAAGAAAACAAACCTAGATAACAGAAAGAATAAAAAAGCAAAGATTTTCTTTTTTATAAACATATTTAATGTGAAGGAGATTCTCCAACAAGTTATTCTTTCAGAAACTGTTCAACCCCGTAATTGTAAAGGAGAAAATAAGGAGAACTTGGTGCTAAAATGTAGAGAGGGACTCAGCCCACACTGTAGGTGCACACAGGCATGGACACCTGTGATCTGATCCTGCCTGGAGGGAGATTCCCAGTCCATTGCTGCCCAAGACATTTTCATGGAGATAATAGAGTCAATAGCAGATCGCTAAGAGTTTCGCCTGGTTTTGGAGTGGCATGTGGAAATAAGGTGGGAGAATCTAAGGCATCTAGAGTGGTACTGGAAGGCACAGCTCAGGTTTAGCAGATCTCAAATCAAGGTGTCTGCATGTGCTTCCATGCATGTGTGGTCTTCATGTGCCTGGCGCCCTTTTTCCACACATCCTAATTCAGCTACCCCCAGAGCAGAGTACAGTACATTCAGTTTCTGAGTCATACCAGTCAGGGTCACATTAAGTTCTTGGATTCCCAAGAGTCTTTCAGAAAACATTAAACTCCTCTAGGCAACTAATTTGCAATCTGAGAGTCTTCATGTGGTCTAGGTCCTATAGAGTTCAATGGAGATATTTCTGATGCAGTAAACTGATAATTTTATTGTAGACCATATCCAGCTATCTCCTTTAATGTGAGCTGAAATATGCTACAGACTGTAAATTCACGGAGTAGCTCTTCACGACTTTATCAAGAGCTCAGAACTGTGGAGGCACGAATGACTCAAACATGAGGTCTGAGTTTTTACCAACTTCATATTCTTGTGAAATGGTGACAAAGTTAATAAGTAATAATGACAATTAAAAAAAAAAAAATAGAAAAAAAAAGACAAGGCCAAGATCAAAGAACACATTCCCAGACAATTGCTGCTTACAAAAATTAGCACCATGGGACTTGATGTGGCAACTGCTTCTTGATTTGTATTTTCAAGAAAGGATATCTCTGCTTGTCAGAAGTCTAACAAAGTATTCCGTCTCATAGACATGACAGTGTCAAATCTGTAACTGACTTTTATCTTCTAAGACTTGTACATGTCTTCCATATACCATATATATTTCCAGGAAAATCTATCACCCTTCATCCTTTGGAGCATGTGACATTTCGTTCAGCATTTTTTGGGCAGATAAATTCTATGGAAAAGAAAACAAAATACATTGCAGTCACATAGCCTGGTAAGGAGTATGTACTTAGCTACTGCATTGCATGCCATAGCATGCAATGCAGTAGCTAAGTACCATATAAGTTTTTAGTAGAAGAAAGTTGTCTGAGGCTTTATAAAATAGTTTTTTTCCTTTAAAAAATAAAATAAAAAAAGCAAAAAAAATTTAAAACCTAGTGGTACTGATGAAAAAATCATGAGGTTGGTTTTGTCTATTTCATTCATAAGTAGATAAATTTAGTTGAAAATAATTAGATTGCAGAACAGAGTCCTTCATACAATAATATAATCAGTATAACAACATGCACAATTTTGGATTCCTACTGCTGCCACCAAAATATTATTGTGATGTGTCCATGGCCATTCAGATTTAAGAAGAATGCCCTAATTAGCTGGTAATTATGTAAATATGTTTTTTATATAGCAAATAAGTTATCACGTGATGAGTTAAAGGCAGTTGCTTTCCTCACTTCTAATAATTTTATTAAGTATTCACAGCTTGCACATTATGGATTCAGACTACTTATAGCTTTGATATACAATTTAGCACTAGGTGGTTGAAGTGCTATCTTTGAATTTATCAGATGAATTGCTTGAATTTAATTTGGGCAGAAAGACACCTATTGAGGAAAACTATTTTCAGTTAGGCAATGAGCTGTTAACAGTAATGTTTGGAATAAATACATTTTATCAACATTTACAAAGGCACCCTACTAGGTAGCAAGCAGAATAGTACATTTCATGGTGCAATGTAATTTCTTTGCCCTAAAAATAGCATATTTTTCCTCTTTCAAATCCAAAAATCTTGTATGGACAGTGGTACATTTGTTTTGCCTCCAAGTACAGTTGCAATACTTTAAAGGGATGACATTTTACAAACAAAATGTATTTTTTTACCTTACAGAAAAAAATGTATAAAGCAGTTCTCTTTTAAAAATAGATATTTGGCAATATATATTTTGGAACATATAGATTTTTTTGTAGGTGTTTAGAAAGAAAGGGGAAAAGTATGGTATTGCAAGGTACTACAAACTGTAGATCTTCATGAACAGTCTCTGAAGGCACTTGAACTCCATGGCATTGCAAAAGAGATGTTTGTTTTTCTCTTAGAGGATGAAAACTTTGACACAGTTGCAGCCTTGAAACATGAAAGGCAAGAAATCTCAGAAGGCGGAATGCTTGAGACAGGAGGTTCAAATATTGCAGTATTTAAATAGTGATATTTAAATATATCTTGGTATGAAAGAGTTAGAAGAAGCTAACCAAGTGTCACAAAGACTGAGGAGATAAAGACAGGCCAGCATCAGCTGCTGTATGAACTGCTGGTGACTCAGACTGTCATTTTTTTTACCAGTTATCCAAATACTTTTGTATACAAGTACATGAAACAGTATGGTCAAACATTTTGGTCTGGAATTCATTAAACTTCCTATATATTTTTTCATATATGCATAAGTAGGAACTAGGGCACAAAGCTCAATCTCAGTTTAGCAGTCTTTCAGATCTGAAAATGTGAGTGCTTAATCTTACAGCTATGTTATGTTTTATTTTATGTTAATTTTGTTGAAATTAAAATATTATTTCTTATTGTCTCCAAATTTTGTATGCTTAATGCATATTATTGCCTGAGATCTTCTCAGGAAATGTGGCAAATAAAGTCACAGAAAAAGTCTAGGAAAAGAAGCAGCTTACTGCTTTTATTACTTTTGTGAGAATTTTATTGATTGCTGTTTGTTCTTGGTCTATGTTGCAGTTACTGTACTGGATTCATTGAATTACAAGCAAGACTAGGATGCTTCCCAGATGAATGATTCGTTGCCTTATTTACATGAAAAATGTAATTTTTTTTTTTTAAAGCATAATTGACATGTAAATGAAGCTATCACAATGGCAGTAGATGTTAGATAGAAGTAGATGTTAGAAAATATGTATAATGTTGTTACAAGGATCTTTGTGGCCCTTCTCTGAACCCTGTCCACATCTCTTTTGTGAAGTGGGGACCAAAACTGAACACAGCATTCCAGATGTGGCATGACAACCACTAAATTAAGGAATTTATGAGACACAGCATCCTGTGTGGGCTCGCACTACAGTGTGGGAGTAGTTGATCTCTTTCTATTTTGGCTTTGTTTTCATCCTTGTGGGTGTTTGTCTTTTCTAACATGTCTGTTCTTTGCTTTCTGTAAGCTTTTTTTTCTCCTGTATTTGTTTCGTTTTTATTGAATCAGCACTCAATTTTTAGGTTTTTTTTACTTATTTATATGCCTTGGAAATTAATGATTAGCAAAAAGCTAACCTGAGGAAATAGCATCATTTATTCAGTATATGTATATGAATAAAGAAGTAAAAAGTAGGGGTAAAAAAATTGAATTGCAAGAACATATTAAAAATGAAATACAAGGACATGTTAAAAACTGTAGGATTGTAAAGCTGAAGAAAGTAGAACAAGCAGCCAGAAGGATGAAATTCTAGTGAAATAAAATTCTTGTATAGAAAATACTGCTCCTGTATAAGAATTTTATTCTAAAATTGTATTTCTTCTTTTATAAAAAACAAAACTTTTATAAATGACACAAAAAAGCTGTTATGCCTAAACAAATTTGAGAAAGACCATTTGAAAATACAAAGGCTTATTTAAGAAAAAGAAACTGGATACAAATATTGTAACTGTAACTTAACTCTAAATTGTGTTTTATTAAAAGCGGGAAATGAGACTTTAACCCCTATAATAATGTATTCCAAGAAATTCCCATACTAAAACCAAGAAGTCTTCCAAGATTCTGTATGGCCAAAGATTGATATAAAGGATGTTTGAGTAAAAAGAAGCCATAGGACAAAACTAAAATGAATTAATCACTTCACTGTACAAAAGTTTAGGAGCATCACACATTAAAGTTTATTGTAGCAGAAGTCACTGCTCAGGAACTGTCTCATATGAAATGTTAATAAAAGAGTTTTCAAATAAATTAATAAAATGAATACCAGCAAACTTCCAGAACCAGATGGTATTCACATAGAGTTCTAAGGAAAATGAAATATGAAAGTGCTGAGTTATTAACTATAACGTGTAATTTATCACTTAAAATGTCCTTTGTACTGGAGGAGTAGAAAATGGCAAATGTGATACAAATTTTTTAAAAGGTCTTTGGAGAACTATAAAATGGAAAGTCTATATCTGCACTCAACAAACTGTTGAACTTATAATAGAGAATAAATGACTAAATATGATGTAGCAGAAAATCAGATTCTGTAGTTATGCTGCACAAATATAGTGCAAATTTAGATAAAGAAGGTGATAAAGTAGCTAGAGATATCTATTGATATAATTACTTGGTTTTCAAAAATAATTTTGAAAAATCACCTCTGTAAAAGAGGGTGCTGTGGTAGAAGGGATAAAGTCTTCCTGTAGTCATTAATATGTGGTAAAAGAAGAAAAATAAGCTGTTGGAAAAGATGGTTGTTTTACCATTATCAAGAGATCCTTGGGAGTTGATGCTATTCAGCATATTCCTGAGTGATCTGGGAAAAACTATGATGGTTACCCAGTTAATTGACACTGTTTTTCAAGGAAGCAGGAACAATAATTCAGTATGAAAGTTCCTGAAAGACATTGTAATAGTGATTGAGTGAGGGATAAAATGCCTGAAGTAATTAAAACAAAATAATGTGAAAACAGAGGTTCTATACTAGCTATTGGCATCAGGAAAAAATTGAAATCTAAGTTGTGCTTAGATTTGCAAAATAACAGAAAGATGCTCAAAAATTAATAGGAAAGGAAGGAATAAAAGTCACCATGAAATGTCTCACTGTATAAATCCATTCATCACATTCCTTGTGCAGTTCTTCTCCAGGCATTTATTATTCTTCTATATCAGGAAGGATATAGTACAGCTAGACACAGTACAGGAAAGAGAATCAAGTGTGAAATGGGTTTTGACTGAGAAGAGACAAAAAAAGATAAGAGCTCTTTAGTTTACAAAATAAAGGACTATCACAGGATAGAGCTGCATCTAAAATCATGAAAACCAGGGAAAATGTAGTCAGGCTTTCTTATGCTGTAGTACACAAGAAGGACAGTGACATTTCCATCTTCTTTTTCTGTACAGTTGCCTCAGCTCATTGTAGTTTTAAATGAACTTTCTGACCAGTTTAGTATGGCAGTTTTTGTGTTGAGATGTGAGGATCTCACAAGATGAAGATACCGTTTGATTTCAGACTGCTTTATAGCTTCTGAAAGATCTCCTGGTGTTAATTCCATATCTTTCTAAGCTTTCCCAGTCCAGTATGCCTGACCTGAAGAACTATGTCATTTGGTACAATGATCTGACTATACTGTGCACACACACTCCATCTTCCCTTAAGGCAATCAATACACTACCCTCAGTGCAGCGGGATTATTTTTAAACCACAAAGGCCACTAATTCCAGATAAGGCTTCTTTTTGAATTTGGAGCTTATTAAGCAACATCAAGGGAAAAAAGCTAACAGAACTTTAAATGCAAACCCCATCTGAACTTTCTATCCTGACAACAAACAGATTGAATTACTAACCAAAAGTGATGTTAGATAACTGGAATTAGCTTATTTGCTCAGTTTTAACACATACAGGTTAAGAAGTTACAAACCCATTAAGATAAGAAGAACTATTTTTTTTCCGGTTTGCAAAAGGCATGTGTGGGTGCTGTTTGACAGCTGGCTCAAAAGAGGGGATCATTCTGCTGTATTCAGCATTGGTGTGGCCTCACCTTGAGTGTTGTGTGCACAGCATTGGTGTTGGCCCCACCACTTAAGAAGGATGTAAAGGTCCTCCCATGCCAGGGAGAGAAGGAATGAAGCTGGTGAAGACAGAAGGCATGTCTTAGGAGACGTGGCTAAGGACTTTGATGGAGGAAAAGGAGGCTGAGAGGTAAGCTCGCTGCTCTTTCCAGCTTTCTGAGGAGGGGAAGTGGAGAGTGAGATGCTGATGTATTCCCCCTGGGTTCCAGAGATGGAATGCGTGGGAACAGCTCAAAGCTGCATCATCAGAGGATGTTTAGACTGGACATTAGGAAGCATTTCTTTATGAAGAAGAGAGTGGTCAAATAGTGATAGGCTTCCTGGTGAAGGTGTTTGATGCCCCATGGTTCTCAGTGATTAAGAGACATTTGGGCAATGTCTTCATCAACATGCGTTAACTTTTGGTCAGCCCTGAAGTGGTTGGACAGTTAGAATAGATGTTCCTGTTAGGCCCCTTCCAGCTGAGCTGTTCTGTTCTGTTCTATTCTATTCTATTCTATTCTATTCTATTCTATTCTATTCTATTCTATTCTATTCTATTCCATTCCATTCCATTCCATTCCATTCCATTCCATTCCATTCCAAATGCAGGTGTGTCTATAAAACTTCTAATTAACTCACATGGAAAAAAGCTTTCTAAATTTTGGACGTCTTTTGAAATCAAACTGCTTGGCTGTGTCATTCAAGGCACTGCAAATGGGAGAAAGCATAGAAGATTTTCTGAAGGAAATGTTGATTTTGCTAGAGGAATACAATAGAATTTCTGACGCTCTTTGTTCACTGTCTTTATTTTAGGTCTGAAAAATCTTTTCGTTTCTTCCATTGGAAGTAAATGCATAATGTAAGAAGAATTTCTAGGATTCCAACTCCTACAACTGCATTAATAATTTTTTTACCTGCCTAAACATATCTACTGCTTAAGCTAAAGATCTCCTGGGTGAATACTAGCATGTTGGCATCCTACCATTGAAATACTTTTTCCTACTGAGTAATAAATTATTCATTTGGATATGTCAGCATATGAGCCACTTTGCAGTCCCATTTCAAATTAAATTGAAAGCTTTTATACAATAACTATTGATGTTAACATGGTAGGTACTCAGCACTCTGTGAAGGTTTACATTCTTAGCCATATTACTAACTTTCTTGGAAAAGAAAAAGCTTTTGCTCCTAAATATGGAATTAAAAGGAAAAAAAGAAAGATGATAGGTTCAAAATTGTGTGTTTTGTTTATTTTTTCTGTATAGCTCATAGTATGTTTTTGATAAAACATTCTTGGCAATAAAAATAGCTAAAGCATGCACAACTAAATTCTAGAACCAGCAGTTAGGTAAAATAGCCAAAATAAGACAAAAAAGCCCCACACCTATAAAGGGCACAAGTGTCATTGAAAAGATGAAAACCCCAAAATTTCCACATGTATATTTTCTAGGAGAAGGATAATTATTAATGCCCAAAGGATGGGAAAAAACCTGATATACAACAAGAATATGAGAAGAGAAAAAAAGTCCACCTCAACTCTACAAATTTTGTATTAGCTTCCAATTCAAATTTGTGAGCAGGATGGAAGCGATCTAGTGAGAATTACCCCCTTTAGAAGTAACTGTTCACAGCTTATATAAATGTAGTCAATGGTGAAGGCCTAAGAAAAGTTTAAAAAAAGAGAAAAAATAAATCAAGAGAAACCTCACCATGTATCAAGAATAGGAGGATTCCTTCTTTGCCAGAAAGAAACAAAAAACCCTCTGAAAAACAGTTTGAGTAATTTGTGAAATCAATGGAGACCACTTAAGGACTAGTCCAAGGTAACAACACTGTAGGAATATCCCACCTTCAGACAATCTCTTTTAAAGTATATGCACTGTTCTCCCTGAATTTGCCAAGTTACATCTTAAAATGTATTTAATGCCTTGCTCCTACCATTTTAATTAAAAGAGTATTCCTCTACTTGAATGATTAAAATCCCATTTTTCTATTGCCAAAATATTTTTATACTTTTTTGTTGAAAGAAGGTAAAATACAGCATAATCTCCCTTTTAGGCTTGTTTGGTGAGGCTTAACTGTGGCGTTGCCAATGAAAAATGTAATTACAATTCTCTGCCTTTTTTGAGAACAGGTGTGTTTTAATCAACACCAGAAGTGTAGCCATATAATTTGAATAAACAACCAAGATTTTTAAAATGCATTGTTAGATGAAATTAGTAGTGATGTATAAAAAGTAGTATTTATGTGAAGCAAGGCAGTGTGAAAATGTTGTGGGCAGCACGCATTCTTCTCAGGAAGAAAGAACATGCATGTGTTGAGTGCTGCAAAAAGACAGACAGAAACCCATGTTTATGTCAGCCATTGAGGAAAGGGCCTGTTGCACTTCAGTGAGAGCAGAGTTGTGGAAAAAATGTTGTCTACAATCAAAATTAGCTTCAAAAAACATTTTCAAAGCTTGGGGGAAAATGACCTGATTATATCATCTGCTAATATCTCATATTCTGTCTGGTCTTTCTAGCTTTTTTTTCCCCTCTGACTGCCTAAAATAAATTGAGATTTCTTCTGAATATTTTTCCTGAGTAACTAACCATCTAAAATTATACACTGGGGAGTAAATGGACCTCATACTCAGTTCCACAGAGAACACAGCTAGTGGGTGGGACAAAATGTAATGGCTAAAGAAAATTATATTCATAATCTCTCAGGAACCTTTAGGAGATTAGGGACATGCTTTTCTCTCACACTGTGTACATACTGGTTAACACTTGTGGAATTATCCTTGCCTTGCCTAAGGAAGACAGAAAATAGGCATTTGATCTTGTCAAAATTTGTAAGTTCCCTTAAGCATTAGAACTATTTTAAAACTATATTTTATTTACTCATTTCAAAATAAACTCAGGGTCAGGGTTTTTTTTTTTAATTATTATTTGTTTGGTTTTGTTGGGGTTTTTTTTAGTTTTTTTTTTTTTTATC
>LTAT01000001.1:11554594-11567334 GCA_003286495.1 Chlorodrepanis virens
ATTTATTATTCCATGGCCTGATGTTAAAACACATTTTGATTTATGTCATTCTTTATAGCGTCATATGGTCCCTTATACTGCTAGGAGTAGCAAGTCACAGCAAATGTCCCCAAGTTTTAGTGACTGGACACTGGGCAGAAAAATGTAAGTTTTAGTGACTGGACACTGGGCAGAAAAATGTAAAACTCTTTATGCATACTAGGTAATCAGGTTTCCAGAAGTAATTATCATCTAAAAAATAATTTAATTGAATGAAGTATGCTACTGGAACCACACAGAATTTGGAAAGGGGTCTTTTAGCTTATCCTGCTTTTATTCCTGCAATCCTGATGATTATTTTTCTCTTCCATAATGCTTTCCCATAGAAGAAAAAATGTGACTGATTTGACTACAGGAGTAATTTGGAAGGTAGGTGTAAGAAGTAAGTAAGTTTGGCAAATTGCTTTGTTTCTATAAATGTAAAATATTGGAAACAAGTCATGAATGTTGTTCAACTTTTCAATCGAGTTTACAAAGATAGTGTTCATGATCTATGCTATCTTTTACAAAAACTGGCCATCTCATAGAAAGGTATATTTAAAGTGGTGAAAATTTGAAAATACCCTGGTAGAATTGCTTTTAGGAATGTAAATATGCATATTTAAATTAGAAAATTATTTGTTATAAACAACTCAATCTTTCTAAGTAATAAAGTGTTGCAAAATCTCTCTGCCATCATTAATAAGTCACATGCCAATAGCTTAATACTGATTTATTTTGCTCCATGTGATAAGAACTGTCCTCAAATTTTGGCTATTTTTTTCCCAGATATCTTTCGTAAACATCTGAAAGTCGCAATATTCAAATTCTCTATCTGTACTGGAAATTAATTCTGACTCAGGGAAATACCTGATTTTGTGAGATCCAGTGACAAACCAGGACAAGAAATCTGTCATAATGAACCTTGCCTCTTTAAATTACTTGCAGATTTGCATTTAGAAGAGAGCATGAGTGCGCCACAAGGATTGCAGGCTGGGTGGTGTGAGCAGATGTTGAACAGCTGCAATGGCAGGTACCAGTGAGAGCCTGTGCTCCTCCTACTCACATTTCAATACAGGCAAACAATTTTACCTTTTCTCCAAACCTAGTGCCTAAATGTAAAATGTAGCATTTGCTGTTTAATTGCATTAATAAGGGAATGGAACTTTTTTGAAGACTTGGAAGTACTATGAGACTGAAAACAGCAGGAATAACCTTAAAGGCAATGTTCAAATGACCACATCTCTCTCAATGCAATTTTCTCTGTTAGGGCTACCTGGACACAGACATTAAAGGAGCCTTTTGGGAGATACCCTTCTTGAGTTAATGTCTAAATATAACATAATTGAATCACAGCTTTTTGTTTTCTCCCCTGCCAAGCAGAGTTCAAGTGCACTGGCTACCTCTTACAAGACCTGCAAGTACTAAATCATTTTCAAACTGAACACGTATGATGTGTAATATCTCTGAATTGCTGTTCTGCTCAACAATATATTTAAAAATTTAACACACACACACACAATCAAACTTAAGCAATCAATGGACTTAGGAAGTCTTGTAACAAAGATATGTGGTTTCTCTGAAATTCCTTTGGAGTTCTCTAACAAACGCAATTTTTGCAACAGCAATAAAACACAGCACATTCATTATTCAGCCTGCAGTCCAACACACAGGTGAAGAGAGACACTAACTCTTCAGTGAGCTTAGAGTTGTTTACATGCACCTGCATTCTTTACATAAATGACAGAGCTGGAAACACTCAGTTTGCACAGTGCTAATTATGCATTTTGTGCAAGAAAAAGAATTGAGAGTATATAAGATTAATTTTAATGTTGTTTTTACAATACAAACTATGCCAAAATAATATGAAAAGAAACAAAAAGCCCTCAAACACACCACCAACAAATAAAAACCCCCAAAACAATGCAACTTTAAAACAAGAGTAAAGTGGGCAAGTGTATTCCCTTGAGATTTATTTTTGATGAATGAAATACATTTTAACTCACACCAACCTGTAAAATATACTTGTGATAAAATATTTTTAGAAAGCATTGTGGAAATTACTTTAAATAAAACATATTTTCTTTTCTTCTTGCAGGTAGGATGTAACAAAAAAGAACACAATTATGTCTCCAACAGCCAATTTTTGAACAGCAAAAAACTTCTAGAATGTTCTGATTTTCCTCCTGTTTCTAATCTCCTACAGATTCTCGTCCTTCTCATCCCATCCTTAAGCTAACTTATAAATTAGCAGTTATAAAGTAAGCAATTTGTGTTTAATACAATTTAATGAAACTAAATTAAATTTAAATAAGGCAGCAGACGTGCAGGGTATATGCAAAACACTTTTCATGCATGCTCATCTGTAAGATAGCCAGAAGTTACTGGGGCATTTGGCACTGTGAGATTTAACTGCCACAATTCACTCCATCCCAGTTTGTGGTCACAAAGCAGTAGGAAGGCATTCCTAAGTATCCCTCAAAGTCTCAGACTGGAAATATTTTGAATATTATGATGTGCCTCATTTGTATAATTTCATTTTTACTCCTAATTCATACAAGACATAATTTATACTATTTTAATAGCATAGCTCAAGGCATCCTGAAGATTAGTTTTGAAACAGAAATTGATGGAATAATAGCTTCTTATGAGAAAGTGGTATAATTCCAGCTGGCATAGGTACTAAAGCTCTTCTTTGCATTATGCAATTATCTGTTTTCAATCACCTTTTGGGATACAGGATGGTATCTCATGACTGGTAAAAAAACCCAACCCAAACAACTAGTATTAAAATAAATTACTAAAGCAAAGAACAAATGCTTTGACTATGAAACTCTATGTACTTGAAAAAACATTTCTAGAAAAGTGATGGAGAGCAGTTCATTAGTTTTCCTTACTTTGACAAATTAGATCTGGTTGCTCCATTGTAGTTTTCAGGAGTCACATTTCCTTCTGTACTGCTTCTCATTCTTGTCATTGTGGAAGTCATGGTCTTAAAATTCCCTGGGGTATTTCAATGAGTTGTCTTTGTGACTGTCCACTTGTTGCTGAAATGCAATTCTATGCAGGAGGGAAGCAGCAAGAGAGAACAAACTTCTCCTTCAGATAATTTACTCACATAACCTGGAAGGCACAACACACAGATCCCCATGGTAACTATTTCCCTGTTTCTCTTATCGCACCACTTGCTACTGATAAAGAAGCTGTAAAGATACTTTTTATATTACTTTTTATACTTTATATTACTTTTTTATAATTTTTTTCTCATTTTTTAGTGAACAAAAATTTCTACTTTCACAGAAAAACATTGAGTTTTTTCACTTGTTTCTTTCTCAAATGCTCCAAATTTATGTGTTAAGCTTTTGAGAGATGGAGAAGCTACTGCTTAGAGAGAAGAGCGGGAAATTATTGAGGTTTTGTTGGAATTCGAGTAAAAAAACCCAAAGAGTATCAGAAAAGGAAATTTCTTTTTTAAGAAAATATTGTTTTCAGCAAAAACCATTTTCTTGATGTCAAAAAAACCTTGATGCAATCTTTATCCCCACAATTCAGGTCCTGGTGATCAAAGGTTTCATGTGATGCCACATAGCTCTTTGACCTTGGCTAAGTTTTGGTGATAAAATTATAGTTGCAGAATGAGATGTGCAGGCTGAAGTCTGGCATAATAGAAAAACACAGAAGCATAAATGCATACAGTTGCTGAGAAGATGTTTAGGTCCTTACAGATTAGAGGGGAAAAATACAGACATAAAATAGATTGTGGAAAAAAATAGGTAGAATTCAAAGTTGGCAGTTTAGCATCAGCAAGTCTCTGCACTCAAGGGGAATTCTTTCCCAGCTGACTTCCTGGCTGTCAAAGGCTCCATGGCAATCTCACAGGCAGTGGGACAAAATATTAATCCTTATCTTTCTGTCTCGTTAGCTCTATGTATTTTTGTGTGCTCATACTTAGGTATTCTCTGCTTGGGAAATTTCTCTCTGCATGCCTGAACAAAGGGGACCTGGTGGGTGAATGCTGCAGTGCATCTACTGTGCTCTTCTAAATATTTTACAAGGCCTAAGAAAACTTAACTGGCAATAAATGACATCTTCCACAAAGCATTCTTGACTGATACAGCAGTCAGAAGATTTTTATGCCAAGTGGCATGGGAAACTACCAATTACAATTGTTTCATGTGTTCAGTTTTGCACATGTGCAGATGTAAAAGTAATTGAACTAATTTTTTTACACCCAGGTCATGTCTGAAGTGTTATTAAACAAAATAAAATTAGAATTATCTCAGTAAATTTCAACCAGTCAGCTGTAAATACCAATTTACATGCATTCTAACTCTTGAATTTGAGTCAAAAAGTATTTATGAGATCACTAAAGAAGCACACATGCCTGTGTGCATTCTTGGATACACACACAAGGTAGACTTAACCTTTGGTCTCACAGCAGAGAATCTCATATAGTCTGCATCAGAAGTTGTTTCTGCCTTAGTGCAACTGCATGTCATAATTCTATTTTCATTAATAAAAGGAAAGTCCTAATTAATTAATATATATATCTCATTTGCATGTCTGACAAAAGTCCTCCCTCCAGTCTTTCTCTCTGATGCTAGGAGAATGATGATATTGTTGTGATCATTTTTTTCATTATTGTTTCTACAGCTGTTTGAATCCTTCCAACCCTCTAGCTTCCTAACCCCAAGCCTCCCAACCATCCCCTCACTTTTCATATCTACTCCCGGAGACTTCTTCAGGAAGTTAAATTTAACCTTGAGAAAAAGAAGCCACTGGTGGTATTTATTAGAAAAAGTTCTCACTTTGCATTTTTGTACAGTACCTCTTGTCTTTACTGACACCATAATTTTCCCTGACAATCCATCTCTTTGGCTCCTGCTCCATTGGTTCACACACACACTTCAGAAGTCCTGAACGCTATGAAGACAGTAACTCTGCAGATTGAACTTTTTTATTTGGACTAAACAATAACAGCCATGTGAACAATTCACAACTGTCCAGATAGAACACTGAGGCTGGAAAAGACCTCCAAGGTCATCAAGTCAAACTTTTGATTGAATACCACCATATTCACTAAACCATATCATGAAGTGTCACATCTACTCATTTTTTTAACACTTCCAGTGATGGTGGCTCCACCACCACCATGGGCAGCCTGTTCTAAAACTTAACCACTCTTTCAGGGTAGAATTTTTTCCATATATCCAACCTAAACCTCCATTGGCTTACCATGAGGCCATTTCCCCTTGTCTCTGTTTGTCTGGGAGGAGAAGCTAATCTCTCCACAGCCTCTTTTCAGGCAGTTGAAGAGAGCAATAAGGTCTCCCCTGAGTCTCCTTTTCTACACGATGAACACCCCCAGCTCCCTCAGCTGCTCCTCATCAGACCTGTGCTCCAGACCCTTCCTCAGCTCTGCTACCCTTCTCTGGACTCACTCCAGCCCCTCAATGCCTTTCCTGTAGTGAGGTGTCCAGAAGTAGACACTGTACTCTCAACTTATATCTTCCATTTCCTGCTAAGCTTAGATACAGGTTTACACAAACTTGGCTTCTATTATTTTGTGGTTGAATATTATCTATCATAACTTTGTTTCTAATGCTAGTTTTTGTGGTCTACTAAATATATTTATTACAATTGATGTTCTGGTGAATGCTGTCAGCCTGAATCACTCGATCTTACCTCCTCAGTCCAAAGTGAATTTAGCATGAAACCCTGTTTGCAGAGAGATCTCCACTCATTATTCTGCTCATGTTTGACCCTTATGAATGCTATGGAATTATAGTTGCCACAAAAAAAGAGTGAAATATGTACATACACCTACGTATATGTACATGTATATATATGTATATATATACATATGTATACATATATAAGTATATATATGTATGTATGTACATGTGTTTAAGTAGCCAACAAAAATGTACATGATTACACAGCCAATGCAATTCCCTGTTCATGGTTGCTCTTATTTTATTACTTTCTGTTCTTCCAACATGTGTTGCTGTGACCTTTGAAGCAGATTTTTTTTTTTTTTTTATTGCTACAAAACCAAATCTAGAAGAGTCTTCACTTTTGCGTTAATCTCTGGATGCTATAAAAAAAATAATAAGTAAATAGAGATGCCACTTAAGGGTGGGAAGTTCATCATTTGCATATGTAAATTTGGGAAAGGGAAGGCTTTAGCCATATGAGTAGTTAAATCAATTTGCAAGAAGGGAAGGTATCAAACAGCTGCTGTAGAAGTACCTATCATAATTTTCCCAGGGAAAAAAAACCCCAACAAACTGTTTTATAATATGTGTTGTGGTTTTGCAAGTGATTTGGCAATGAAGAAAATGTAATTTTCTCCAATGAACTGTGTTTTATGTGTTTGTCTTTTGTTACATCTGTTGAAAGATAATCACATTTTTATTTGCTCTGACCATTTCTATTGCGGTGATTGTTAAGTATATTTATTTGCAAGCAATACCATTTTTCCTTTTCTTAAAAAAAGCAATAACATATCAGCAATATCATATTAGAGTTAAATCTTTTGAGTTACTGTTGCAATATCAACCTTAAATGTCTGCTTCACAGATGAAATCATCACAGTACTAGAGCAATTGTCTCTAGTACTATGCTTATTTATTTGTGAAGGTCTGAAAGAAAGAGGAAATGTAACCATCCTTTATGTTTAGAGTCTGTTATTCAGCATTGCTCTGCTGTACTTTTTTGAACAGCTGTAGGCTCTGGTTTTCTCCTAAAACTCTAAAACTTTTTTTTTATGTGAAGGATGGCTTATTTTAAGGAGCAGAATAACAAATGGTAGCAATCTAAATTGACCCAATTGTCTAATCCTTATATGGAAATTTAATTTGTGGATCAAAAACATCACTAAATAAATTACATATATTAGAACTGGCAAGAAAATGAAAACCGTGTTTCCTTTCACCATTTCAAGAAGTGTGAAGCTTTTGTATTTTGAAGCTTTTTTATATTTTGTTTTGTTTTGATCCCTTGTTTTGTTTTGATCCCTGCCCTCCCCCCACAATAAACCAACACAAACTAAAGTTGCTATATTGCAAAATGGAATTTATTTGATGTGTACACCTCCAGATTAATAAAAACAAACAACCAAAACCCAGTGTTTTCACTCAGTTCTTTCATGAGAAGAGGCATAAAGATTTTGATTTGGGCCTCAGACACTTTCTCTCTTAAGCCTTGTTGAGGATCATGTTTTCGATGCTCAATATTTCATCCTCAGCACATTTTGATGAAAAGGCATTTCTTCAAGCATTCTTCCATTTGTGCTAGTAATCTGCTATTGCTTTTCTACTGAGAAGAAAACTTCATTCTCTGAGGGATGAAAAAAACCTGAGAAAGACTTCTCCATGTTTCTTTCTTGATTTTGAAAAACACAAAGAGGATTTTTACTTAAGAACAGCCTCAAAAATAAAAGAGCCCAGGTTACTGCAAGGTGTCAAGTGGGCCAAACCCTTACAATTATCTTTCTGTCCAACACTTCAAAGTCAGTTCTGTGTGAATAGTATTTGATTACTGAAAAATAAACCTCTAGTTCTTGTAAGAGCAAAATAGGTATTTTGGAAAACCTAATTTCTTAAGGATAACAAACTGTTTCAAGTGTCATTCAACAAAAGAAGTAAACACTATTATTTTTACAACTTGAGAAGGTTAGGTTTAGCACTAGAAGATACATTAGAGGATTAGCCAAGCTTTGTATGAAACTGTGAGTGATAAAAGGCTTGCACAAAAGGATGGATGCATTTGTGCTCAGCAGTATAAGGGACTTAGCAATAGTATTTAAAAAAAAAAAAGATATGCCAGTTTTTAGCAGTGACTGGTGACTTCAGGTATACTTTCATAACGACAGAGAGAAAAGAATATTCATGGAGCAATCAGAATAAAAATCAGGAAAATAAAAAATACCAAAAAAAGAAAGGCAAACAAAAAACCCAGACCAACTAAACCAAACACAACCCTTTCTCTTATGCTGGAAAAAAAGAATAAAATAAAATTTAAAAAAAAAAGCTTATACACATAATCAGCATGGAAGATTTCAGGAATTTGGCCGATATACAAACATATTTGAATAATGAATACAGAAGCAAGAATAATTTCTTTCAGCAATAGCAACACAACTATTCTCATTGGTTTGTTTTTGGTTCTGGGATTTTTTTGGGGGAAATAATGTGAAATTATGTGAAAGGGGGTTAGTCCACTAGAGTGAATCTGGGGAGTTATTTCAAAGTACTCTATTATTCAAATATACAAATTTCTGATAAAGAGAAAAAAAAGTGATCAACATTTCCCATTGTGTTACTGGGAAATGGTCATAGCTAAAACCTACATGTATTCATCTGAAAGACACAATTATTCTTCCCTTGAAGTTAGACTGGTCCATTAAGAAATTCCATGTCTGCTTTACTTCTGATCTGGCAATGAGGAAAATTAGTGCCAACCAATAAAACTGTCTGGAGAACAAAATGTTAGTGCTAATGACATGACATGCATGTAATCAGAACTATAGAGTGTTTTACTACTGCTGTTTCTAGTCTTCTTTTGATAGATAGGAGTAGTGGAATTGCTCTCTGTGAGCTGTTGGAAAACATCTAATTTATTTACATCCCAAGGAAATTCAAATAGTGCATTCTGAGTCTACTCTGTGATGTGTACTAAAATAAGATGAGTGTAAAATCCAAGTTATTTGCCTCCATAGTACATTTGATAGAAGACAAAATACTAGTATAGATGAACCTTTCTCATTTAGAGCATTTCCAGCTCTTATTAAAAACACCTAGTTTTCAGAAATGTTGCCTAAATTGGTAGAAATAGCTTTTAAAAACATCACCCATAGAAAAAGCAATTTGTTATAGCCATAATTACATGGCAGATGCAACAAATATGCCCTTCTCAGTCTTCTTCCAGGGTAGAATCAACTTTAAGGGAACAAAATTTGTAATTATCCCTAATTATATCATTAAATAACACATCTTATGGTCTCACTGTCATCTTCAGCCATTTCGGAACATTCTCTAATTAAACAGGAATCAACTACAGAAATAAAATTTCAAAGTTTTTCTTAGTTTTTACTCAGGTAACTCTAAAGGGCAAAATATCACAGGAAGTGTTCGTTGGTCTTTCATGCTACTCCCATTGCTAGGTTTTGCTTTCTTTATCTTTTTCTCTTTGCAAAGGTGATAATATTTTTGCTAATTTTTGTGGGAATTTCTAATATATATTTTTATAAATGAGATAGGAAATTTGTGGGGTTTTTATCTCTTAAGAAAAGAAAGAGACTGATAAGAATCAGGTTGTGACCTTATTATTTACTTCATTGCAGGCAGAAATCAAAGCTTGCAAAATTCCCCATCAGCAGGCTAGCTGAAGTTTCTCAAAGTCCATGTGTGAAAATGTCAGAGAGCAAAATGTATTATAGAAAAGAAGAATAAAAAAATCTGTTTAGCTCAGATTGCCAATGTGTAGCATAAAGAGGCTTATTCTGTGTGAACTCTCTTTCTTGACACCTAGCTATACCATTCTGGATCAATAGCTCATAAAATGTTGCTTGAGTGCAATTAAAATCTGCTGAATTACTGCAGATGGGATTCTGATCCAAGTGACTAAGAGTTAAATTTCTGCATCGGCTCTGGGACAGAGCACAACATGTTATTAACTTCTTAGGCAACTACAAAGTGTAAGACTTGCCCAGAGAGGACATGCAGAGTAACAGTCTTCCCCATCATCCCTAGAATACAAGATTAGGGCCAGACTCAGCAGGAAAAAGATTAGTTAGTGATCTTAAATCCTGAATGAAATGTCTACTCACAGGTTTGTGTCAAATTCTAGCCAGATAATTTCAGTTCCAAGGTAACTTCTGTTCAACAGGAACATTAATGAAAACATGGACTTTTTTTTCCATTGATTCAGTAGTTTGACATGATACTTTTGAATCAAAAATGAGCCTCCTGGTTCTTCAGCTGCTGTGTTGCTACTGTCACTGACAATCTTTGGATTTATTTCTGTGGACTAATAAGGATGAGGCATAACAAGAGGAAATAAATAATTGAAATAATAGTATTTTTAAATAAACGCTAGTACTCTGCAAGACAAGAAATGTGCTTTTCACATGAATAATGCAATACCATTTGTGTGTACTATTATGATGCAGCATAATTATCAGGTAGACATTGTGAGAAATACATTCCACATCATTCTCTGTGACTACTGGGGGAAAAATTCTTCATAAAAGAAAACCACACTGCCATCTTGAGCATTCATTCCCGGTAATTTTGCATGCTCCTTTTATTGATATTCAAAAACAGAAATGTCTCTTTTTAAGATGGTGTTGTCTTTTCAATAGAGAAGCTGCTGACAACAAGCATGTCTGCTTGACGCTCCTAATAGGTTTTCTTTACAGGAATAGGATTTCTGGTCAAACCTGGACAGGAATTTCAGAGAGCAATAGCTTAAAATGGTAAGATCACTCCCTTATGAGAGCTAAATTCAAGTTCTTGTTCTTTCTAATTCTCAGGAGTGATTAATTGTCACTAATTGTGGGGTCTTCTTCCTACTGTCCTTGTCTGACTTTACATTGTCCCAGCTTCATGGTCTTTGGGGTGAACCTGGTGCAGGTGTATCAGTAGACATCAGTAAACATTCCAGCATCTTTCTTGACTTGATAATTCAAAACCCTTGAGCTTGGATACACTGGCAGTCTGCTTCTCCGAGCTCTGTTCAAAACAAAAACATTTCAACCATTCATGCTCTTTGGAGACAAGCTGCCACTTACTGCTACGAACAGTTCTCACAAAACCTCAGCTGCTGAAAGGTGTAGACATGTAAAAGGAGAGGCTTTCCCTCATCCTAATACTGCTGCTAATCCAGACAGATTTTTCTCCCTGCTCCAAGTGCAAATTTTTTTCTGGCTGTGGCTATAATCCCAACCTAGTTTTCTGTCATCAAATTAGAAATAGAAGAGTAGCATTTTGTGTTGCTATTTATCACATTTCTTATCATTAACACATGTTAGAGGGGAATATAGAACAATCATTGGTATGAGTCATTGTTCCATCAAAATTTTAAGTTATAAGCTGTCATGCACTTATAAGAGAATATAGAATATAGCAAACTTATTATTCAGATATTCTGAGGAACCTTTTCACTCATATCCAGTGCAAGACATTTTACTGTTAATATGCTACAGGCTTTATATACTCCACAATTCCTGTTTACCCAGAATTTTGTTGAAAGGAACGGGGAGGAGGTGTATGCAGAACAAGCACTAGATGCATTTGAAAGACATTAATATAGCAACAAACTGAGCATGTCTTCACGTTTTCTAAGCAGAATTATTGAAGATCCATTAAACAAGTAATCAACCTCCTACCCTTCAAATATCAAGAAGGAATACACTGAATGAATCACATTACTCTTTTGCACAACAAGGTATTAAAAACTCTTAGAATATGTTTTGAAATGCTTTATTTTAAAATTAGATTTTGGTATGGAAAAAAGCCATAAATTAAACTCTTTAGAAACTAAATTTGGGTCTGCGTTTTCAAATAATAGGGTTTTGCACTATTTGCCAAGACTTTCTAAGGCTGCATATTAGGTCATGGAAGTAAAAACTGCTAATTAAAATGAACTGAAGGTCAGTGATGTACTTACAGGAAGATGTCACTAAATATGTAAAATAAGATGGATGTAAACAGCCTTACATTTGGCCTGTTAGAATAACAAATGTACTGGACAGAAGGAACTGTAAACTGAAAAACAGTGACAGAGAAGTTGTCTCCCAGTTTGGAAGCTGTGAGCCCAGGACTAGGCCTGAGAGTTCGAAACTTGAAAAGTACAGCTGGCCCCTCTGAAATACAGCTGGGTAACCTAGAAACCAGAGATACCCTCATATACCACTAAAAATGCAAAATCAAGGAACTGTAATGACAACTTGTTTTCCGAAAAGGTGTAAATAATCTGGAAATATAAAATGGGCCTGAAAGATAAAAAACATGGTGACAGGTGTAAAATAAAAATTAATAGCATATATTGACTGTTCCAAGTGGTGTTGTCCTATGTCATGTTGTAAATCAATTATTTGAAGAGGACTAAATTTTTATCCAAAGTTGGGCCTCTGTCTCTGGGAATTTCCCATGCTGCACACACATGAGGTTATGTGCTATTATATTGGCGATAAAGTGGATTCACAAATTATAAGTTTGTAGTAACCTGTGATATACCTTCTGGGTTTTGCTGTCGTAGAAATGCCCACTCCTCCTTGGTTTTGCTGTTGTTCATTACTGGATAATATTGATTGAGACTATATAATTGATTGCCATATTAATTTGTAATAGCTTGATATAGATCAATATAATCACGGAAGTACTTGTTAGTGGTGGGTTTGTGCTAGCCTGCTTGCTAAATTGCAGGAAAGACACATACATGCTATGTGTCTTTTTTTTCTTGTGGTTGGTATTAAAAGGATTGGAGGGACAAGAGATCACAAACATGGAATACAGGTGTTATGATGTTTTACTACAAACCTAAAATTTTTTACTACAAACCTAAAATTTGATAATGATGCCTTAAGTTTTTAGCCTTTTATTTCTCAGATCCTATACTGCATTAATGTATAACTCTGAACTCCATAGAGAATGTTAGTAAGCTCTCTCAACAGTTTGGTCAGACTAAACAACCCTTCTAAGCCTGAGAACCAAGGA